>OZ024895.1:14393533-14396033 GCA_964017195.1 Siderastrea radians | reverse complement strand
ATCATCTGCATACAATAGTGAATTTATTTTTGTTCCATTTGGAAGAACAAATGGATCAGACAGCGTGTTTTCGAATAAATACGGCAAATTGTTTATATAGAGGTTAAATAAAAGAGGACTTAAAATACATCCTTGACGTACACCTCTTGAGTATGAGAAAGATCGAGTTTTGTTTTCTCCGATTCTAATGGAACATGTTGAATTGCAATAAAGGCTTTTGATCAGATTGTAGAAATGTCCTCCTATGTTGATTTTGAGCAGCTTGTAAAACAATCCCTCGTGCCAAACAGAGTCGAAAGCTTTACGAAAATCTACGAAACAAGCATAGACTTTTTCTTTATGGTAGTGGACATATTTATCTATTAGGGTCCTTAGAGTGAAAACATGGTCTGCAGTGCGATTTTCAGGTACAAAGCCAATTTGGGAATTGTGTAATATCTTGTTTTCTCTAAAATACAAGTATAGTCTTTGATTTAAAATGGAACAAAACAGTTTTCCAAGGCAACTCGATACACATATGCCTCTATAGTTTGTTGGATCACTCTTGTCACCCGATTTGTAGATTGGAGTTATAAGGCCTTGACACCAAATATCTGGCATTTTTCCAGATTGTAAAATGAGATTAAAAAGTTTGATGTAAATAGGCATAAGCGATTCAAGGCTCGCTTTGATCATTTCATTTCTTATTTTGTCAACAAATGGCGATTTCTTATTCTTCAATTTCTTCACCGCTTGACGTATTTCTTGCTCAGTTACCTCTTGATCTAAATAGTTAAGCTGTTCTTTTTCTTTTTCTAATGATAGTAGTTCATCATAGACTCCTTGACGATTTATGGAAGTTCTCAGGTCATTGGAATGTAAGGATTGAAAATGGTTGAGCCATGTTTCTTCCGAGATTGGGGCAGGAACATTTTCGTCGATAGTATCGTTCATCGATTTTAGACAACTCCAAAACGACACTTTGTCGGGATTAAATGCTAGCTCGTCGAGTTGCAGAGTTTTTTCTTTCTGAAATTCTTTCCTTTTCGAGTCAAGGAGCTTTTTATGATCATTCAGAATTTTGTGAAATTTCTCCCGTAACTCAGAGTTAAGGGGATCGCGATGTTTTTGATTTGACAGTTTTCGTAATTCGTGTCTTTTCAGTTGACATTCACGGTCGAACCATTTTTTGCTAGATGTTATCCTAATACGTTTGCGAGATCTTTTGGTTTTAATCTTGAGGCAGATTTTTGATGTCGCAGTTAGAATGTTCACAGCATCGTCCAACGAGACATTTACATCTTCAGTGTTTCGTTCCATAAATTCTCTGATTAGAATCTGGATTGGTTCCGTACGTAATGCGTTTCTGAATTTTAAGTAAGAGTCATTTTCCCAGCAAAACTGGCGTGGCAGACTTATTAATCTATTGGTGGAGGTTGAAGTTTGGGTTTCGCTTGCTGGTAAGCTGGTGTTGAGATTCAACCATGCTACGATGGTACTGTGGTCCGACAAGTAGGACGGCTGTTTAACAACAAAATTGGCAACGTTTAGAAATGTGCACTGATCGCATATTATGTAATCAATAACGCTTGTCCCGTTTTTTCCATGAAAAGTGGGTCTGCCTAGGGTATCTCCATTAACTCTGCCATTAACTATTCTTAGATCAAGGTTTTTGCAAATTTCTAATAGTTTTTTCCCATGACTATTCAATAAATTATCAAAACTATTTCTTTGGGCTGTCTGAAAAGCCGATTCCGACTGATCATTAGTAATTATGCTGTTTCCCTCTTGTGAGACAGTATCGGAGTATTTTCCGGTTCTTGAATTAAAGTCCCCCATAAGAATTACTGATCCTAATGTAGAAAAGTGCACTATGTCTCGCTCTAGCTGATCAAAAATTTCGAGATCGAAATATTTTGAGTTACACGGAGGTATATACACCCCGCAAACGTAAATATCCTTCACCGAATTTAAGAAACTTTTTTCGATTTTGAACCATAAAAAATTTTGAGGTGTTTTCGTGATTGAAATATTTTTATGGAGTTTGTTTTTGTAAAATAAAGCTATTCCTCCAGAGTTCCGACCACCTTTTCTCGATTGGTTAGGAGTGGAACATTGAACAAAAGATTTATATCCGACTATTTCCAAATCAGAGCAATTGCCAATTTCGGTTAGTACTATAAAATCAGAATTATCAATAACGCTCAAAAAATCAATACTTTGTAACTTGTTTCCAAGGTATTTGGAAGGTAGTAGTAGTCGTAGTAGTAGTAGGTATTAGTAGTAGTCGTCGTCGTCGTCGTCGTCGTAGTAGTAGTAGTAGTAGTAGTAGTAGTCGTAGAAGTCGTAGTCGTAGTAGTAGTAGTAGTAGTAGTAGTCGTCGTCGTAGTAGTAGTAGTAGTCGTAGTAGTAGTAGTCGTAGTAGTAGTGGTAGTAGTAGTAGTAGTCGTAGTCGTAGTCGTAGTAGTAGTAGTAGTAGTCGTCGTCGCCGTCGTCGCCGTCGTCGTCGTCGTCGTCGTAG
>OZ024895.1:13428533-13751033 GCA_964017195.1 Siderastrea radians | reverse complement strand
TCAGCAAATAAAGAAGCCACATGCGTCTTACACTTTAATCAAGGCCATTGAAGGTGTAACTAGAGGGCACCATTAAAAAAGCATGTAATAAGTGATGAACTAACACCTTCCAGAAGGATAGCAGCAGAACAATGTCCAGTGTCCTGTGCACAACTTGTGAATTGGGATAGAATATTTGACCGCTCTCGTTTTGTGGGTCTGAAAATTGTATACCTGGGAACATCAACCTATTTAAAGGAATAATGAATATTGATCTCAAAATAGGCAAGGAATAATGAATACTTGTGAAAAATGGGCGGGGAATAATGAATATTTAAAGTGAAAATATTCCGCTTCAACCCCCGACTCTAAGAAAAATATTGAAAATTACGCACAATAAACGTTCAAAAGGAAATTGAGCGTAATTAAGTTAAGCCTAATATCAGATTGCTCACTAATGAAAATTCCTTTAATGAATAAATACAGAAAAAGGGACAAGAAACCTTCAAAAACATGAAATGTCATTCACATACGAAGCACTTGTTTGCTTAGGAAAGCAAACTGCATTTAAATTTCCTCTCGACTGAAGTTACTCGCAAGCCGGCAAACGGGAACTACAAGGTAATTTCACAGCTATTTTAAACAAGTTCTTAAAACATTTCAAGAAAATTACCGTAATTTACTAAACATGTAAAGTCGCTCAATTAAACAATTTTTATAATGTAAATCCACAATCAAATCTGTAATTTACTTTACCACTGAACTGAAAGAAGGACTTGAAAATCTAAACGAAAGTCGCCGGGTTCTTTCCAGATCTCCTTAGCTTTGAAAAAAGCAAGTATGTCCTCGAACAAGGATTTCCTACGTTCAAGCTCTCCAATGTCTTCTATATGCGCCATCGAGATTGAAGCAATCCTTTTCCTTTTCATGATGAACTGTTACAAGTCTTCATTCCAAGAATGTATTACAAAAATTATCGTATTGATAATCGGGCGTACGAGGAACCAGCCGCCATATTGTTTATATCAGCTACAAGAAAAGATTGCATTCCGCCTCCCCCGGTCAGGTTGTCTTGGGACTCCCCTCACCCTCCCCCAGAGTCTGTACAGACGGATGGACGGACGGATGGACGGACGTACGCTGACGTCAGAACCAAAATTTCTCGGATCAACGGGTTACCAAATTTCCTTACCCATGGAGCTCCGCGAGCTCCGCTATTACTTTTTTTAGGTGTAAGCATAATGTTCTACAGAAATACTTTTTAAAATCACCTTTTGATGGAAAAAAGCTTTCATGCATTGATATCGCGTCGCTAAAAATGTCAGTACAGTCGCCTGGTGTATTTAAAATCTTTATCAGCGACGACATTGCAGTCGGACAGCGAATCCCAGTTATTACTCGCGCAGGTAGGGGGTTTACTGTTAGGCATTACAAATCCTAGGGCGCTGTTTTTTTTTTATTTGGACATTTTTAAAAATTAAATTGGCGTATTTATTTCATGCATTTTTGAGACAGAAGAGTCTTACTTAAAAATAACAGTGTGCCTACGACATACGTATTTGTTCGGGACTAGGTGGCGCTGCAATAACTCGCGGTGTTCGATCCCCACAGAAGTGGCTGCCCACAAGGGAAAATCCTCAGCCCTAGAGGCTCAATATGGATTAAAAAGGGCGTATTCAGCCCAGGTTATGAGCGCCATGAATATGCTTGTACAAGAATGCTCGCGTATTTGTTTAAATGGTTTTTTGGAAAAAAAGATTCTTTATCTGCGTGATCAGTGCCGGTCAAAGTTCAACACCTTAGGCTGCGGGCACTCTCTTTTTCCGCTCAGGGATAGTCGAGGAAAACGAACAAGGGAGCCGGCGCCTCTGGTGTTGAAACGTGACGGCAACCTCGTTCCCAGGGCTTTCCCCTTTTTTTTATTTGGTTAAAAAAAGGGAAAATCCTGGGAACGAGGTTGACGTGACGCGCTTGTGGAGCCCGTGCGAAAATCGCCGACCGCCGCAAGCGATTTTTACGTGCACTCGCGTGTTGTTTTGGCTGGACTAGTCCTTAGCGGAAAGAGTAGACCGAGCAGTCACTTTCCCTGGTGAAAAACCTCACAGGATCTTCAAGGATCTTTAAGGATTGCCAAAGACCTGCCAAAGATCCTTAAAGTCAAGGATCTTTAAAAGATCCTTAAAGGATCTTTGAAAGATCTTCAAAGATCTTTATATGCAAAATCATTTGTTAAGATCCTCAAGGATTTGACCAAGATCTTCCAAGGATCCTACAAAGATCCTAATAAAGATCCTAGCAAAGATCTTTGCAAGGATCCTTCAAGATCCTCAAGGACTAAACAAGGATCTTTCAAAGATCTTAAAAGAATCCTTTCAAGGATCTTTTAAAGATCTTAGCCAGGATCCTCAAGGATTTGGTCAGGATCTTTTTAGGATCCTTGTCAAGATCTTCACAAGATCTTTGCAAGGATCCTTCAAGATCCTCAAGGACTAAACAAGGATCTTTCAAAGATCTTAAAAGGATCCTTTCAAGGATCTTGTTAAGATGTTAGCCAGGATCCTCAAGGATTTGGTCAGGATCTTACAAGGATCCTTGTCAAGATCTTTGCAAGATCTGTGCAAGGATCCTTGGAGGATCCTCAAGGATTTAATGAGGATCTTTCAAAGATCTTAAAAAGATCCATTTAAGGATCTTGTTAAGATCTTTGCTAGGATCCTTAAGGATTTGGTCAGGATCTCCCAAGGATCCTTGTCAAGATCTTTACAAGATTTGGGCAAGATTTCTTCAAGATCCTCAAGGATTTAATGAAGTTCTTTCGAAGACCTAACAAGATGCATAAAGACCTTAGAAAGGATCCGTAAGGATTTGATCAGAATCTTGCAAGGAATCTGTAATTTTATGCCAATAATTATTGATGTCTTTACAAGATCTTAGCAAGGATCCTGCAAGATCCTCAAGGATTTCAAAGATCTTGAAAGTATTCTGTTAAAGTTTTTGCTTTGATCTGGGGATCATACAAGGTTCCTTCACAGATCCTTGAAAAATTTGACACAGTTGACAGAATCTTCAAAGATTTGATGAGGATCCTTACAAACACCACTGCAAGGATTTTCCTAAGATCTTTGCTGGGTCCCTTCAATATCCTCTTTGAAAGGACTAAAGTAATGAGGATCTTGCAAGGTGGTGAGTATTATTCTAATGTCTGATCTGCTGTGTGATCAAAAACAAAACTGCTATCACTACAAAGTACATGTATCCAACACAATTTTCAGACTTTCAGATAAGCATAAGTCTTAATTTCTGCTTGGAATGTTATGCTTAGTCTGTGCAAGAATAAACCATAAATCAGAAAAATTTATTTGTTGAAAAATAATCAGTTTTACTTTACCTTGTTAATTTACATGATCATATTTGAACTGTTCAGCAGTAGTTGCTTAAGCTTAATTATTTTGTCTTAATATTCATGCAGTCAGTTTCAGGAATTTAATGATGAAAATCCTTAGTTTTTGAACTTCTGTAGGGGTAAATTTGTTCTAAGTCTCCATAGGTCCAGGTCCACAGGAGCAGCCGCCATTTTGAAATCTCGGAGAGACTGGTAATGAATGAGCCGCTTTTGGTCAGCAGCCTCATCATTGCGGGCTCAGAGAAAACAGTTGAATTCATCAATATTCGAGTTCGTTTTAAATGGGCAACATATGTTTCCTTGGATTTTCTATTATTTCAAGCTTAAATGATGCCTCAAGGCAGCAAAAACTGGATATCTACTCTTAAGAAGGAGGTTATTTCAAAAGAAAATGATTTGAAATGAAAGATTGGCTGCAAAATTAACGATTCTAAGAAGATCATGTTCTTTCCTGTCTTCTTATATCTGCTTCCATTCGAACCTATATAATTATAAGCTATAGGCTTATATATTTACATGTAACTAGTTACACTTGAGGCAGGCTGAATTGCGAGTTTATTTAACTAAAGAAGCAGTTATGGCATAATTGTGCAGTTTATAGAAAAGTTAAAATGAAACATCCAATACAATGTTCTCCAGTGCTTTTCCACTGTAGAGTGTTTCCATCATTGTAGTTAAAAGGACATGCACTAGCACAAGGTAACTGATCTGCCTTGAGTTTACAATGTCTTGATTTGAAAGCAATAATAGAGATCATCTTCTAGAGAATTGAATGAACGGAACTGTTATTAACAGTTAACTGAATACAAAATAATTCAGAAATGATTTTAACCGCACAATGACCAATTTGTTCTGTTTTGCTCTACTAGGAATACATTCAATTCATGATCAGCTGCTGAGCACTGCAGTGTCAAGTCAGGAGTAGCCTGCTCTGTGCTCAGTATTAAAGCTAAGTGACTTTTAATGAACATAGCAGTCCAGTTTACTGATTTCCCTTTCTGTGAATCACACCTACTCAAACTACCAGGACACAATACAATTGTAAATGTATTGTAAGTTATCGCTATAAATCCACTCTAAATGAACACAGCAAAATATTTTGAGAAAAAAGACAATCAAGACAATGTTGTCTGATTCACGCTGTGTATACTGATGAAGCTTTATGTAAAAGTAGTTCTAGGTGTAGCAATTCACCTAGTGATGTGAAATTCAGAGGACAATACATAGGTCATGTACATAGGTCTGAAAAATATGGTATTTAATATGTCATAATTTTATAAAAACTCTTGTGAACTTTATAGAGATGTTATTTTAATCACAACTGCACTGTGTCAGCACTTGATATAGTCTCCAAGCTAGTTTCCAGAGTGCTGAAATTGTGGTAAATTACAGTCAAAATACTCAGCGCGTTCCGCTCATTATTTAGGAATGATTTTCGTTAATCGGGAACGGATTGCACTTTTGGAATCAAAATTCTATTTTTAAATTGAAGATTGAAATGTTCCAACGGTAGACTCATGCGAAGTAACGAATGTTGATTGGGTTGTTACTAACAAAAGCCAAAAGTTCACACGCGAAATACGAAACCGTTGGCGGCTGTTGGTCTCAGTCGGTTTGACATTACAGGGAATTTTTCTCAATTTTCAGGAACATTTGTGTGCATTTACAGCACACTTGTTTTTAAGAAATTATTCTTTACAGTTTTACAACAACAGACTGCTTTTTTACGTGGAAATGTGCCTGCAATTAATATTTTGTTGAGCGAACACAAATCAGGCCAGACACGTCAAGCCAGCCGCCAACAGTCTGCTACTTGTATGTGAACATGTTTAAGATGTCAATAATAAACAAATCAGCATTCCTTATCTGGAACAAGACTACCGTTGGAACCTTACAATATTCAATTTGAAAGTAGAATCTTGATTCCAATAATGCAATCCATCCCCGATTAAAGAAAGTCATTCCCAAATAATAAGTGGAACGGCGCTGAGTATTTCGACTGTAATGCTCTAAATATATTCCCAAGAAAGTGTTTTAAGGTTTCATAATAAAATTTTCATTTAATCAAAACAATGTTGAATTTGGTGGCCTAAAAGAAAACTTGTGAAGAATCCTTACAATTTTTGCAATAAATACTTAATCAACTTTAAGTTTGTTTGTTGTTTGATGTACATTACATCCTTATGTTTGCTATTCTCAGTAATTCCTAGGATCTCAATTTTTTCTCAAATTTTATCAAATTCTCTCAGTTTCCTAGAAATTTCTTCCACGGTAATCTAAGACCATGCGAAGCTTGGAATTCCTAGGAATTCCTAGCTTCATTTTGTAAGAGCTTGCAACATCCTTAATGGTCCTCAAAGATTGTTGTGGAACTTGAAAGAACCAAAAAGATCTTTGGGAGATTTTTGAAGATCTTTTCTAATCTTGCAAGACCTTGATGACCTTTTGAAGATCCTTGAAGATCCTAGCAAGAATTGTGGAGAAATGTGAAGATAATGGGAAGAATTTTGAAGATCAAAAGAGATATTGGGAAGAATTTTGAAGATCAAAAGAGATATTGGCAAGAATTTTGGAGATCCTTAAAGATCTTGGCAAGAACATTGAATATCTTGACAAGAATTTGGAAGATCCTTAAAAATCTTGGCAAGAACATCAAAGATCTTGACAAGAATTTTGAAGATCCTTAAAGATTTTGGCAAGAACATCGAAGATCTTGACAAGAACTTTGAAGATCTTCTCAAGAACTTTGAAGATCTTGAGAGGAATTTTGGCAATCCTTAGAGATATTGACAAGAATTTTAAAGATCCTTGAAGATCTTTGCAAGAACTTTGAATATCCTTGTAGATCTTGGCAAGAATTTTGAAGATCTTTGTTGATCCTTGAAGATCTTGGCAAGAAATTGAAAGATCTTCGTAGATCCTTGAGGATCTTGGCAAGAAAATGAAAGATCCTTGAAGATCTTGGCAAGAACTTTGAAGATCCTTGAAGATCTTGGCATGAATTTTGAAGATCCTTGGAGATCCTTGAAGATTTTATAAAGATCTTTGTCAGGATCCTCAGTAGGATCCTCAAAGGTCCTCATGGAGATCTTTAAGGATCCTTGAAGATCCTTCAAAGATTTTCGCCAGGGTTTTCCGCTCAGGGGAGAGTGAGCACGAAAATCACCTGCACAAACATGGCGTTGAAATGTGACGCGCGTGTCAAGCCGCCTAGTATTGAGCCGGCTCTAGTACACTAGCGTACACTAGCGCATAGCATATATATATATATATATATATATATATATATATATATATATATATATATATATATATATATATTTATTTATAGTACGACGCTAAATTTTGGCGTGCTGTCATTGGTCGAAATCGATCACGTGACGTGATAATGTCTTTCCTCAGCGGGCTCCTGTCAGAGCATAGTGCCCGAAATGGGCAATTTTCGCTCAAAATTTAGCGTTGTACAATAAAAACAGTAGGGTCCTCCTGTTTCAGGCCCTATGTGTGATAAGTTCCCTCGGAAGTTTGATGTTCAAACTTCATATAAGCCCTCGAACTGCGTTCTCGGCTAATATTAGTTTTGAACATCAAATTTCCTCAGGTAACCTATTACACGGTAGTGCCTTCGACAGAAGAACTCCGATTGTTTTTAAAAATAGCGGCTCCACATGCGAGTCACATTGAACGCCGGAGGAGATTTCGCGCTCGTCAGCTCGCTTGTTCGTTTTTCTCGACTGACAAGACTATCCCTGAGCGAAAAGAGAGACTGCTCATAGTCTAAAGTGTTGAAATTTAACGGATACTGATCACGCAAATAGAGAATTTTTTTTTCCGAAATGGTTTTTATCCAGGAAATAATTCATGGAAATGAGAAAATCGCAAGAACACTGATAACTGACCATATTCACAATGCTTACGGAGGGGTAACTAGAGGAATTTCATAAGCCCAAAACTATTTTAACGAAACCCCCAGCAACCGACTTTAATTAACATTTCTTCCTCAAAAAGACTTCTTCAACGCGTAAGGCGGGGTTTTCACGAGAGCACAAGGAGTGAGAGGTTGGCCGGGGGAATGAGAACATTTTTTGCGGTTCGCGCTCGTTCACCCATGTATCTAAAACACTAAATTAATATACAGTTCTGAACTGACCCCAGAAAACATGTTTTACTTATTATTACGTATACTAAATGCGGCTTGAGTTTTTTGGGCACGAACTAATAAACCATGTAAGATTTGGGAACGGTAGGGCACAGTTTTTCTGTTTTTCTTTCTGCTTTTTTTAGATCACGGCAGGAACGGTTTTCTATTAGTAAAGTATGTTTGAGCAGCGGTTTTCTGTGTCAACTTTGTCGAAAATACAAAAACCTACATAAGTATGCCTTTGATAAGCCTCTCCCCCACCCTCTCCCCCACGAACATGAAAGAGCCCCAGAGTAACCGCGTAAACAAATTGCGGATAATTTATTATCAACGAAACTCATTTATACAAATACATACGCGGGCCTACTTGTGCAAGTATAATTGTGGCGCTCATAACATGGGTTGAATCCCCCTTTTTTATTCCACATTGAGCCTTTGAGGCTGAGGATGTTCCCTTGCGGGCAGCCACCATGGCCACTTCTGCGGGGATCGAACACCACCTTCTGACACATTGCTGGCGTGTAGCGCTTTGATAAGTCCTTTCCTTTGTCATAACATTTTATCATGACCGATATTTGAAGTTTTGAAAATCGTACAGATTTCTTCTTTGGTTGGTGGCTTTTAAGGGCAGTGCCTTGTATAATTTTGTTCCATTGACTTTGGTTTTCCTTTTCCAGGTTTACTTCGGCATCGCTTTTGTCAACAATTCGATCTTTAAATCTTTTCGCTTTTTGCAGGGATAAATTGACTATTTCATCTTCTTTGATGACATTTTGACCGGCAGCAAGTGCTCGCTTTGTTTTCTGCCTGTTTTTGCAAACTTTACTTTCTTTATGTGCATCTAAATTCCCTGGCCTTAAAAAGGAAGCCCCACAATCTGTACACTTGATCAAGTCATCACATGTGCCAATGTTGTTGTCTGTCTCCTGTGTTTGTATTTGCTGTTGTTGTTCAGGTGCCACTGGTGCTGTTTTATTTTTGTCTATAAGTGGAGCTTTATGCAGTCCTTTTGTTACATCAAATTCTGATGTTGATCCAGTCCCGTGTAAAATACCTCCATGGAATTCCATGGAACTCCATGGAATTCCATAGAATTCCATGGAGTTTCATGGAATTCCATGGAATTCTATGGAAGCCCCATGGAGTTCCATGGAAGCTCCATGGAATTCCATGGAGTTCCATGGAAGCTCCATGGAATTCCATGGAGCTCCATGGAAGCTCCATGGAATTCCATGGAGTTTCATGGAAGCTCCATGGAGTTCCATGGGGTTCCACAAGGACTTTCGTGGAGTTCCATGGAAGCTCCATGGAAACCCATGGAGTCCATTGAAGTCTCATGGAATATTGGTGGAGTTCCATGGAAGCTTACTGAATTTCAGTGTGTGACAGATAAGAGTTTGAAAATAAAAGAGTGAGTTATCCCCACTAATAATTATTCAAAATGACAACAGTGTATCTTTCATGTGCTAGGACATATATTGACGGTACAGCTGCCTATCAGTGACTTCTGAGGACAGTCAAAATGGCAGTCAGAGGATTTTTTAAATTACTGTATCAGTTAATTATATTTTGCACAGAACTACAAGCTGTCCAATTTGGGAAATAACTGACTGCTTGAATGGGATTCTGTCAGCTAGCAATATAAATTAATAAATAGTAAAATAATATCTAACCTTATCCTCTACAGTCACTCCGAATAGCAAAATAATTGTATATTATATTTTAATCATGAGCATATCCATTTAATTCAACAATTAAATGTGATATCCGAGCGCCCAAAACAAAGTGCCTGCATTCAGTGGTCAGCAGTTGTCACTTGGGTCATGTGACCTCTGTATCATCAACACAGGCGCCATTTTGAAGTGACGGTTGCGACAGTTGCTTAGCAAGCATCTGTGTATGGTTTGAGGATGAAAATGTGTCTTTCAGATTGAAACAGAATTGGATAATTGTAGCTTTAAGGTTAGTTTATGTGCCTAGAAATGTTTTGAGCCTTGCACGTGGATTTTTGGATCAAAATGAACCGATGAAATCGAGGTTATAAGCAACTACAGTGGAACCGTGGAGAAACAGTAGTTCGATTCAACAGTTCAAGTGGAAATGTGGACTTTTTAAGAGTTACAATTTACCCTCAGTAATATAAACGAAAGAGAGTTTCTCAACTAACTCACAATCGAAATTTTAATCGCCTCAAAAGTAACAAAAAAGAGTCAATAGCCTACAGTGTACTCCAGTGATTTCGTAACCTTTGGATCTGCAAACCGTGTTTAAGTGGGGTAATGTTATTGAAAGAGTTGTCTGTCATGAGGTATGCCGGAATCATTCTTAGCTTTTTTAATACTTTTTTTCAATATACAGTTAGGGAGTATAATTGAAAACTTGTCTGTAGTATTAACATGCAATTTGAAAATTGATGCAACATTCGTTAGTGAAAATATTTTTCTCTGTCCAATGTGTCTAGTGTCTCTAGTTCTACTGGGTAAATAAGCTTACGTGCAATTAGTGAGAATGTTTCAAAGGAATACCGTTTTAAGTAGCATTACGGAATTGTTCAGTTTGTCGCTACACCAATGAACTGTGTTGTTTATGTTAGAAGCCAATTTTCATTTTACTTCAATTGTAATGTATATTACAATTATAACACAAAGTTATAACATATTTAAGAATCCTTCTCTTACTAGCACTGTGTTACTGTAAATATTGAAAAGTTAATGATTTCTTTTAGCAATTAAATCTGTATTTTATTTATTAAAAACTGAATGATAATCTGTTTCTAAACATTTATCCTTAGACGGACTCTGGGTCACCTTCAATGAAACTCGTCCTGGTACTTTTTTTCCGTGGAATTCCATGGAACTCCATGGAAAGCTAGTTCCCTGGAAAATACTCCATGGAATTCCATGGAAATCCATGTCCTAATACTCCATGGAATTCCATGGAAACTATTCCAACGAATTCCATGGAACTCCATGGAATTCCATGGAAATCCATGTCCTAATACTCCATGGAATTCCATGGAAAATATTCCATCGAATTCCATGGAACTCCGTGGAATTCAATTTCTCTTCTGGTGAGTTTTGTTGAAGGCCCAACACCTGTCTGCTCTTGAGCCTTCACCTTTCTGCATTCGCCATTGTCACTGTAGACATAAACAAAACTAAAGTAATTTGAGATGCCTTGCCAGGTTTTGGCTGATTGTGGCTCTTTTGATCTGTTAATAGATATTTCATACAGATTTGTTCCCCGTAGTCTTTCTGTTCCCTCTACAATGTCTTTTGGTGTCAAAATGTCATGGCCCTCATGCCGATAAGACTTCAATGAAAATTTCAGGACGGCATAGTGGCTGTCAAGTTTTGTTTTCCCTGTTTGGGCCTCAAAGCTGTTGCATGATGTGATTCTCATTCCTGTTTTTTTCAAAAGACTGCCAAGCCAGAGAATTAAAGATGTGTTTTTGTAGTGTGCGCCGTTGTCTGACCAAATTGTTGCCGAAACAATCTCAGGGTGTAGCTTTCTAAAATTTAAAATACTTTGTTCAATACTGCTTGCTGAAAAAAACCAGTTCTGTTTGTCATCATTTTCAGACAAATTGTCATGAAATTCTGTGACAAAAGGACCACCATTGTTGTTGCGGCAGATAAACATTGCGCCATGAAGTGATACACCTTTTTTTCCAATCCAGTCTTTCTGTGGTTCATGCAGGCGTTGGAATAGTAGTTTCATCATGTAATCTACAACAATAATTGTTTCTCCTTTCTTTAGATTGTTTATTTGGGACAAGAACTGTGATCGCTGATGTTTTCCTCTTACAAGGTGAGATATGTAGTGGCAAAGGCTCTCTTCAATTTTGTTTAGCTGTTGTTGATGCACTATTTTCTCACTTTCGTCTATATTTAATAAGCTGATTGTGTGATTTATTTCTGTAAACAGTGACCAACGTTCATTGCAGCTATGGCAACTGTATGGGTGCTCCTTGGAGGAACATGTTGGCTCAGGTGATAAGTACCAGCCCATACAATGTGTAGCACATTCACTGTGGATTTCTAGGTTGGAGATGAAGTCACTTAAGAGGTAACCTTTGTATCTTTTTGCACGCAAGAGAATATCAGGGATTGGGCACTCTGTGGTGTTATCTTTGTACCAAAGCTCTTCCAAGCTAGCCAGTAGCACATCCAATCTGTTGAAGTTCTCTGCTCCATTTTCGGTACAAATGTTGCAGAGGCCAGCCATCTCCTCCATTTCCTTGAAATTGTGTGCTAGGAGGCCCTCATAAAATTTTGTTTTTCCTATAGAACCCAATGGAACATGTCAACTTTATGTGTGTAGATAGTTGTGATTTTTTACAATTTGCACACTATTACAATCAAATGTGTTGTAGAAACTTTAATAGTAGTTCTAGACTGTTATTCCTCTGAATTACTGATGCAGATTTTGCTCCCAATCCAGTTCGCACCCACCCTATACCATGTTCGCTCCCAGTATGACCGAGTTTGCACCCACCCTTATCGAGTTCGCACCCCCTTTTTTCTAGTTCGCACCCACTTTTTCGAGTTTGCCCCTAGTTGTGATAACAGGGTTGGTGCTAGTCCTTGAAATTCTAGTTTATGTTTATGTTTCTGTGTTAAGATGAATAACAGCAATTTTCTCAGGTATTGTGTTCCTCCAGGAAATTATGTTGGAAGATCTCATTTGCTTCTAAAACATGCTAAATAAGAAAAGAAGTCATATTGCTCCATTCCATTCTCTTGCTTTAAAGGGACACTGTCACCAGTTTCACTTCAAAAACTCAAGAGCCTAAAGACATATGGAAACTACGAATGGTGGTCCAATTTTGTTAAAAATCACCATGCCAGTGTACTAAAGCGATAAACAAGTGATATTACTGTGATGCCATCAGGAACTTTTGATTTTTTAAAGTTTTGTCCTTGTGGACTGGTAAAACACCTAAAAATTATTATGGCTCCCTTCTTCCTTCAACAACAATTTCCTTTTATCTCCATCTTGATGTACTAGGTGCATTTCATGTGTGAGAAGACCTATTCGCAAATTTTAGTACTTTTTACCGAAAAGCATTAAACTCCCCGTGACAGTGTCCCTTTAACGTAAACTTTTACTGTACTATTGTCATTATCACAGTCGTAACCATTGTGGTCAGCAGCATTATTTCTTTTCAAAAAATAAGCCTTACCAATTGGTTTTCTTTGGCTGTCGTGACACTGTGACTTTATATTGTTCATACAGCTGTGCTTTATTTTTCTTGAGCCAAAGTACTGGCTGGGTGCCACCACCTAGCAGTTAACTCACCCAGCTCCCTTTTTTTCCTTCACAGGAGGCTGTTTTATATGATGATCTTTCAACTGTTTCTGGGTTGTGCAGAAAATCAAGAAGAAAGGCAACATCCTCTGCTGATGTGCAAATTCGAACAGGTTTTGGTCTTTCAGGGCAATCAGCTCCTGGGCCATAACTTTTACTATGCAATCTTGCCTTGGTGATTTCGTAGTCTGTACAGGAATGGCTTTCTCCACTTTTGTCAGTTCGCTTGAATGTGTTTTTTAGTTCTTGATTTGACATGTGTAAGGCAACTGAACTTAGAACTTTGATGCGTTCATCGAATGAATGTGCATTGTGATAGGATGATGCCAATCCAGATATGATGGAACTGCTTGTATTTGTAGGCTGCTGAACCTTTGGAATTACAAGTTATTTGTTACACAAGTTGAAAGAAAAGCAAGACTGATGTAGGCCCAATATCAACATATATATTCTTCTTTGTGGTCGAGTTACATTTCCTATTTACTTTTTTATGTACTGAGGAGGTTCCCGGAGGGGCTTAACAAAATTAAAGTTTACAGCAGAGATAAGAATATAACAAAAGAAATTATTGCTTTGAAAATGCTCAAACATGCTTTGGCAGTGGAATTTTTTTGTATTTGTGGCAATCATTTTCATATTTCCATGCCCTGTGGCCTGATTACATATTGGTATTATTCAGAGAAATTGCATGTAGGGACTGGTCAATCAAGGCCGTGTAAATATCTATATTTGCTTTTTGCAATGAATGTATATATATATTTTAAGGCCAGTTGCAATAATTTTTTGTATTAGTAATTGCCATACATGGGTGATGGTCAGAAGTGTTACTAGTCCTCTTCCCCTTGCCCAAGTCTCATCCAAGAGAGATGGTTAGGCTCCAGCTTAGAAAATGAATTGTCTTACTTCACTGCTGTGTGGTATAGTTTAGGTTAGCTAAATTGACTTGTGTAACTTCCTGTTGTACATGCAAACACTACCTCCATTGTTTTCTAGGGCTCAGGACATTGTTTTGCCTGTTAGTTATTGTTCCATTTACATATGTCTTTAATTTTTGGTAATAAATTTACTGTATTATCACAGGTTTGATTTGCTTCCTTATTAATTTTGTTCAGTAAGTTGACCTACCTTTGAAGGAGAAATTTTTGTTGGACTTGAAATGTCCACAAGCACTTCTTCAGAACAGCCAAGTGTCAGTTCATCCAGTTGCTTCTTCATACTGGTGTTACTCTCCTCGTAAATATGCCTGGCTTTTTTTTTAATCTCATATTTTGTTCGGGTAGAGGCTTCAGTGTATGGCACTCTGGGCCTCCCAATAATTGGTTTGGTATTGTCAGCCAAATTGTTCACATCTGAAGCTGGAGGGGGGATAAGCATTTTGTGTGGGCAATGCTTCCAGCCATTTTGTGTACTTTGCCATAACAGCTGGTACAGCACAAAACACTTTCCAGCTTGATCTTGAAATTCTCTCGTACATTACACTTCCCCACTTCTCGCAAAGAAAAGAATTTATTTGGCAGGGTCCTCAGCCTCTTTTGTTTGCGAACTGGTGTTTGACATGTGCCAATACCACATTTTGGCAATGCCTTCCAGCGACATGAATTGCACACCCAGCCCTCACTGTCTAGCCTGCTGCCCTCAACTGTCACTGGTTTACTGCAGAATTTGCATTGGTCACACTCCATTTGATACAAGTAAAAAATTCTAACTGTGCACAATACAAATTCAAAAGCTCAAAGTTATAGAAACTTTAAAAATAAGACAAAATTCCCAGTATGAACAATAAATAGCTTTGTTTGTTTGTTTGTTTGTTTGTTTTTTTTTTTGCTTTTTTGCTTTTTTTGAACAACAAATTTGAAGTTGAAAAAGTATTGAAAATGCCTTCGGCTATAACAATCTAAAACTCAATGCAAATGGAAATGTCAAAAGTACAAAATGCTAACAATTGAAAAATTGAAAATGCTTTGGCGTAAAAATACAATGCAATCCAAAGAAAAATTCAATAACGAAATTAGACCGTGAAAGATAACTGCGGTAAATTACAACGAATGAACAAGCAAAAAAAAAACCTTGTCTAAACCTAAAGCAAAGATATATATATATATATATATATCAATTGAACACCTCTTGGAAACTTTTGAAACACTCACAATAAAAGCAAGACTTGAGACTTATGACTGGAGTGACCAACAGCGCAAATTCGCAACATAAGCGTCAAAACTGATAAAAAAAATTGCGACCTCGGTGGAAAACGCGGCTGCCAAATATTTCCCGCCAAAACTGCGGGGGGATTCCCTTCAAGACTCTTCAAAGAAATGTATAGACTTTTTACCCACAGCTAAAACAAAACAACCACTTTTAAACAACAGTCAATGCTTTCTTTATTAGTGAGAGAAATTCCTTTTCATAACTGCAGAAATCTTCCGCATAAATCAAAACATGATAACCTTAGTTTGTACAAATATTTCTATTGCCCTTCGCTTACTGGAGAAAGTGCCATACAATTCAACTTCAACGAAAATAACACTAGCATTGTTTTACGTTAAGTCAAACATAAACGTATCTGGCCTTGACAGTACTGTTATCGATGTGAAAGCGAAGCGTCGACATGAATCGAGAAGCTTATGGTATCGTCGGATATTTCTCCGCAAGGCGTTGGTGTTCATCGAACTCTCGTCCAATATTTCGCTCTGAGCTGTTGTTCTAAAATGATAAAAGTACCTTCCAAGTTCGTGAGAACTTTTCCGGCGAATTTTATGGGTGAGCGAGCCTTTAGATTGCAGAACAAGGCAGCTAAAGATGCAAAACACGAAAACACCATCTTCACGACGACCGCCATTTTGCTTCAACGCGAAGCTCGTCAAGCGCGCGGAGACTCATGGTTAGTTTCTGCAGACATTTGCGGAAATTGCTCGAACTTCCGGCGGAAACCATCTTAAAAATGTTTTTTTTCTCAAGTTTAAAACTACAGTACTGTCGAACAATCGTTTTCCTAAATAAACTTAAGCTTTTTAAAGAAACCTCTTTTTCAAAAGCGACGATGGTCGATGGTCATGCGATTTCCCGCCAAGAAAAACGCGGTCGCACAAAAGCACAGCGCGATTTCCCGCCAAGAAAAGATGGCATTCTCCGCCCCCGGTTGGGTTGCCTTGGGACTTCCCTCCCCCTCCCCCAGAGTCTGTACGGACGTACGCTGACATCACAACCAAAATGTTTCGGATCGATAGACTACCAAATTTGCTCAGCAATGGCGCTCCGCTATAAACTGATTTTGCCTTATAGGGCCTTATTTCTGGTGGTTTATTTGGGAAAGAAGTTCTACTTTGGGAAAGAAAGGCAACATTCTGTCCAAAACTGAGCATGTTTTCAAAGCGATTTCACCGCAATGAGTTTGACCAAGAGAGGATAAAGGGGTAAGAGAGGTGATCCCTCATATATGCCCTATCCCCATCCTAATACCTCTCAAGTTATTTTTAGAAGGTATCGAATTCCCGCGGATAATGTTTCCTTGCGCGTTGCGTGGAAGTTTCGTGGAGGAGGAATCCACAAACATGGCGGGGATTGTCAAATGCGAAATGAGAATAGCGTTGTTTATTCTTTTTTTTTTTTCAATTTTTACATGGATCAATCGGCATTAAGGAAAAGATATGGGTGGAAGATTTAACAGCAAGAGCAAAGCGGAACAAACAAAGTTTAGTTTCATTTTCTGGGATGATTTAGAGCACGAGATTCACATGTGCGTATAAAAACCGACCCTATTGAAAACTAACTTGTAACTTGTATTGCTTTTGCTATTCGCTAGATCGCACTGGCCGTGGAAATACTCCACGAAGGTCACACGTTTTTCAACAGAATGATTCTAAATCATTCCCTGAGACTTTACCCTAGAAGCAACTGATGAGGTTTACTGAAGAACCGAAACTCGAGTCTTGCTTGAGAAATAACACAACTTATTCACGAGAAGCATCCTTGAGTTTTTCGAACAAGCATTTTAACTGCTGCAGATTTAACAAATGGAGGTTTCGAAAATCGCTTACGATTAACAAACAGACCGTCACGGCAAGATGAAACAATAACCTCATTCAGAATTGCTACGCGCAATTAAACTGCTGGAGATGTATCTGTTGGGTGCAAGTAACGCCACAAGACAATGGAGGTGCAATGTTTTAACTCCAAGCAATTCCATTTCTAGAACCACAACCATGAAAGAGGAGTTAAAACGACAGGGCAAGAAGCCGTAGCTTCCACTTGATCAAAGGCGACTGCAATAGTCTCAGAATAACCTGGATCCTTTAGATAGTCTATGCGACATCCGCGATAGAGAATTAAGTTACATCTTGCATGTAACCGCAAGCAAGCATCTAATCACGGGCTTAGAATCTTGGCATCCTTTCAGAAAACATCACTCTTTTAAGCGACTTTAAGGACTCTTGCAATTAATCTGAGCCCAAAAAGTTAAGTAATTGCCAAAGAGCTAGCATACACAACGGCACAAAGATTTTTATAAACGGCTCTAAGAACGTAACATAAAACCCTCCAAACAGTATATCTCACACCTTGATCGATAGGTCAACCACACAATTTACCGGCGCAATTGTGTGGCCTTTAGATCATCTTGATCAAAGGAACAAAGCTGTTACGAATGTATTTAAGAAAGATCTATTTTGAAGGCTAGAATAACTTAAGCGACTAGCGGGAGTCGTGTTTGGCCTGTCATTTTACATACTATCAACTTCGTCTTCAGTTAGGTTATTTTTCGCTTTTCGCGCCCGGGTTGTTGGTTTTGAAGTCGAAGCCCTTGACTTTCGATTCGTTGTTGTTACTCTACTTGGCCTTTTCCCTTTGCTTCCTTCGTCTTCTGAGATTTCTCCAGAGCTGCAGCTCCCTTGAGTTTCGGTTTCTTCCTGATCGTTTTCGATCTCGAGCTCACTGCTGCAGCCAACTTCGTCGTCTTCGCTTGAACTTTCGCTTGAACTTTCCACACAGTTGGGCTCTAAAACAAATCCTGACGGACGATTCTTTCGTACTCTGTGTTTATCTACTACCGATACTTCCTTAAACTCACGTTCGTCTACAAAACGTATACAAGCGCCGCTTCCCGCATGTTCCGCCATTTTGTTTGAAGGTCAATTCGCGACGGACGCGAAGCCAGTGCGTGGGAATGGGTTCAGCTGTCAACGCGGCTAAAATTCATGACATATGATTGGCTATTTCGTAACCCTCATGAAGATACTGGATCTCGGAGAAGATCTAAAAATAACTTCAGAGGGATTAGGATAGGGATAGGGCCAGTACGGGGGATAAACTCTCTTACCCCTTTATCCTCTCTTGGTTTGACATAATCCTGAAGTGGACCTCTTTATGTAATCGCAAATGAGGAAGCCGAGCTGCAATCTCAGCCCGGTTATAAGCGGCCTGAAATTTAAGCCCAACATGACATTTGTCTTGTTATCGGTTCTGTATAGACACCTAGAAAGCTCAAGTTTTCAGAAACGGCCTAAGTTTCTCGGTTTAACCATATTCAGACCCAACTTCGTCCCCAGGGTCTTCTCGCTTTTCAATATGGCGGCGGCTCGGGAGAGGACCCTGGCACACAGCAGATCACGTGATCCCCGACGAGGATGGAGATGTATTCAAAATGGCAGCTAAGGTGACAAAATCGAGAAGATCTGGGTACGAGATCACGGCTGAGGAAAAATGAAACAAAATGGCGGACAGAGTAAAGCGAAGCTAAAAACATTTGTGAAGAAAAAGGCAAAAGGAAAAAAAACGAGTTAGACATGTGCGAGCATCAGGAATTCGGTAAAGAGATTCTTACTGTTCATACTCTCCATTGTTTTTTTTGTCTTAAAGAGGCTCTGTTTATTTGCGTTTTGTGGTTATTGAAAAGGTGTATAAGTCATATTAAAGCTTTAATAAGCTTCCTTGTCTTTTATTGTACTTTTGTATTAAATTGCAAAGTTTTCCCCTTACTGCGATTGTTCCCTGCAATCAAGGAATGTAGCAAGCATGAAAGAGCTATAAAGTGCGAATTAAAATGAAAGTACATAAAATGTGTAAAGGAGTTTAATAGTAGTCAGTGTCAAGCTTTGAGCATTGAAGGCCTCAATCTTTGGCTGGTCAAGCACGCTGTAGGGCATTCCATTTTTTGTCAGTTCTTGTGAAGCAACTGAATTTACAGGTGTTATTGTTGTAGCTACCACTGCAATATCTATCTGAATCATTTTGAGAAGACCAAGTTGTTTTGGAGGAGAAAGGGGCAATTTCAGTACATTATGGGGCCCCTAAAGCACTGATTAAAACTGCCAATGTCAATTTTTGTTAGTCAGAATGGTTGAGATGCTTCCAAGTTTCAAATTGTTGTAGGATTTTTCAATGAATGAGGATGCTTTTCTTTAGAATCTTCCTAGTCTACTTCAATTTTCTGGGAGGCTAGTCTATACTAAGGCAGTATAAGCCTGATGCTTAGATGCCACCAAGATTACATTTTCTAACATTTTTGGAGTTTCATTGTCAGTGAGGTTTCAGCAGTCATGGCATGATAACATGATGCAGGTTGTGGCAAAGGACTACGCTGTGCTCATGACCATGGCTATCCCCAAAAGGGGCTTGTGTAGTGACATTTGCTCCCCTCTTGTTAGCAGACCTGGCAACTCTTGCAGTTTGGGGTATCAACTGTAGGTCTTAGGATTTGGCCTCCAAATCTCACAGTGAATCACAAAATCTTGAAATTGCCACAATTTAGGCAGTACGAAGAATACAATAGGGAGCACAAATAATGTAAAGGATACCTTGAAACAAGAAATCTACCATTTGTATTCTCGTTTTATGCATATTTTGGAAATCTCCAGGTTTGAGGTCCCAGTCTCCAGGTTTTTCTGGGCTTCTTTTCAAAATCTCCAGATTTGCATGTTTTAGGGATTGCCAGGTCTGTGTTGGTGCAGGACTGCTGCAATACAGTTGGTTGAAGGGTGGGTTTATAACTACACATCCTGAGCATATCATCCATTTCCACGGTTAGATAGTTTTCCTTTTTTTCAGTGTATGTCATTGTGCCGCTTGCCAGGAGATCAAGCCTGACAGACTAGTGAATTACTGTTTCAATTTTGTGAGGGGGTTTACATGCAAGTTACAGTAACCAATGTTCCTCTTATTCAGTGCGGTAAACTAATAGCCAGGGGTCAATTTAACATTTACAAGTGTAATTTTCAAGTGTAGCTATTGTTTCTGAGGTTGAAAACAGTAGCCACACTTGTAAGTTACACTTGTATAAATTATGCTTATTTAATTGACTCCAGGATGGGCTGGGGGATTGATGCTATGAAGAATACTAGTGACCTTGAGTCAATGATTTTTGATTAGAAGTTTTTTGAAGAAAAAAAAACACTCTGCCAAATAACATCATGGTATTGTTCTTACCTCCCTATTGCTTGAATTTCCTTTCATCACATCTAATTTATTGGTAACTAAATGCAATTAGTTACTGAAAAAAAAAACAAATTATTTATTGTTTTACTCAGAAATGGCTCCATGAACATTTTCAGGACATCTCTTCATCTCCACTGGTTGGCCTAGATATGGCGAAGTTTTTTCTTGGCTTGAAAAGCACAAGAAACAGATTGCCATGGGATAGCAAGCTAACCACAAGTCTCCATGCGCAATCTAATTATGCCTTCAGATCACATCAGGAATTACATCAGTAATAGAACCACATGAAAACTGTAGCAGGTTTTAAATTTCCAAACCTTGGTATACTAGTCTTCGACTTCGCCCTTGATTTATGCTGTTCAACTCTCACAAATGATCCATTACTAAACTGTCAAGCAAGATACATGTATATTCACTTTCTAACCCAGGTCATTCAAGTCTCGAAGATGCTCTGACACTGAACTATGAAGGAATACGTTCACTTTCTTTCCATCAACTTGCGCTATTCCAGCCCTCCAGCACTGAGTGATAATAACTTGGTAGCGTCCTGGCGACAATGAGTTGGGTTGGTGACCCAATGATACCCCCTGGAAGACTGAAGTCTAGTTTTTGTGTGACACTTTGTCTGGGAAAAAAGGCCAGCTGGGGTAACCAATCCCTGGGGAATCCCCCACAAATGTTAGAAGTGCTTAGACTTAAGTCTCAGGATAATACCCTTGTGTACTAAAGATGCAAGGGGGGGGGGACCAGGCAACCTGCAAGTGTTATGTCCACCTTATCCCCAATATCTTTTCAGTTTGCGATTGGGTTGTAGATTTTAAAAGCCAAGAAACCTGAGTAAAGGTGTTGAATTCACTTTATGTAGAAGCTAAACAGCTCGTTGCCTTCCTTCAGTTCCACATGACAGGTTTCTTTTGTCAAAATATGGTACAACTGAAAAAGAACAAAAAAGAAAGAAAGAATCAGACTTTCAATTAACCTGCCGCCAAACAGCAAAAATAAAAAAAGAAAAACAAAAAAGCTTCCGTGAAAAATACCCCGGCTTCACTTAAGCTTAAGTTTATACATGTAGGTCACCTGTTTATTTTTTGGGCGGTACATGTACGTATTGCCTCGGTCATGATCAATTACATGTATGCTCTGATACTTATAACAGCATCTAAATTTGTCTACTCTTCGTAAAACGAAACAAATATATGGAGGAAACGTGTTACTAACTAGGAAAACAAAATGGTCCGGGTTGCATTGGGGAGAAAGAAAATGCAGCCATTATTTAAAGCTTACAGTTAAGACGATCAGGCTACAATGTACGCCCAAACGCTTCACTTTAACATAAAAAAATGGAGACTATGAACAGTAAGAATCTCTTTACCGAGTTTCTGATGCTCGCACATGTCTAACTCGTTTTTTTCTTGCCTTTTTCTTCACAAATGTTTTTAGCTTCGCTTTACTCTGTCCGCCATTTTGTTTCATTTCGCCTCAGCCGTGATCTCGTACCCAGATCTTGTCGATCTCGTCGCCTTAGCCGCCATTTTGAACACATCTCCATCCTCGTTGGAGATCACGTGATCTGCTGTGTGCCAGGCTCTTCCGCCGCCATATTGAAAAGCGAGAAGACCCTGGGGACGAGGTTGATTCAGACGGGGCTGTTTTTGGTCTTCTGGGACCGGGGACCGGGTGGGGGGTGGGGGAGCTGATTCGGCCCCCACCTCTTAACTCCAAGAATACTAAAGCTATGACAACGAAACTTGGAGGGCAGATAATACGTCCAAGGATGTTTCCTTTGAGGTCCGCAACATAAGCTAATGACGTCATTTGACGTAACCATTACGTCAGGTTGGATTTCTTGATTTTTCCGGAACCTTTGAAATTTGCCAAAATTTACCAAAAAATAAGCGAAATCAATAAAAGAACACGGAAATGATATAAAAATGTGAAACTTACCTCAAAAAGTTATAATTTTTTGATGAAAATGTGAAAATTTAAAATTATGAAAAAACAGCCTGTCAATAAGTGGTTGCCATGGTATCGTCAAACCTGATGGACAAGCACTTGCTTTGCCAAATTGTTCCCAGATAAATTTTAGGAAAAGTCACTAAGCTTGATGGGTTTAGCTTGCTTATGAAAAAAGTTATAAACGTCCAAAGTCAGTGTGGGTACAATCGCCTCCCGCTCGGTCTGAATAGGGTTAATAAGTAAAGCTTTCCACATTTGTCTGTATTTTTCTTTGCAAAATCATGAAGGTAGGCTATACAACTATTTCGAAAAATGGTCTAAATCGGTTTCCAGAAATTCTCGAATAAAGTGGCTAATAATGATCCGCCAAAAATTTTGAAATATCCCGGAATATTTTCTAAATATCTTGCTATAATTGTAATAAATATGATAATTTTGAGTCAAATGGAACAGACGTTTCAGTTATTGTGGTCGTATATCAGTTTCACGGGTTTCGTCACAGGTCAAAACATAGCTTGGAGCTTCATGATAATCACAAGCCTCCTTTTCAGGTTTCACCATTTTTTCTGTACTGGCTGCATAAGCAGCCTCATTGGATGCAATTTGCATTGGGGAACAGTTGAAACAGATTACTGTCATGACTGTTGGCATTCATTTGAATTAAGGGGGCTTTTAAAATGGCTTCCTTCTGAGTCTTAGGCCCCGATTACATAAAACCGGTACGAACTCAGACCGGTACGACTTCAGATCGGTCTCCATACTAATGCTTGCTTCTGTTTACATGAAACCGGTCTGATATGTCATCTCAGACTGGTCTGACTCATTCCGGGAGCTGAACCAACGCGAATGACTCAGCTCGGTCTGACGTTAGAGCGGGGAATCATGTAAACCAGAGTTCAGACCGGCCTGAGTTTTCGTTATGAGCATGCGCAATAGGGGTGTTTAACCATTTCAAAATTGCGGATAATAGTGAGAAACCCAAAGAAACCCGTTGGATCAGACTTTCTCAAAAGTCCTTCGCTTCTATTTAATTTCCGGTTCCGGTGGTGGGCTCGCTCGAGCTTCACGCTCGGTTTTTTGGGTGTTTAGCGCTTCAGAAAAAAGTTCTGAGCTCCCACAAAACACTAGTGGTAGACTAAAGGTAGACTATGAATGTAGAGGAATTGACTTTGAAGGAGATCTTGTCAAATTGTATTTAGAATTACGTACGATGATGTCAAACAAACAAGAGCACACAAATTTTGGTCCGACATGACACCATGACGTAGCCCAAAGAGAAAAGTAAATATTTCCCTAACATCCGCCATATTTTAGATTTTATTAACATTTAGTTATGCTGTTCTGATCTGAGTTCGTACCCGTTGTCGTTCCATGCATTTTCAGACCGGTCTCATGTAAGCTAATTCGTGACGGTCCGAGTCGCAACGGTCTGAATTCCTACCGGTCTCATGTAATCGGCCTCTTACTCAGCAGTGTTTTGGTGAGGATTCTTTCCCAGAGTTTAGGACCAGTTTAATGCCATTATTGGGTCGTAAATTTGGATGTAAAATGAAGTTTCGCATGCAAACACAACACTTTGGGGAGTAGGGATGGCGCAGTGGTGAGAGGGCTCGCCTGCTACCAGTGTGGCCCGGGTTCGACTCCCAGACCCGGTGTCATACGTGGGCTGAGTTTCTTGATGCTCCGAGAGGTTTTCCTCCAGTTTTCCCCTCTCCTCTGAAACCAACACTTCAAATTCCAATTAGATCTGGAGCGCGCGAACACGTCTTAACGAGCTTCCGAGCTCCTAAGTGTTTCGTGGGTAAACAATTTACAAAGAAATTACAAAATCACATTACTCAGATATAAGAAAAACTTCCATTAATCCTACAAAGTGGTTAAGTTTTGGATGTTTCGTGCTCTCTCCGGGTGTAATTATGAAGTATGCGGAACAGTTGGCGGATTATTAGGTGGAAAAGAAACAGCCTCGGGGAACCACTTAAGGAACGTTGAAAAGAAAATAGTCAAAATCGTTGACTTTACTTTAAGATAAAAGAAAACTGCTTATGTCTGGCGGTTATAACATAGTGGCAACAATACTTAACGAAGGTTACCATGTAGTACAAAATTTTTGTGGGTGTTTAATTTTGCGAATGGGCGATTTTTGGGTTTTGCGGGAACTAATTTTTGCGATTGGGAGAAACTGTTTTTTCTTGCTGGGAATTAATTTTTGCGATTTTCCGGAAGTCACCTTATAGCGGAGCTCGCGGAGCACCATGGGTAAGAAAATTTGGTAACCCGTTGATCCGAAAAATTTTGGTTCTGACGTCAGCGTACGTCCGTCCGTCCGTCCGTCCGTACAGACTCTGGGGGAGGGTGACAGGAGTCCCAGGACAGCCTGACCGGGGGAGGTGGAATGCCACTTTTTCTTGTAGTTGAAGTAAACAACATGGCGGCTGGTTCCTCGTATGCTCGTCTTTCAATACGATAATTGTAATACATTCTTGGAATGAAGACTTGTAGCAGTTCATAATGAAAAGGAAAAGGATTGCTATAATCTCGATGGCGCATATAGAAGATACTGGAGAGCTTGAAGGCAAGAAATCCTTGTTCGAGGACATACTTGTTTTTTTCAAAGCTAAGGAGATCTGGAAAGAACCCGGCGACTTTCGTTTAGATTTTCAAGGCCTTCTTTCAGTTCAGTGGTAAAGTAAATTACAGATTTGAGTGTGGATTTACATTGTAAAAATTGTTTAATTGAGCGACTTTACATGTTTAGTAAATTACGGTAATTTTCTTGAAATGTTTTAAAAATCTGTTTAAAAATAGCTCGTAGTTCCCGTTTGCCGGCTTGCGAGTAACTTCACTCGACGGGAAAATTGAATGCAGTTTGCTTTCCTAGGCAAACGAATGCTTCGTATGTGAATGACATTTCATGTTTTTGAAGGTTTCTTGTCCTTTTTCTGTGTTTATGCATTAAAGGGATTTTCATTAGTGTGCAATCTGACATTTAGGCTTCAGTTAACTTAAGCTTAATTAAGCTCAATTTCCTTTTGAACTTTAGTGCGTAATTTTCAATATTTTTCTTAGAGGAATTCTACTGTATTTTATTCGAAAAGTGGAAATCGTGACTATTCTAGACTGAGTCTGTGTTGCTTTTTTCAATGTAGGTTGTTTTTCTTCGGCGACGCATATTGGGTTGTTTTGACTAATTCGTATTTATCGTATTTATTTAGTATTCAACACCTGAAGAGTCGCTCTGTCGTCATGTTTAAGTTTATAGTCTTAGTGTAAAGTTCCTTATGTGTTTTGTTCAGTTGTGGAATATTTTATCTTCCTTATATTGTTATGTTTTTTAGCTTCTCCATATGAAGTGAATGACATTTCTGTCCCAATTTAGCGACTAAACTTAGACTCGCCGTTTCAGTGAGTGAGTTCAGTGCGGCATGTTTTCGTGTTCGTTTTGTTTTTTTGTTAAACCGCTAAGCCATTTCAGTGTGTGTTTAGTTACACATCGAAATGAAATCTTTATTTAAGTAACTATAAGCAAAGCATTTCTCGGTTTAAGTCTACAGGTATTTTGTCTAAAATGAGACTCTAAAAGCTTCCTAAAATTTAATAGTTCATTGTGTATTCTTGAAAGCGCCCGATTAATACTTCGCGGTTGAAAAACGTGTGCCATTTTCTCTTGATAATTATACGTGTGCTTGAAACTGGTTTCCGAAAACATTTTTTGGAGAATTTTTGCCAGTAAACGGTTTGATGCCGGGAAAATATTGTTTATTTTAGCAAGATAGATTTCGAGGAATGTTTCATGCTTAACAGAACTAAGCAGCCAGAGGGATGCATTGGAATCAGTGAGAAATGTGTATTTGCCTGGAAAAGTCTTTAAGTGGGTCTCTTTTTTAGCAATTGTAGTTTTGTAGGTACTCTTCTTGAACTCTATAAGCTAGCTTTCGAAAGAATGCTGCAAGAAGAGCTGTCGTTGAAAGTCGTACTGAAGTCTTCTCTTTGATGAAAAATAAGCCAACTCACAGTTTCCTCAGTGGTCCGCATGTTTTCCCGTGCTGTTTTTCACCTCTTGGGGAATAACTGCACAACTACAATTTACTGTATTTTATGGGCCAATTAGCATGAAAGAGAGACGAGGAGCTCCGCTTTTAGGCTTGGCTAAATCTATATATTATTTGGAATTATAACATTCTCGTTTTTTGAGTACAAACAACCGAATAAAGGTGAACTACATAAAATGTTAATCAGTTAATCAATGGAGTACCTTCAGACAATGCTGTACCAACCGCAATTTCATCGTTTTATTTCCGATTGTTTTGTTTCTAATTCCGTTTTGTTTCTGAACGAAAGAGACGGTTTAAGTAAATGGACGCCAACATAATTTTACATTACATGTAAAAGGCGATGTTGGTATATAATTTCGACAGTGGAGTAAACTTTTGTGGCCGAACTTTTCTTTCTTGCGGATCATGAAAAAAACCCGCAAAAATCGCAAAAATTAGAACCCACAAAAATTCAGTGCCACACCGGGTAGTAGAAATATCACTGTTTTCTTTGTTACGATGTTAGGGACGCGTTTGAAATCTAAGGCCAAATTGTTGTATCGGATTTCTGGCCACGAAATATCCTTAAAATGCCGCATTTTGTTTTTTCAAAACATCTAGAATTGTTCTAAATATCCTGCAAGGTTCTAAATATCTTTAAAAAATATCCTGATATTTGTATCTAGGCCTATATGAACGGAACTCCTCATGCCTGGTACAGAGGGAGTAGACTGCGAGCAGTCTCTCTTTTGCTCTGAGCGAGTGCGATATTCGAGCGGCGAGCGGCGAAGCCGCGAGCCGTCAGTAGCGCGAGCGGGAGAGCGAGCGTCTTCCCCTCCCCTCCCCGACGCACGCTACTTGCGGCTTCGCCGCTCAAATATCGAGCTCGCGGCGGCACGGATTTTAGACCAAAAGAGAGACTGCTCGCAGTCTACAGGGGGAGTTGACCGCTGTGACACCACGCGCGGTTTTCCTTGCGATTTTTCATACCGCGGGCACAGTTGTAGGCGTAGCTGCCGTACTTGCTCCTAGTCTTCTACAGTATGAAGCTCTCGGGAGAAGACTAGGGGCCATTGAATGTTCCTGTCGCTTGGCGTCGTCCTTGGATGATATCATTCGGCAAATATAACGAAGATTCCTTTTATGTGGACGTTCTTGAATGTGACTTTAAAAGGAAGTTGTAGCTCACTTTCATTTCTTCAAAAAAGATGGATACCTCTCTCTCAAGTGTTGTGCGCTGGATTCTAGCGACCGCTTTTGTTTTCGGGTCACTTCGGCGATCTGGTAAGGCCTTCATATGAAAGTTCAAAGACCTTCGAAGTCTTCGAGCGGTGCTTTTTTTAAATTGAAAACATTTAAGCTTATTTTGACAACATAACCTTAATACTGGCTTGTATACTCTGGTTATGTTGTGTTGTCTTTAATTTCCTTGCGTTTTCAGAGGGTTTTCAATGGACGAGTCAACCTGACAATCCTACGATCGTGGTTCAGGGAGTAAATAGAAGTGTTGTAACTCTTATATGGCGGTACGATCTCCGTGGGGCCCAAATCAATGCTGTCTTCATTAAGAAAGCTACACCTGGCAGTAATTCTGTTCCAATCACCATCGCATCAAAAGTTGGGAACAGGGGATTCAATGTCTTGGAAGGTTTCAGAAATGACTACAGAGCTTTCTCGGACCCTGTGAAACTGGAATTACTGAATGTTGACAACAGCGAGGAACATTTCTACTTTATCCAGTGTCTGTACTTTTTCAGCGATGGAAACGTGAAAGATTCTAATTCCCGGCAAGTACAAATTGACGTGAAAGGTAGGTAAAAGTCTCCTTTTGGTTTGATTTGTTTCTTTGCCATCAGCACCAAGTGACATATTACCGTCCATGAAAGGGTATGCTTAAACTTTTTGTTTCACAACCTTTATCAACAAGTTCTTTGTGCGTTGTAATGATAAGCTTAATATTCACGCTACCTTTCTCACGTACTGTCGAAATTTGCGGGATACGTAGTTGAATGTGCTATCACCATGAAAGCATTATAAAGATACACAATAACATAATCGTCGAGGACTGCAATTTTGCTCTAGATATCTGCTGTATTTAAAGGCGCGATGAGTCATGGCGTGATTTGCATAAAACGTATATCGGGTGTTGTGTCATCTTCCTTTGTGTTAAACCATTTGCAAGGCAAAATAAAATGGCTTACCACATGCAATCTATGTCGGTGAACGTTTGGCGATTAGTCTTTAACTATTGATCCCAGACGTCCTTTCAAATAGCTTGAATTTTGTGTCGCTTCACGGACCGTTGGTTTCACTCTGCGGTTTGAAGAAAACGATCGCGTGACAAGTTTGTTCACCGCAAGAACTAAATTTGTTAACTCAAGCTCGACAACGCTAAACTTTTGCTGAATGAATTTTTACTAGCCGTCGCATTTCATGTCCTCAGATAACACTTTTCCCGAATTTTCCCTTAAGATAATGTTTATAACCAGTATAAGACGATGTTTTAATTCAGGAGACGGCATTATTTTAGGATATGTGATGACTGCGAGTTGAAATTCATTTGTTCCATGTTCAACGTTACAGATTTTGTGGTCAGCTTGCGGTCAACAAACTTGTGGTCACGTGATTACTATTTTTGAACCCGCAGAGTGAAATCAACGGTCCGTGAATCGACGCAAAATTCAAGCCATTTGAAAGGACGTCTGGGATCAACAGTAGCTACTTGTAGTTTTAATAGACCTCGATAGCTTTCTCGCGTCAAGCCAAGAGTACAATTACTAAGGCTTGACATTTAAAAGCAATTCTCTGTAAGAATCAAACAAAGTGGGAAATGAAAAATTTTGAACCCCCACTCAAATTTGCATGCAACTAGATGTCCATGGGGGATGTTCGAAAATGGCCATTATTGAGGTCATAACTAAATTGTTGCCATGGTAACAGCAAATGTTTGTTGACGCCCAAGAACCAATTTTGAACTAAAAAAACTGTTGTAAAAACTGCAAAATTTAAGACGTTATTTCTCAAGTTTATAAAAACACAACAACTCGAGACTTGGAACAAATGTAAAACCACTATTGCAGTTTCTTTGCATGTATATGGCTTTTCATTACATTTATCGTAAACAAAATAAATGGCCAATTAACTACACCGTGTCTCGGCCATTTTAATTCGTGAGTAAAACAAGCAGTACATTTCTTTTAATATCTCCAAAAGTACATCAGTTCTGGAATTGAAACTACATGGATAGCTTACAACAGACATTGTAGTTACTAAATCTGTAAAATTCTCCGCGGGCCGGGCTAGCTTATTTTGTTTTCATAGCAGCTGGAGTTAGAACATTGTAGTACCTCCATTTTCTTATGGCATAACTAGCATCTAAGTTGCTATACACTGGGTGAAAAAATGGATTTGAAGCAACACAAATGTGGTCTAAATATGAATCAAATGTGATATTTGTCACATTTATCCACATTTGATCGCAGGACAAATATGACATTTGTCCTGAAGATAAACGGGATAATGATGCATTCGCTTTGGAGACAAATGTGGACAAATATGATGTAAATGCAAGACAAATGAAGTGTTTGCTCTGTTCAAATGCGGACAAATTTGTTCAAAGTTGATATTTGTAGGGACAAATTTAAACCAAATGCAGGGCAACATTCTCCTCCCAGCCCAGTGCAACACACCCATCCCCCAAATTAAATTGGTAAAAAATTCTCATGTCTTGTGTTTTGTTTTTACTTTGATGTTCCTAATCTCTCCTTGCTCCATCCCATGCTACAAGTAATTCTTGTTTGAGGTCAATTAAATAGTTGAAATGAAATAGAATTCACATTAACTGCAGTTGACAACTGCTGTTTTATTCAATGGCAATAGCTTCTACTAGTACAAACAAAACAATACCTCTAAATAACCTTATATAGCCACTTTATACAATGAATAAGAATAATTTTACAACTATGTACAAAAATTAAAGGGAAAAGCTTTTCACAAATAAATACTGTCACAATTCTGAAGCCAAAAATTAAACACTTTAAAAATCATTTTGGTACAAAAAACCCACCATGGATTGGAAGGACTTTCATAAAAATTACAAGTACATACATTCTTTCTTTACTTTATTTTTATGTAAAGTACCATCATATGTATGAAATCAGCCGCAGGCAAAAAAAACTTGTCTTAAGTTAAACAACTGAGGCCACCCACAAAGATTTGAACACACCTATAGCTACAGTGTCTCCATGGTTCTCAACACATTGCACAGTTAAGAAAATTAACGGTTCATGACATCAAGTAGAACTTGAAACCATTTCATTTTTCACATCAGGACTTCCTTGTTTGATTTTTTTTCTGGGTGGCCTCGCTTCATATAAAAATAATTGAGGGAACTCTTAACAATGCCTTCAAAACTTCAACTTCTTCTTACAATAAAAAAATTTATCATTTTTCATGTGGTTAATATTGCTGTGCAAAAATACAGTTGAATCCAGTACTCAAGTCATCAAGGGAAATAACAAAGTACACAAAAATTCATGGAAGACTAAGGTCAAAGAGAGTTAAATGTAATCCAGTAAACCAGGGAAAGTTGCCATCAGCCTGTTCCAGGCTTTCAGATAGTAGGGTCCGCGCGAACAGTTCCAGGCTCTCAGATAGTAGGGTCAGCGTGAACAGAAAGGGAACGTGAAAATAATATGCGTACGGGAGCCTGGGGATAAAGGGAGGCGGTTGTCTCTTGCCTCTCCCCAGCCCCCCAAGCGTTTTCTCGCCCTTGCTTTCTCTTCGCTCTTTTCCCCACTATCTCAGAGCCTGGAAAAGACTACCTTAGGGTAGTACGATGTTTGAGGGGCTCTAAGTTGCCAAGAAGCTATATATAATTTTATCAAGAACCTGTATAAAGAAAAGAAACCTTAGAAATAGGCATTGCTGTGGCTCATCAGTTAAACACCATGGAAATCAATTTTACAAATACTCTAAGTCTAAAAATGGTTACAATAAAGAAATAATGATCCAATAGTAAATAAATACTTACAAAATAAATAATTTTGCTGTAGCTCTCAATAAAGAAACAACAGTTTTCAATTTACAAAACGTTTCGACATTCTCATGTCATCTTCAGTTGCAAATGAGCCTTAACGGTTGTACATTTGAATTTTCGTATTAAAGTATGTTACAAAATTACGCTTTAAAACTTACGTTTACAATTTGAATATGAAATAAGCGGGAAACAAAAATAGCGCGCGCATAGTTACTTTAAGTGACTTAGGAACACACACACACACACACACACAAAATACTTCCAGTAACAAGAATGATGAAATAAAAGACACACACACACACACACATACACACACACACACACAAAAAAAAAAAAAAAAAAAAAGAACAAAGTAATTAAAAGGAAAGAGATAACTCTAGATGCTTTAGCTGCTGATTAAGAGTAGGATTTTCCCACTTAATATGTATCGCCTCTTTGATCTTAATTTGGAATTTCGAGACGGCAGAATCTAAGATCGTGAAACATTCTGCAGTGCAAGAGTCATGGCAGGCCCTAGATGACTGCAGGTGCCTGTAAACATGTGAAGACTTGTCCGACAAGAGGTGCTCACGAACACGTGCACAAATGTGGCGAGTGGTCTCGCCAATGTAGCTGGCATTACAGCCAGCACACGAGAATTTATAAACAACACGCGAACGTAGACTCTGCGGTACTGAATCTTTCACGCTAAACACGTTTCTAAGTTTAAACGTACTAAAGACTAACTTAACATCTAAATCAGCTTTACAATAACGTTTGAGTAGTTTTCTAAGCTTAGTCTGGGCGATTTTAGAAAACCGGCCAACATAAGGGAGTTTATAGAAGTGCGTTTTGCCGGAGTTAGGTGAGTCGATCTGCCCATTTGAAGGATTCATTTTCTTAGAAACATAGCTGTGAATAATCTTGTCGATGACCCAAGACGGAAAACAGTTTTTCCGCAATATGACGATAAGCTTTTTAACGTCCAGATGAAAACCAACCCAGGAATTGTTGATCTTATAAACCCTGTCTACTAGTGTTCTGACTAATCCTAGTTTGTAATTCAAAGGGGCAAAGCTAAAATAGTTAGTTAGAAGACCAGTGAACGTCTTCTTGCGATATACACTAGTAACGATAGATGGATGACTGTTGTCTAACAATATGTCTAAAAACGGTAATTTCTTATCGATTTCCCTTTCCATTGTGAAACGAATACTCGGGTGCCTGGCGTCGATATAATCAAAGAACATGAGCGCGTCTTCCTCGTTATTGAACAAACAAAAAGTGTCATCAGCATAGCGTCTATAGAACAGAACCGGCTTGAGAAGACGAATAGTTATCTAACCAGTTTTTTTCCCGATGCCCCATAAAGAGGTTTGCAAGGACGAGCAAGGACTGGAATGGAACAAGGACTGGACTGAATTTTGCTGTAGTTCTTCTACAAGGGTCCAAGATGGAGCCCCCTTGGGAAAGGTGCGTAGGCTTCCAGGAAGGAAGCCACCAATTTCCCTTTTCACCATCATTCTTTTTCCTCTCTCACTCCTTGCTTTATTGGCCTTTCTATCCAAACTAGTCAGTTCTCTTTCCAGTTTCTCTGACCTCCACTCAAATTTGCAAATTATTAGCTTCTCCAGACGAGGCGTACCCTCCTCATCGCTTGCCTCCTCCCAGGCAATTTCTTCAGGAGACATGTACTCCAGCTCAAGGACTTGTTCCAATTTTCTTTTCTTTTCGTTGCTATACGATGACTGTCTAAGTGCTCCTTTGCGTGACTTGAGTTTCTACAAGAATTAACATTAAAAAATCAACTTAGATGAGTTATGAGATGCAGATACTCTATTAACTGGTAGCAAAGTGGACTGTGCATGAAGGTCAGTGGTCTTATTTCATGGCCAGACCACCTTTTCTCTTCTTCCATCTATTTTGGTTGATTTTGAGCTTTGCTTAAAATGCTTAATACAATGCGTGCAGACTTATGGTTATTATTTGTCTAGTTACATCATATTCCAGTTAATTATTAACGTAACTCTATATATACTGCTTGCACGTGGCAGAGGCCATTCAATTCGCATGTGGGATTCGCTCCATGTCAAGTTAGGTAAGTTCAAATATTGAATGGTAAAGTTACTTTTACCCTCCATACCCACCCGCTTTAGGGTTGAGAGGTTTGTTTGTGGAGTGATAGTCTAGTCAGTCCTATAATAGCCTTATCATTTCACTGAATACACCTCTCCCTCTCTTTAGATTCATCACTGCATATTTGCTACTTGGCACTCAACAATTTGCCCCATAATGACTTAACAAATAAATCAAGTGACTGCTTTCATTTTGCAATCAACAATTTGCTCCAAAATCACTTAGGAAATAAATCAAGTGACTGCTTTATTTTACAACTGTTTTCACCTTCACATTTATCCTGTTTTACTATAGATTTGTCCCAGCTCAAACATGGAATCACATTCAAACCTGATTTGTGTTGCATTTGTCCGAGGCAAATATAACATCATTTGCCTCACATTTGTGGGCTTTACTACATGGACAAATATAGTGTCAGATTTGTCTCATATTTGTCTTTGCAGACAAATAAGGTCAAATCCATTGTTTCATCCAGTGATATGGCGGGCCATCGCTATCATATTGATAATTGTACACCATGCATTGTTGGTTAAGGTCTTCACCAATTTTGCGGCTCCTAAACACTGGTTGAAGAGTGGGATCGATTTCCTTGCTCAGGTCGGATAGTTGTTTTTTCACCGCACTAAAGCAACCGACTTTTGATCTTGAAATGGCAGTACTACGCGGTGAACAGCATTTTCGTTGACTGGTAGTTGAGCTGGCACATCGGGATCTCCAGACATCACTGAGGTAACAAAGTGAGAGATGGCAGAGTTGACGAGGCTCTCAGGGTACTTGAGGTTCGCAAACATCAACTTAAGGCGATCACATTCAGTTGCGAAAGCCTCCCGTGTGGATGACAGGCGGAACGCACGGTTTACCATGGTCTTGATGAGCCATTTCTTGTACCTTTTATCAACATGGCTTTGGTGATGGAGCAGTGCGCCAGTATTTGTTGGCTTCCGGTATATACAGGTTTCCAGTTTGCAGCCTTCCTTAAGTACTTCCATACCGACAAATGGTAACTTATTGTCGGATGCTAGTTCCATGGTGAAACTTCTGGATGGATGGCAGTTGTTAAGCGTTGATAAGAAGGCCTCTGATATTAGTGATATTATATATTTATATATTCTGATGTTATATATTTAGTGATATTTAGGTTATGTGCTACGGGTACCTACAACTATGCCCTCGCCAAGTGGCTCGATGAGAAGTTGAAGTCGCTGTCAGTCAATCGCTACACAACATCAGATACCTTCTCTTCGCTGAAGAGATTCAAAACCTGGACATCGACGACAATGACATATTGGTATCAGCCTATGACGTCACGTCTCTGTTCACGAACGTACCGCTTCAAGAAACCATCGAAATCATCGCTGAAAAGGCGTTCGTAGACAACTGGTTTAATGAAACACATAACCTAAATATCACTAAACCTGTTCTGGTTCAACTGCTAGAAGTAGCAACCAAGAATCAACTGTTTAAGTTCGATGGCAAGCTTGATGAACAGATCGATGGCGTGGCTATGGGCTCACCTTTGGGACCCCTTATGGCGAACGCATTTCTCTGCTCTATCGAAGAGAAACTGGAACTAGACAACAAACTGCCAGACTTCTACAGAAGATACGTGGACGACGCGCTCGCTACTATACCATGAAAGATGTACCAGCAGCAGAAGCTTTCTTTCACCTTAAGATGCGTGAGCCCAAACCGCCCTTAGTTAACCAACAATGCGTGATGTACAATTATCAATGTGATCTGTGCGATGCAGAGTATGTCGGCTATACTAGCCAACGTTTTTACACCAACGTATTGACGAACACCGTTTTTCAGCAATCGGCAAGCATCTCAAGAACGACCACGACATTAAAACCATCGGCAACCTTAACAGTAACTTTTCCGTCCTCAAAAAGTGTAACGGAAAACTAGACTGTTTAATTTACGAAATGTTATTTATAAAGAAGAAGAAACCAATCTTGGACACGCAATCGGACTCTATCCGCGCAAAACGATTTATTTACACATACTTACCACGCACACACACTTAATTACACGCCAATATGTTACTTATTGTTTACTTTTTTAACACCTCACCCTATATATATTAACTCATTTATATTTTATTTTCTCACTTGAATATGATGTCATGTAGACATCGACACGTCGTGTTTTTTTCGCTCATTTTTATTCCTAAATAAAAAACTGCTTTTTAAAAAAATGTAATAGGAATAAAGAAACTCACTTTAAAACTATGTAGTAAACTATGTAGTAACTATGTAGTAACTAACTACATATGTAGTAGGTAGTACATCCGGGTGTAACCAACTTCATACTTTCACAATCTTCCGCTCTAGAGCTCATGTGCTTCGAATAAGCGTCGCGTTGTTATTGAGGGGTATGGAGCTTATTCGAGGTTGGAGCATATTTTTCGAGTAAATAAGGTTTATGACTCAAAGTAAATGGGTTTGTGCTACGCCAAAGAGTATGGTTTTTTAAGACTTTCTGGTCTGGAATAGGTAAAAATTGTGACCATGTTAGTCTGGTTTGAAATAGGGTAATCTACAGTGTATTAACCTCTTTGGTCTAAAAAAAAATTAACAGTTGAAATAGAGGAATGTAATCATCTTTCGCAAACGAAATCGTACATTTTGTTTTGAACTTAAACAGGATTAGGTTGCGAGCAGTTGGCGGCATCCCTTACCAAATGTAATACTGGTCGCAATACAGTAGCCTATTTCCTACTTCGATCCAATTATTGCACATTTCCTGTAAGGTGTCTAAGGCTACAGAGGCCAGGATTTAGGTTAACGTTATTGCAGACTCAGATTAAAACCGCCATCTCCCCCCCCCCCAAAACCTTTCTGTGACCACCCGCGTATGAATTAATACCACCTCGCCTTTGAATAACGTAATTATGCTGGCTCTTCTAACGCTTAAACGTAAAAATGTCACGAAAAAATCGCTTTCCCAGCTTCCATCTTAAAACTAAGTAACGTGATTGCTGTCCCACTGAGATTATTGGGTTACTAGGTCTTCAACAGATTTCAGTAAGTCCAAACGATTGTTATATATTAAGTCTTCGGTGACTACTAGTCTTCTTCACGGAAGTAAAATTCCTATTACATGTCAAGGGGAAATCTAACTTGGACACTTAACAAAAAGACCCTCTCCCTGCTTACGAAAAAAAAAAAGAAAGAGTGAGAGAGAGAGAGAGAGAGAGAGAGAGCCAGAGGAAAGGGCACTTTTGTAACATGAATGGGGCACTTTTGTAACCGCATAGGGCACTTTTGTAACCGTATAGGGCACTTTTGTACCTTTAGGGCACTTTTGTAACACTTCCTAGGGCACTTTTGTAACCACATAGGGCACTTTTGTACCTTAAGGGCACTTTTGTAACACTTTCTAGGGCACTTTTGTAACTTCCCTCGGACACTTTTGCAAAGCAGGGAACGTTTGAAACACAAGGGCACGTTTGTAACACACACACTTTTGTAACACGTAGCGACTGCAGTTCAAGGGAACTAATCAGCAGTTATAGTGACAACGCGCACTCTCCATAGGCTTCGAGCCGTGTGTTCGCGTGTTATTAATTGCTCCTCTAGATCTTTTGGTCGTTGTTCGCTAAAAGGGAAGGTATTTTATCGATGTTTTGTTGACTTTAGAGGTGTGCATTATTGCTTTCGGTGAAACACGACTAGACAAGAAAGTACAGAAGAAACTTTGCGATTTAGTGCAATAGATATTTTGCCGGTTTCCGACGCCATCAGCCAAGTTTCCTTGTTTATTTGGAGCTTCAAAACGGAGAAGAGTTCATAGTCACAGTAGTTTAATTTTATTAATACCAGACAGTTCACACGGGAACCAAAAAAGTTTTGTGTTTGGAAACTGTTAAAATTTTTACTTACAGTGTTATAAATGTTGACGTCAGACACGCCAATATCAACCTAAGCCTTGGTTTCAAAGTGTTAACCTGTGAAGTTTCTAGTCAATGGGTTTCCAAAAAGAAATAAGAAAGTTAAAAAAATACTCACACAAAACAGGGTTAAACTGCAAAGAATTTCTTATGGACGAGTCTTGGGGTGAATTTTGAGTTGGTAAAGTACTTGTTTCATGCCTTTATTTTAAATTATCTCAGAGTTAATTGCAAATAGGAGAAATGATATTAGCACTCTTGACGTACCGCTTCTGGCAGCCTCCAGGAAATAGAAGGAGATTTTCCCAGACAGGTCACGTATCAACACGTGGCTGTTATGTACGTTGCATAAAGGTAATCGCACACAATGTTTGGCTCGAACAAATGATGCTTTACTGAATCAATCGGGCTTCGACGAGGTACAAATAAATCTTGAATCGTTGACTATGATATAGAAAGCTGTAAATTGGTGGTGACGCACTTTCTCTTTTCTCGTGTAAATCTCAACTCTCGATCAGTAACTCGACAACGACGCGGCAGCAATTCGATAACAACTAACTAAAGCCTTGAAAAACTATCCTTTTGTCGAAATCTAAAAGTAACATGACATCATATGCCTAATATGTTCGTGCAAAAAAATACTCTTGAGACTAAAATCGGCAAGAACGTCATGCTAGCCCACATATAAGGCACTAATGTGAAGGTAAGTGAGTACAAGTGAAGGGAAGTGAGTACAAATGAAGGAAAGTCAGTACAAATGAAGGAAGTGAGTACAAGTGAAGGAAAGTGTGTGTTAGTGGAGGTAGGCGCGTTAATCAGTTGGTGTATATATTCATATAGGATTGTAATGTTATTAGTGCATTATATGTGGGCTAGCATGACGTTCTTGTCCTATATGTGGGCTAGCATGACGTTCTGGCCCTAAAATCACTAAGATCACGTTCGTGACAGTGGCCTATTGCTGCTAAATAGATATGACTATCGCTGCTAATTACACTCTTAAGGTTGTGTTGTGTCATGTTAAGTGCAATGAAAGTAAGAGTGGAAGAAAGTGACAGGGGAAGTCTTACTTTTAGAGCACTTAAAATAACACAACATAACCTTAGAGTGTAATTAGCAGCGATAGTCATATCTACTTAGCAGCAATAGGCTTAAAAGGCTAAGGCCTTAATTCACCTTCATTCAATAGGACATTTCGAGGTATCATGTGTAGAAACAATGAAAGTTGTAGGCTACGTTGTTGTTGAGTTATAATTGTTTCTTACCACCCTCCATTCCCCGAGTAAAAATTATAATGACTCTCTTTAACTTGAAAATGTTTTGCTGAATGAGGAGCATAAAATGTATCAGTGCTTCAAGTTTGTTTAAAATTGTCTTGCTTGGACAAGAAGATGTTAAAGCTAGGATTCACCCAAAATTGTTGATATTAATCCTGGATAACATCTAATGGGCGCCTCTCAAAAGACTTAATGGTAGAGCATTCAAATTGTACAAGTGCCTTGAGGATTTGAAAGATTCAACTTGAAGTTGAGAGACTAAATACAAACACTAAAACCTTTCAATAACGTGCCTGATTTTAGGCCTCTCGTTTTGTTTCTAATTCGACGTCTTTTTATTTGGATTAGACCTTCAATAAGGTAAGCTAACGATATCATTGAAACTTGATTTAAGGAGGCTAAGTCTTCACTGAATGCCGCGTCTGCCTAGAAGCTTGTCTTTATCTTTCAAGCATTTTCGTCGGCAGAAAGGGCTACCTAACGTGAAAAATACGTACGATACATAGGGAGAATGGACCTATTCAAGATGCAGACTAAGACAACGAGTAAAACGTTTTGTCCTGCTTGGATCTCGCGAGAGAAAGCGTCTATTAAGACAGGTTTTGACGTTCTTAACATCGTGAGTTGTTCTTATCTGGAACGGGTGACGCGCAAGCGTACTTTTTGGTAGCGCGCGCTTTCTGGCGGTAGTATGTACAAAAGAGCTTTAAAACAGTGAACTAAAGTTGTCTTCTCTCTTTCAATATATTGCCTAAGAGCATGGACCTCGATTAAAATTTACAACTTAGCCCTGTGTTACAGTTTGTGTGATTTGCTTTTTTTTACGAATGTGAAATGGCGCTTACGTTGATTTTGCAAGCTAAGTTGACCGGGGAGTTGTTTCAGTTGAGGGTGGCACTGAATGAATCTGCATGCATGGATCTCAATTCACCAGTACCTACGTTAGGTGTCAAGTAAATACAAAAGTTACTGTATTTAGTTGACACCAAATATAGGAACTGGCAAATGGGTGGCGAAGAGAAGTGAGATTACTGAAACATATCCTGTTGAAAGTTTTACTGTTTACCATCGAAAACGTATTGGCGCACTTAAATAACGATGAATAAGGCCAGTCGGGTTGCTACCGTTTCCAGGTGTGATCAGCAACTACTGCACCTTTCACTGTAAAAGCATCTGCCCTCAGTTGTTATATTCTAAGAGATAGGACGCAAGCAACATCCATAATAATGAGGACAGTAACAAACTGCTGACAAGACGAAGTCTCAAAATGTTGCAGGCCAAATAAGGGGGCATCCGCCATGAAACAACGCCCCCCCCCCTCCAAAGAACAAACAAACAAACAAACAAAAACGAAAAAAGGGAGAAGACAAAAAAAAAACCAGGAGGACCTTTCCTTAAAAAACTCCCTTATTATCTCAAATTATCTGCTTCAGGAGTGAAACGAAAACAAAAGTTAGATTTTTGTGACCACGCCCACTAAAGCTCCATCTATCTCCATCTTAAATCATGCTTCTCAGTTGCTCGACTACCATACAAGGTGCAGCACGCAAGAGAATGGTAAGAACAAATAGCGCCGTTACCGAACCGAATAGTATTTAAAAGAAAAAAAGGCAATTATAAGAAATCGACAAAGGATCAATTTTTCTTGAGTCGATTACTTTACCCCTAATGGGTACACTTACGCACCCTAAGGCCCAGATCTATCTTTTTATTAACGAAACGGATTATGAAGTTTCGAAAGAAAGCAAGAAAATATCAAAATATCTTGTTTTTAGACATTTTGTCTCATCAACGTGGTGAAACTCCAACCAATTTTAACAAGACCTGAACTTTATTCCCACCCGTGCATCGCAAAAAGTGTGCTATTAACGTAATAACCTTTTGCTGTCTGTAACTTTCTCCCCTTTAAACGTTTTCAGCTTATTTCTGGGTCATTGTTTTTTTCAAAGTATATTGTTTCATTGTATTGCATTATAGTTTGTGAACGTTCGAGATACTGTAGTAAAATACTATTCGCAATGTCAGACAAATAGGGTACTTTTGTAACTTTGCTTCATTTTTAGGCATGTGTACTCATTTGGCTCTGAAACCAAAAAGGTTCAACCAATTCCGTCATTTTTCCTTGGACAAGCTGCTTAATGATGAGCGTAACGCATGTTAAAATTTCAGCCAAAAAGATTGAAACAAAACGGAAAAATAACTTTTCGAACTTTCTGTGAAACTTTTGAGCTTTTTTCGATTTTTGTTCCTTACATCGACATGAAAAGAGTATTACAAACATGATGATTTTTTCTTTGACAAAATAACTCGAAATTAAAACACTGGGGTAGGCGAGAGAATGCTATGGCGTCGGAAGAGTTGGGTAATAGCTACAATCACACGCAGAAAACAAATTATACCCTTCTTATTAGGGGCTTACCCTTCAATAGGGCACTTTTGTAACATTTTTGCAGGTAAATGAGGCTTCTAACCCGTAATTTTTGAGCTGAAAGCTCGAAACTTTGACAGATAGAGGAGAAGCCAGTTAGGCTTTCCCACAAGCATTGTCAGCAGTTACCACTTTAAACCAGCCTAGCTATCGCAAAACGAGAATAGGTTACAAAAGTGCCTGACGATTCCTCTGGAGAGAGAGAGAGAGAGGGCTCAGCGCTCCCAAATGTCTTATTTTTCAGTGATGACCCTCCCTCTGTAGCCCCAGCCCATCCCACCAATAATCTGCTTGAACACACTTGAATACACATGCCATGCACATTTGTTCTGAGTGGTACTTTCACTTTTCCGACCGATTTGCATTACATTTTGCGTTATTACATTATGTGTTAGAAAAGTCATTACATTTTGTGTTGAAAAGTTGTTACATTTTGCTTTGAATACTTTGTTACATTTTGCGTCCATGTCATTACATTTTGCGTTAGTATTACATTTTGCGGCGATTCTTATTACAATTTTTAGTTAGTATTTCATTTTGCGGCGTAACATAAGTTTAATTGCAGTTTAATTGCGCTCAGCAATTCCGACAGAGGTTGTTTGACCTTCCTTTGACGGTCGGTTTGTAGTTGAAAAACGATTTTCTAATCCTCCAGGTTCGTAAGGCTTAAGAATCCTTTTCATTTTACATTGCTGCGCGCGCTACCGTGAACACCAGACAAAACTTTTTGACGTATTTTTGACAAGTTTGATATTTGATATCCTGCAATTGGCCAATCACAACGCAGATAATCTCGTAAGTCGGAGAAGTCAAGCGTGAATTCCAAGCGCCATTGATTGATCTTGAGCGGCGGTCTGTGGATCGAAAACTATAGCAGTCGATTGACGCTTTTCAAGTTGAAGTCCTTAGGAGTTTTGCAGTGCTACACGCTCGGGTTACAAATGTTTGTAAGTGAACGACTTACTTTTTTCCGCGTTTGCGTAAAACATGCCAGTTTGTCAAGACTTTTTCTTTCCTTTTTTTTTCTTTTATTGGTTTATTTGCCTGTTCAGCGCCTTTCTTTACTGGTGAACGGTGTCTGGATAACTTTCCAGGAAAGTGGAAAATTTTCCCTGAAAAGAGTATCCGGTGACTAGCCAAACTGATCATCGATTTGGAAAGAAAACGTAGGCCTCTCTGGCCAATTTGGTGAACTGAAAATGTCCCAAATGAGGCGTGTATGCAACCATTCCTTTTTAATTGCTTTCATATTAAAAAAAGGATTGCTTGACGAAAAAGCTAAATAAGTGTTTGAGTCAGCATAGCAATTCAGGGGTCGTATACGACTCCATTCGGCTGGAGTAGGGAGTAACGGATCGTTGCACCAACGTTCGGGAAAAAAAATGCGAACTGTTTGTGTAATAAAACGATGAAGCTTTGAATTTATTTTTATTGTTTTATAACAATATCTTTTTTGAATTGCTTCTTGGTTTAGCGGATTTCATGGACTTCTTCAGTTATAAAATCATGTTATGTTATGTTATGTTATGTTATGTTATGTTGTTATGTTATGTTATGTTATGTTATGTCATGTTATGTTATCTTGTGTTATGTTATGTTATGTTATGTTATACTGTTATGTTACGTTACGTTACGTTATGTTACGTTATGTTGTTATGTTATGTTATGTTATGTTATGACGTGGCTGTTATACGTCTAGTTGAAATTTATTCAATGCAAGTTTTAATGGACTTTCCCTTTTTAGCTTTGTTTTATTATTAAATTTCTAGTGCCTCCCAAAATAACTAAAGTGGAACCAGACAGAAGATTAGTCGTTAACGCTGGACAGAGTAAGAACCTGACCTGTGAAGCATCTGGTGACCCAAAGCCAAATGTCACCTGGACAAGAGAAGGATTCACCGAGGCTCAGTTCAATGCATCTGGTCACCAGCTCCACCTTGGTAACATACAGAAGAAAGACATTGGAGGATACAAATGTACTGCTGATAATGGATATGGCACTGCCACTAGTCTCTTCATCCTAAACATTAACTGTAAGTTACAGTAACTAAAAAAAATGGTATTAAGTGAAAGAGTTAGTATCCTTGCACTGACTGTGGTCGTCTGTACTTCCACCTAACATGCAGTCAAAGCTGATGTTCCTTTGCACATCACTTTGCAACATTGTCATGCGATGTTGGTATTTTCATTGGCCGTTTCATCGGATCAATTTGTAGCCAGTGCAATCCACTTGTTTGCGTCATTGCTTCACAACAAACCTTAAATACAAGGGATTCTTTTAAAATTTAATCTACAACTAACCACTGTAGACCAACTTTAAAGAAGATTGATATCTTAAAAAATTTCTTTGACAATGCCAAATTAACCTTTAACGTTAAGTTGTGTATAAAGTGCTGAAACATGATTTATTTTGGGTCCTCTTTAGTGAAAACACTTTTATGTTTCTAGTCAAAAACGGCCTAGTACCTAAACACATAATGGATATAACCTTAGAAACACGTTCTCGATCATTACGTTATGGAAACACTCTAATTTATTTGGGACCCACCCAGGCGGTGTGCGTCACGGCCCACAAAGGGTCATGGGTAAAAATATAACTGATGTCCATTACACTCGAGACACGATGGAGTAAACATCTCACGAGAGACCTTACAATGGCGGTAAAAATGGGAATTAAGACTCTTGTTTCCCGTTGTGAAGAGAATAACTGAGGGCACGAATTTAGATTGTTTTGACTGGTTAATATTTTGGTTTCATGGACCAGGTGAATAAGTTTTTCACGATCCGGAGTCGATCGAATGTGCAAACGTGCAGACTACGTTCGTTTCTCGGAAAGTTTTTCGTATTTGTTTGGTACTTTGACTAGATCAGCGGTAAAAGAGATCCACATGACTTAGTTTGCTGGTATCGTTCACGGACTTACACTACCGGGAAAGATTAGAAAGCGCGGACAACGAGCAAGGTGAGAAAGCCGGCTGACGTGTGATTACGGTTTTTTACAAACATGGAAATCAGATCTTCCTTCAGACGAAGGACGCAACACAAGGATATAGCCTAACAACTTACTGAAAATGTATTAGACAAAAAATAATTTGTGGTAGTCGTCCTGGAAATTCAAGTATTTCCTGATAACAGCCATTCAAAGGGATTCCCCAAGTTTGTTGATGTAAGTTCGCGGCTGCACAAAAATAAAAACTTTGTTGTCTTAATAACATCATTTATGCTCTTGTCCTTGATTTTACTAATGGCTTGTACTTCATCAACCATGTTTTAGTTTCTCTTATATCAAACACTGCACATTAGTTTTCTCAACCTTGCTATATGACTAGTGATGCTGATCCCAAGGCAGAGCCATATTTCCATGTATATATACTCCTCTGTTTCCTATTTTAACAAGTTACTAACCTACATTCCTGCAGTCACATTGATCATAAAAAAAACTGATACCGATGTTGTTCATTGACCTTCTTGTCTGCTTAAGAGTGTTGTTTCCTTTTACAGAAAATATGTGAAAATAATTTTGTCCACAGGTCTCACTGTAAAAGATTGAATTCAAGCAAATAATAGAAAAACTTTTGCTGTGTTTGCATAGCCCAATATAAACACGAGAATGGTTGGGAGAATTCAAGACAGTTATGAAAACCCTTGAGGGTTTGCAGGGAGTGCCCAGCCCAGGTTGCGTATAAACTTATGAGAATTCCCCCCACTTGAGTATTTACTGTATATCAGGCTATCCAAACACAGCAAAAGTTTTTCTTTAACACACTCGCATGCAAACACACATCTCAGCCACTCAGAGTGCACATAATATCTTAGTTATTTTATTAAATAAAATGTATTTCGCTGTCTTTTCTGTACCAAGTCAGTTGAAAGTATGGAACATTTGAGTGGATTGCTCCTTCACATGGACATGTGTAGGCTGGATAGTGGGCTCGATAGTAAATAATTTTAACAATGTTATCTGTTCTGGTAATTGAAATGTCACATATATGACAGAGTGTAATATCAGAGCTCAGGGATATTGATTGCCTCTAGGAATACCTTCCCTGCAAAGCAAGTGCTCTTGCTGAAGTTTGATGAGATGAAATTTATAGCAAAGCCAGGAGCTTACAGCTTTGCCATGAATTTTTCTTTACCACACTCCAGTAATACCACAAAAGACAAACATGAGCTAAGGCATGCTGATGGTTCCAGAAATACAGGCAAGGATTGTTGAGAAAGCCCTTCATATGTGACAGCTTCAATTATCGCTTTCAGGTCACTTCAAATTTCCTTTTAATCCCTGAGGACACTTTGTGATGGCTATCATGATAATTGCTTCTAAAATATCTCACTGGCCTGTGTTTCTGGACCTACAGCTATTTCAATTAATGTTGTTGGAAAACCTTTGCAACAAGACTGAAAGCTGATATGGGTAATTTTTAAATAAATTTACCAAACTTAGACTATTGCTCAATTCTTCAGGAAATAGATCACATGGACAAGTATTTATGATACTTTTACCCATCTTATGACAGTGGCAGCCGTGAAATTACAGCCGAACCACAAAAGATGTACAACATACAGCTACCCATACTTACTTTCGGTCTTGTCGCATAAGCTTGAGGCTTTAAACTCCTACAACTTTAATTGAAATAGCTGTATCTGAAAGGTAGTTAGCCACCCCAGACCTGTATATGAACATTTTAAAGACAAAGCAGTATGGGCAAAGCTCCAACCAGAACCTGATAATGACCAGGAGTCAATTCAATAAATTTTTACAAGTGCAGCTATTGTTTTACAGTTTGAAAAACAATAGCTACACTTGCAAATAATAGTTGTAAAAGTTTTATTGAACTGGCCCCTGAATGCAGCTGTTCTTCTGAACTTAGGTGTTTGTTATGTTGCCAACAGGAGTCAGTAAGTTTAATACTTCACTATTGTCTTGTCAGTAAGAGGGTGTAGTTCATTAACTGTGCAAAAGCACAGTGCTAAAATTTACTTGCAATACAGCCAACTTTATTCCAACTATTTCACTTTGTAGTCTGGGTTATAAGGCTTCCAAGAATATCAAGTAAATAGTTATTTCATCTTCTCTGTGAGAAAAGACTGGTGCACACAGTGTATCTCAGTAGCAGCACTATGGCAAAAAAGAGTAGTAGAAGACAACCAAATGAGACATACACATTTCTGATTTTTTTCTTGAGGAGGACGGGCGGCTGTACAGAGGCTACATGCACACAGAATACCTATTTCTTTTTGCTCTGATTACTATTTTCACTGGGCACTTACATGAACACACGCCTTTTTTTCTTCAAGTACTCATGCATGAATTTGGGTGCCTAACTTCAAGGTGAAGATCTGTGCTTGGGCTCTAAAGTGATCACCAATTCCATGTGTTTGTCTTTCTTTAATTCCAAGGTTACAACTTAGCAAACACCTTCTGTCAGTCCGCTTATATACCAGTAACTCCTGCCTATGATCACATTTTTAAATTGCATCTGATAGTGCAAAATAGAGCTCAGTTTTTAAAATGTGTACACAATATTACATTTTGGATACCCAGTAACACAGCACCAGTCTGTGCCACTGCACAGACACCAAGTGTGGACATATCCATAAGCAATACTATCTTAGGCCGATAAGCTATTAGAAATCAAAATTAGCTTCACAATTCTTAAGCACTCAGATATAGTTCATACATAATCTATTCCACTGGTGGCAGAGACGTGCACAGTTGTTGTAGAGCTGACTGTCAGAAAATAATGGTAAGATTACACACAAAACAGTGACAAAACAGTAACAACTTTTGCTTGTACAAGTTGTTTTGTTCACCATTTTATTACTAGAATGTACAAATAAAATCACTGTTTACGTCTTGTGATAAAAAAACGAAAGAAACAGCTTCACTGGCGACTCGTATTATAAAATAAGCTCACTTTGTACAGCACCCGAGTAACCTGCTTTAATTTAAAGAAGGACCTCATAAACACAACCAAGGGAGATAAAATGCTGAAATGACCGAGACATTATAGAAATTGACCTTTTTCCCCTTATCTGGTTCAAATTTGAGCAGAGTCTTTCGAATTTCGATGTTATTCCCTTCGTCTCGGCTTTCAACTCGGTCTACTTTTCTTAGCCGGTTTCCCGGGAGATCTGCTACTTGATTTACACGATCTCTTCATTCTACGATACTTTCAACGGCTTGTAACGGAAAAACCCTAAGTGGTAGACCCGGGTAGACCCCGAAATTTCAAAAGAAGAAACGTTATACTAACTAACTGGCCAAGTTAATGGGCAAATACCGTAAAGAGTAAGCAACTTCGAGTCCAAGAAGAACTGTGACATTAACAGTGAAATTAACATGGCGGCTTTCAACTAGCCGCCCAATTTGAACTTCTCATAAACACGACTGAAACGTTTACCTTCAACGACAACCTGACCAGAACATATGATATGGTATTCCAAAAACTATAGGATGGGGTACAATTCCGAGAACAAAACCACAAGCGTCGAAAATAAAGAAAATTTCACCTCATACACTTCTCGAAGCGGCTCTTTCCGAGCGCGAAAATGACGCGTTCTGATTGGTCAAATCTCGTGACGCACACCGCCTGGGACCCACCTAGGGAGAAAATTATATCGAACTGTCAGGGAAAAACAAACGATCACAGGTATTAACAAACAAGAAACTCTGAAGAATTTACAAGCGACTGATAGTCTCTCAACCTTGCATGCTTGCATGCATTAAGTTAATGTAATGTAACTAGTGAACCATAAAGAACACTGAGCGCCTATGTGGCCTTCAGAGAACTTGGAGCCGTAGGAAATTAAATTCGGTAGCATAAGATTGTGGATGAACGGAAGCTCTCTATAATTCTATAACTGTTGCTGATTGTTGCTGTCAAAATATTTTAAGAATACCCAAAATATCTTTCTCAATAGTGACACAACATTTCTCAAAATATTGCTTCAAATAGTCACTGTTTTGGTCACACAGATTCACTTGCTGGGTCTCCTTCGGATCTTAAGAGAGTGCACATGAGGGTCCACCGGAGAAAGGGAGAGCCGAGTTACCATCGGCCGACTGTAAATTCTTCAGAATTTCTTGTCATAGTTTAAAACAATTACCTCTGACAGGTCCAAACCAGTGTAGAGTAGTAACCGTTGGAATCAGGATAACAGGAGGTGCAGAATGGGGAGATGCTCTTAGGATTCATGGCTCGATTGAGTTCAATACACTGAAGGTTAATTTAACATCAGAAGTAAGTTATCAGATGATATTAAATTTTAATTGTGAGAAATTGTTGTTTAAAAGATTGCATGTACTATCAGATCAGCGCATTCTGAGAGTAGTTCGAGTTGATTCCTATTGACAAGGAGTAATTTTAATCCTCTGGAACCATGCTTGAAGAGGTGGGCTCTGAACCCAAGGCTCCTAAAGAACCCAGTATGGGCCATAGAATTCCTGGAAAGTCTTGAAATTTCAACATTGTAATGTCCCTGCGTCTGGAAATCCTAGAATATCAAAATAATTAAGTCACAAGATGCTATCTGTATAACAAACGCATCAATGGTCCTGTTGCCAGCAAAGCAACTCACCATTTGCCTTCCCTTGTGCTATCAGCATGATTTCTGGGTATCCAAGGTAATCGGGATTTTGCTTCATGTGGTCATGAAGAGTCATGGGATCTTAGGGAAGCCTGGTCCAGGCTGATATCCTGTCTTCTTACAGGCAGATTACTCAGTGCAATCTACCTACTGAGAATAACTTCCACTTAACTAGAACGTACGGACTGAATCATTCATTAAAATTTCCAAGGTTGAATCCAATATTGTAATCATCCAACCGTAGTCTCATTTGAAATGTCTTGCATAGATTGGATGAATAATAGAGTAAATTCGCATTTGGAACCAGTTTGTATTACGCAACCTTGCTTGTTACGCAAACTTATAAGAAATCGCCACTGCTGCAAGAAAGCCAAGCAAACGTAATATATCTATCTCTCAACTGAGGTCTACTACATTTGTTCCAAATGTTGCGTTACTGATAGTCAGCCTTCACAATGCCTGTGAGATAGAAGAAAAAATTGTTTGATCAAACGACAAACTAATAAAGCACTTTAAAAATGGGAGAGACTCTTAAAGAAAACCATTGTTTTTACCACGAAAAAAGAGCAAAATAAGTAAGAATAAAACATCTTTTTTTTCCACGAGAAAACTACAATTCGTATCTTCAAAACCGCCGTATAATTTTCATATTATGCAGATAATAGTGTTTATCTCGGAACAATTTGGTGTAGCAAGTTAGGTTACCATAGCAACCACATTTTGAGAAGCATTTTTTGAGAATTTTGAATTTTCTCCTTTTTTATGAAAAATACTTCACGTTACGTTACTTTTACATTTTTAGAACATTTAAGAGGCATTCCGTGTAAAAACCGACCGGTCGATTTTCGATGGAAAATAGATTTCTTTCATTTTCTGTGCAGAAGTACAACATTATAAGTAAAGTACAAAAATCGCATTTGTTTGGCTTCATTTGATTTTCTACCTGTTTTAGACCGATAGTTTCGATGCGACCTCTGAACAAGGAAATCCTTCGACCGGAACCCCGATTTTAACACTAAACTCGAGATAGCATAAAACAACACCGAGTTGCCAAAAGCAGCTTATATTTACTCCATACCTTAAATAGGCCATGTTTATTATTTTCACTGCTAAAGTAACTTGTTCTGTCTTGTAGGAATTTTGCTAGAATTTTTTTAGTGCACCGACCTACAGACATCACGAACGCCATTGATAAGATGCCTCCATTAAAATCAAGATTTCTTAAAAGTGGGACCTGACCTACAGCTCATTCTCTGATCAGACAATAGATCAAGGTCTGGTCTAAAAGTAACTATAATAAAATTTGTCGGCACTCATCATATGGTTATGGAAAAACCTAAACAAAATTAACAAAAACTGCAACATTCGCAACTTGACTTAATATAACTCCGTCAATTCAAAGACATTTTGATTTACCTACATTACAACTGAAAGCATTTTAAACCCAAGGCGTATTCAAAAATAGACCATAAAACAGTTTTCGAGCATAACTGGATCAATTTTACCTGCATTACCTCGGAATTCTTCCGAGTTTTTCGAAGTTCACATCAATGAGCGTTTAAACGGCCAGTTTGTTGTCACGCAATACTCTACATGTGGTAAAGCAGCATACGGATTGCCGCTTGAAAAGGCCAAAAGTTCATTGACATGGAGTCATGGAAGACATAAATACAATAACCTTGTCTTCACCAGCTTTTTTTCCAGAGTACTGCGTTGAGTAAGTGAGGTCCAAGATGACTGCTGTGTACGGAAGCCAAAGTACTCCTCGAGTGTCGATGGTTGTTTCGACACTTAAAGCAAAACACCAAACGCTATTCTTCCTTCAGTGGCTGTTACAACGGTCTACAAAAAAAACCATTCTAACAATACAAACAGTTAAGTACTTTGAACAAATTGGCCACTTTACCTTCGTACAATCGGCGAAAATCCACCATGTGGGCAACGAACGACTGAAGATACTCAAGCGAGTAATGTTATTGTTAAGTCCGCTGTCCAGGAATTAGTAGGGCGCGCGGACGCATTTACCCCTAATAAAGTTCAGGGGACATTTTCTATCTTAAAGGGGAAGTGGGGAAACAGCATTATTTTGGTCAGCCCCAGCCCCCTTTTTAATAAACAAATTGGCATAAGCGGGATGGTAGCCTGCGAGAGCTTGCTCGCAGGCTAGCAGGATGGCTGCCATTTTTTCAGAAAGACCATTTGTCCATGAAACTGCTTTATTTAAGTATTTCAGATGTCCATAGCTGTGTTCACTTGTTTGTCATGTGAACATCCCCCTTGAGGCCACGTTTTGTGGCATGCCCCTCCCCCCTCCCTATCCACTACCTTCCTGTCCGAGTAGCAGTTCTTCCCTGGTTTTTCTGTTAGGCTTCACCAGAAACAACAATGGACCCTAACCCTGAAAACAATAGAGCTGCGTGATACCAAGGTCCAATGAAATTAGAGGTTGTTAAGAGCTGCGTCGTATCTGCCAGAAACCCAAGAAACAAGAGTTTTCCTCAGATAAGATGATGTAGGTAGGGAGTTTATACAGTAGACACATCAGTTAGAGCTTCAGAAGAACTGGAATAAAGATCTGAACTGTGACCTTTCGGAGCCATAGGGTACAATCTTTTGCCTAGTAGGATCTGCAATTGAAAGGTACTAAAACGAAGGCAATGAGTTATTATTATCTGGTCATTAACGGTGGTACTGATGGAAGACAGTCAACAAATTGCACTGTTCGTAGCCTGTTCCAGGCTGCGAGAGAGCAGGAAAAGTGAATAAGGAAACGAGCACCAAAAACGCGTCAAATTTCTGCAACTTAAAATTCGCCGTGGGAATGGCAATTTGAAATAAAAATAGCTGAATTTGAAACAAAAATAGCTGTTCTATTAGCTAGCTTAAACAAGACTGAAACCATGCAGAGGTTTCGCAGCGATTTCAATTAGCTATAAAGTGGCCGCTCGAGAAACTTTGCCTGCACTCTCAGTAGCTGAATCCAGGCTGTTAAAATAACCATGTTTGTATCCATAAAAGGGAGGCAGTTGATTTAAGACAAATTTGCGCTATGACAAATTCGTTCGTGGAATACACTGAGACTACTTAACGCCATGACAAATTCGTTCGAGGAATACATTGAGACTACTTATGCATTTTTTTGCAACCGGTCTCAAAGGGTAAAGGGCGATGATATTTCTCTCACTTGACGGCAGAGAGGCGTAGACGCGGGATTCGGAAATGAAATCTCCCTCAAATACGCACTAGGCGAAAGAAGAGGTGCCCTGACTGTCACGTCAGCTTTCGATTTCTCTCGCGCACTTTCGTGGAGCGTTGGGCCTCAAACCTGTCTACTACTTCTCAGCCGACCGCAAAACTGCCGTCAGCCACGGGACGATGCCACTGTCCCCGGTGTTGGGTGGCCCTCCTTATTGTTTTTGGTGATGGAAGAAACGCTTTGTTTAGGACCCTATATAATGGACAGACATGGTCTTCGGGTGTCCGACCATCTTGTTCTTATGAAATGGCTGGTATGTCGCGGGAACTTATTAATCGGCTTCTTGTCTGGTTTCCTCAATATGTGACCGAGAAAACGGAGCTGACGTTAGTGTATCGTTAAGATAAGGCGAAAGGGGAGGACTTGACCGACCTGGTTAAAGACCTTATCATTGCAAACAAAATCTAGCTGCATGAACATTATGCCATAGCAGCTTCCAGCAAAACTGTTTAGGTCATCTCTTGTCATCAAGATCCCATCTGTCATCTTCCAAAACTACCACCGAAGAAAAAGGGATTCCCACTACAAAGGTACAACCGTCACTGACCGTGGCCAATTAGTTTAGAGAAACTTCACTTTTTGGTATCCTCTTCGTAATCAATGTAAAAATAGGTTATAACATAGCACCCCCAAAGGAACTAAGAGAAGCCTTTCCCCGCACCTCCTAAACAATGCTGAAGTACGAAACTGTACAAGTTATCCGAGATGTGTTGGATTCCTTGTTCAAGGAGAGGGGAGGCAGTATATTTTGTTGACGTTGTAATAGATTTAATCCTTAATGTACCAAACGTTCTGGCCACGATTTTAATTCAAGAAACATCTATGTGTATAGTCTGATCTCCACTACTACCCCATGAGGCTAGGGCTCCTGCCCATGCAGGCTCATTACAGTTTGGGGAGCAGATGTCTACGTGTAAGGTAAGTTGGAGCACGCCGCTTTGCGAGAAACACCGCTGAGGTTTAGTGGTTCACAGTAGAGAAGAGTATACAACATATTTACAAAACTTTTGTTTCCCTGCGTGATTATTATAAACGTTTTACGTCTTTATCCCCAAATAAATTCGACAGGCCGGACTGGTTTTGCAGCAATAAGAAATGGAATAACCTTTTTAACATGTTTAACTTTGGACAATAGGCCAAAAGTATGATTTTACTGCGTCCAAATCCCGCCCAAAATGCGGCTGCCAATTTTATCTCAGTACTTATGGTCAGCGGTCTATACATAACATGAACGTACTTTCTCACTTGAAACAGTCGTTGAACGTGAGGGATTTTCACCGATTGCACGAAGGTAAAGTGGCCAATTTGTTCAAAGTACTTAACTGTTTGTATTGTTAGAATGGTTTTCTCTTTTTGTAGACCGTTGTAACAACCACTGAAGGAAGAATAGCGTTTGGTGTTTTGCTTTAAGTGTCGAAACAACCATCAACACTCGAGGAGTACTTTGGCTTCCGTACAGCAGTCATCTTGGACCTCACTTACTCAACGCAGTACTCTGGAAAAAAAGCTGGTGAAGACAAGGTTATTGTATTTATGTCTTCCATGACTCCATGTCAATGAACTTTTGGCCTTTTCAAGCGGCAATTCGTATGCTGCTGTACCACATGTACAGTATTGCGTGACAACAAACTGGCCGTTAACGCTCATCGATGTGAACTTCGAAAAGCTCGGAAGAATTCCGAGGTAATTCAGGTAAAATTGATCCAGTTATGCTCGAAAACTGTTTTATGGTCTATTTTTGAATACGCCTTGGGTTTAAAATGCTTTCAGTTGTAATGTAGGTAAATCAAAATGTCTTTGAATTGACGGAGTTATATTAAGTCAAGTTGTGAATGTTGCAGTTTTTGTTAATTTTGTTTAGGTTTTTCCACAACCATATGATGAGTGCCGACAAATTTTATTATAGTTACTTTTAGACCAGACCTTGATCTATTGTCTGATCAGAGAATGAGCTGTAGGTCAGGTCCCACTTTTAAGAAATCTTGATTTTAATGGAGGCATCTTATCAATGGCGTTCGTGATGTTTGTAGGTCGGTGTACTAAAAAAATTCTAGCAAATTCCTATAAGACAGAACAAGTTACTTTAGCAGTGAAAATAATAAACATGGCCTATTTAAGGTATGGAGTAAATATAAGCTGCTTTTGGCAACTCGGTGTTGTTTTATGCTATCTCGAGTTTAGTGTTAAAATCGGGGTTCCGGTCGAAGGATTTCCTTGTTCAGAGGTCGCATCGGAACTATCGGTCTAAAAGAGGTAGAAAATCAAATGAAGCCAAACAAATGCGATTTTTGTACTTTACTTATAATGTTGTACTTCTGCACAGAAAATGAAAGAAATCTATTTTCCATCGAAAATCGACCGGTCGGTTTTTACACGGAATGCCTCTTAAGTGGTCTTCTGTTGACTTTATTTGGATTTTCGACTAAATCTTGGTGTTTTTCGGAGGTTTTGGAACAATTCAAGAAATCCAAGATGGTGGATCTGTGGTGGCCGCCATTTGGGAACATGTTATAATTCTTCGTCACCATTTTGTGATGTGGCTGTCAAAGAAAACAATTTTGGAGACACTAAAAATCTATGAGTTATGCAAGGGGACGGAATTTAAAGTCTTAAAAGAGCAAATATAGAGTTAATTAATAATATAAGAGTGGTATATTTTTCACTAAAACACTTCACTGTACCCTTCAGATTCGAGTTCCTTCATGATATTTTGAATGGGAGAGGAGTGGAACACAAGTGCCCTGATTTTTCTCTTTTTCTAAGTTTACTTTTATTTTTTCTTTTATCCTGTTGTTTTGTTTGTCACTTCTTTTATGACCCTGCATGTAAGAAATCATGTTAAGGGTTTGTCCGGAAGCTGTCTTAGTGTCAAGTTAAACAATCCCCTTCAGCGCCGGGTTAGCATACATGTCAGGTACGTTTCGGGCTTTCCTTAAATGAATCTATCTGTTATAAATACTAGATTGCAAGCTTGTACAGCCTGCCTAACAATGCTGGAAAACAGCTTTATGAACTGGAAGTTGTAAATTTCTGGTGAGTGTTCTGCATGCACTCTTTGATGTGATTGATAATAAAGATAAGGCATTATTTTCGTTTATAAAGCGGCTTCCACCATAAATCAAAACTGCTAAATAAATAGCTTAAATAAATACAAAAGCTTGGTTCCAAGATAACTGTGCATTGCAAATCATGCTATGAAAATTTATTTGAATAATAAATCAATTGTTAACTGCGAAACATCGACGGTAATACTAAAAAACACTATAGTTAGTTCTTGCTTGGCGCGTCTTTTACACTTTTAGATCAATTAGTGCTCTTTTACTGGTTTTCTATTTAATTTAATTTTATTTTATTTTGAAACTTTTTTCGAGTTTCGAAAAAAAGCAAGAAATTCGAAGAAAACCAAGATGGTCGTTTTTTGTTCTTTTATGCCATGTGACGTCATCAGCTCAGCTTGTTAAAGTTGTTGTCTCTTGCGTGGCTTCACAACCTCAGTCAAAATACGCACAAAAAGCTTGTTTTTACTCAAATAGACTTCGGAAGTAAGTCTCAAATCCACTCATTTCTCATGTCACTTCTCTAAGTTCGTCCAAGTTTCCTTTCATTTCCTTCGTAGTTACGAGTCAGCTACTCGTTTCCGCCATTCAAACATTTTCGCTTTCAAGCTATGGCAAATAATTTCTTTTTTTTTTGTCTAGAAAATGATACCCACAGTCCGTTAGAAATAAGTTTTCACCCACCAACTGGCGATTTTTGCCTCGTTGAACGTTCCATTTTTGGTGTAGTTGTGTCACTTAAAGGGAAAAGAGGCGATGTAAAACACAGTTTGACAAAATTCATCCTTAGAGCCAAGACAGCTTGCGTGACATTAGCCTTGTTGCCACGAACAAGTCAGAGCAAATCAACACGCGAGAATTTGATCAGTGATTCTAACATTGTTTGTATTGTATTGTTTTGTTTTTAACCGCTTGGTAATTCCAAATAAACATGGAATTCTCCCAGGGGGTTTGAATGAGACGTTACGTCCAAATACTTGGAGATCTTCTAGCTGACAAAGGAAACATAACTACACCCTTCTGTAACATACCTCTCTATTTGCTAGTAGATTTTTGAAAAATCCTGGTGAGTTTTATATATATTTCTCCCTGGTGTAGAAATTAGTTTCCCTAATGGAATGTATTCTTATGAGTTTCTCACCAAAAGTCCCAATTCCCACTCAAAATGCTGGAAATCGCATTTCCTAGAACCTAAATTCGTTGCAGTGCAAAGAGTGGTAAACAACTTCACTTGGTGTGATTTCTTTCATCAGGGAAGGGTCGAGTATCTGGGCCATTGTTCAGTTGCATTTTAAAGAAGGGGTCAGTGACCCGTTACAGCCTCTACGAGATGCCGTATCTGATGGAAAGCTTGGGCCATTCACCGTTAATAGACAGCTGGATCTAAATCCAAGTATATGTTAGACTTTGAGTTCGTTATTTCATTGCACTATTTACTGCTTAAAAATATTTCTTCTAATGTCCAAATTTCATCTGCACATTGAAACAATACAGTCATAATTTATACACTTACCTGTTAGCATATATAATCACTGCAAGAGATAGGTGCATTTTTTTACGGTTCCTCGCAATTTTGTGGCATTTTCAATGAAAATGAATTAAAAAATTTAGTCATTTCAGGTGCTGCAGGTCCTACATGCCTGCATCTGACAAAATACGATGTACATATATATACACGTATCAGACAGTCAGACAGCAATTCTCTACTGAAGCTTTACATACAAATTGTACGCTATTTTATCTTGGTGGAAACGAAATTAAGCCGCGGAGCGGTGACAATGTGCTGCGAGCTACAACGAGCAGCCAGAGGGATAGTGGCTGCCATGAACACGGCAACTTCCCTGAACAAAGACATGTCATGCCTATGTCATGATCATGGGCAGACAACTCGTTCAAATAAGAATAACGCACAGATTAGCGCTACGTTAATGGTTGACAAAGTATTACTCCACTTTAAATTCTCTAACCACATCCAGTTCCGTTATGGTAAGTACTTTTTGGAAGAACAGAATTCAACCAGAGCTAACACATTCAGTTTTCAATTTGTTTTTAGTTTCCACTAAGCCAACGCCAACGGATTTTGATTCAGGTATGTTAGTCTAACAAATTTTTAAATATCGTGTCCTAAAAATAAAACAAAACCTGCGAAAAGTTTCCATTGGAGAGTACAAGGAGTCTCGAACTCGGTTGTAATTTTTATGAAGCAAGAAACAATGGAACGGCAATAAAGAATTACATATCCCTTAAATAGGCAACCCACAAAACAATACAGCATGCAGCAAACGCATAGTTTTCCTTGCGTAGAGACTCGACAGGCATTTTTCACGGACAGACATTGGTCGATCAAACAGATTGGCGCTAAGTTTTAGTTTGCCGGAGTCCCTAATCTCTATGATATTACCATGCAAAGTATTTTTCCCTTTAAATTTCTAACCACTTCCAGGCCTGCTTTTAGTGACATCATGTGGTATTTTTTGAAGTGTGGAATACAAACAGAACTAAAAGATAAAAAATTCCAATTTATAAATTTTTAGTTTCCACTGAGCCGACGCCTACAGAAAGTGATCCAGGTATGTTTTCCCAACACATTTTCTAGGTATCGCGTTTATAACTAAAACAAAACCAACGAAAAGTTTCCATTGTAGAGCAGTTCACATCTTTTTTAGACTCGGGCGTACATGCAAACTCATACCCCCACTAAGGTACAAGGAGGGTCAGTGGAGCCCCACCCTTGAGTTTTTGTTCTGTTAATATTTTGAACTGCAGCGAAACCTGCATTAAGCGAACTCATATTAAGCGGACACTCTATATTAAGCTGATACCAGTTTAAATCTCTAAATTTTCTTCCAATGCTTACGTTAAAACGAGCCTGTATTCGGGGGACACCTCTATCATATTACGCGATGACGCGGACACCAAAATCAAGACATTTTGTTACGAGAAACCTGCCTTAAGCGGACACCGAGTTTTGAAGAGCCTTTTATCCAGGTAATATATTAATTCTACCCTGAACAGCCAGTTGCGAAAGGTTTACGGTAAACCATAAATAACATAAATAAAATAAGAATGCGAGTAAACAAAGGTGGAGATATAAGAAGAAAATAATTAATTATTGTTTTGCAATTTATCAGAACCTGTATTAAGTGGACACTGTATTAAGTGGCATTCTCGCTAAAAGCGGTCCACTCGATTTCGCGACCAAAAATAGTTTTCCTTTAATTTTTGTTTGTGAAAAGGGTTTGGTACACATGTATCAAAACCACTTTATTTATTTTCCAATTCTTTATTTTCGCTTTGCTACAAGCCAAAAACCAATTTTGACGGCAACGGGCTTTCGGCGGTGATCACAAGGCTGAAATTTATGGATTTTGAGATGCGAGGTACGGCCAACTAAATGTAGCTTACGAAATTTTGCTTTGACTTAGTATCTAAGATACACCGACCAAGTTCACAGACAAAATGTGTAAAAATTTGGTAAATTTTTGAGCACGTCAGGTGAAGTTAAAGACAACCTACTCTGAAGCCTATAATGAGATCCCAAACGTATCGTTTGCGGCCTAAATTGGGTTAAAAAACAGCATCACAGCAAAGTTCTTACCTTATTTAATCAATTTGTAAGCTCAAACGTGCGGGTATCTCCCTGGATCACAAGCGAAAACAGGTTAGAACTCCGCCATTGACAGCGTGTTAACGTTAACATCGCTCGTGTCAAAGGTCACTTACATCACCCTAGAACTTGGCAAAAATACTTTATTCGGAGATCCTAACCCGTTTCTGTCCACCAAAATAAATGTCTATAGCTTCCTTTAATACTCGTACATTCAATTCTGATCCAGAACAGGACCACTCGTAAAGTTCACACGAAACTACATCTGGGACTCGAGTGGCGTATTTTCAATATACTCACTAGTGAGGATATCGATGACGTCATTTTCCGCTCTTACACTCTCTTATTCACTTACTCTTGTGCAAAGAAACTCTTCTCTATATAATAGAAAGAATATGACATGGTGGCTTGAATATATAAATTTTATTTTCTCGTGGTAAAAGACAATATTTTACCACTCGAAAATAAAATTCCTATCTTCGCGCCGCCGTGTAATATCCTCTATATGTTTTGGGTGACCGCCAATCCGCCCAGTCACGATGGCACTTTTTTTCTCTCACTTGATAGATGAAACCTGTTCACCACTTTCCATAAATTATCATTAAGTGCACAGGGCCTAAGTTGCAAAGCATTTTTTTTTTAATTTCTCTTTCCGCTTGCTACTAAGTTAGTCGCGCAACATTGATAAGATTATGTGACAATTTGTGACGTAAGCAAACGTCGGGGTCATCCCAAGTCTTCTGAGATGAGTAATTCCAACTACTGCGAACTTCACAATTTCTCTTTATACTGAAAAGAAGATTCCTACAGTCCATTACCGAACGACTAGACCCAAGGCTAAAACGGAAACTCAGGCGACTTAGGCGAAAATAATCTCATTTCACCTTCTGGCCGGCCAGTTCCCAGGTGAGTCTGGATAACTAGCACGATTTTCGTTGCAACTTTTCAAATCATATTTTTCTGCCTCGACCGCGTCCAAGTTGCACGAGGTGTTGAACAGTCTAAATTCATTGTTAGAGTTCAACTACATAACTTCTTTTCTTCTTCTAGGGATTTTGAAAATGTTTTGTATTCCTTACCGGAGCAGAAATCTGGATCAACTACGATACCCGACGTTGTTTACTTTGTTGAGCGTCACCCGCCATGAATATTTATCAACTTAACGCAACTTTCGTCCTGTTCTGGATCAGAATTGGACGTACGAGTATAAAAGGAAGCTATAGACATTTATTTTGGTGGACAGCAACGGGTTAGGATCTCCGAATAAAGTATTTTTGCCAAGTTCTAGGGTGATGTAAGTGACCTTTGACACGAGCGATGTTAACGTTAACACGCTGTCAATGGCGGAGTTCTAACCTGTTTTCGCTTGTGATCCAGGGAGATACCCACACGTTTGAGCTTACAAATTGATTAAATAAGGTAAGAACTTTGCTGTGATGTTGTTTTTTAACCCAATTTAGGCCGCAAACGATCCGAAATTGTTTGTTGTATTTGGTCCATTTTTGGGATCTCATTATAGGCTTCAGAGTAGGTTGTCTTTAACTTCACCTGACGTGCTAAAAAATTTATCAACTTTTTCCACATTTTGTCTGTGAACTTGGTCGGTGTATTTTAGATACTAGGTCAAAGCAAAATTTCGTAAGCTGCATTTACTTGGCCGTAGCACGCATCTCAAAATCCATAAATTTCAGCCTTGTGATCACCGCCGAAACCCCGTTGCGGGCAAATTGGTTTTTGGCTTGTAGCAAAGCGAAAATAAAGAATTGGAAAATAAATAAAGTGGTTTTGATACTTATGTACCAAACCCTTTTCACAAACAAAAAATAAAGGAAAACTATTTTTGGTCGCGAAATCGAGTGGACCGCTTTTAGCGAGAATGCCACTTAAGCGGACACTAGCGAGGGTCCCAAGGGTGTCCTCCTACTACAAGTTTCACTGTACCTCTGAGGGTAAGCCCCCCGTTCATCAGATGGCATTGTGCATTGTGCATTGGTTTCAATTATACTACTTTCAGGCCAGTTCTGACGGTCTTCTCTTGCTACAGTGCAAACAATCAGGAAACCTGGTATGGCGGGTCCAACTTGACGAAACTGAAAGCATTTAAACTCGTTGAACGCAATACACCTCTTCTCCTTTTGCCCAATTTCATTGCTATTGGATATATAAACGTATTTATTATTCAACAAATTGTCACTATGCCCGTATATGGTCAGGAAGCCCTCAATATCTGTTATCCGCACATGACAGATATCCAGCGATACACGTAGCTGACCATATTTGGAAGTGCACTGTAGCTCTTTTTTCACGGCTTGTTCTGGCGGCCATTTTGAAAAGCGAGGTAGCTTTAGCAGTGTTCTCAATTTGAACACCCTCAAAGAAATATTCCACGACTAAATTCTTTCAAAAAGTCAACAAGTATTTGCTTCAGCTTACCAGAGATTGATATTTTTTTATTGATATATATATATATATATTTTTTACTTTTTCTTGTTATTTCCAAACATGAGTCTTTTTTAAGTGAGCGATAGTAAACTTCGATTTCTTGAAGTTTTGCTTTGGTGTTTATTACGTGTTGCTAGCTTTTAGCGTTTTTACCATAGAACCATGGTTTTTCTCCTTCTAAAAATGGAAGTCGATGAGAATTTGTTGAATAATAAAACAATTATCCTGCTCAATCTTGCGGAATATCTCCTGTTCTAGATTTTTAGTATCAGGTGATATTCTGTGCGATTTTGCAGGATAATTGTTAAATATAAAGGATTATCATCTTATCGTATCTTGTTTTCTCTTAAAAACCCTGCCTAACAGGATTTAACTGTGTTCTTTCCATAGGCTCACGTGAGATCCATCCCGCTGTTTACATCTCTGTCGTCATTTTTGTGTTGATATTTATTGTTATTGTGATGTTTTTCCTCTGGAGAAGACGCATACCTGCAAGTACGTCAATTGCGAGCTTTAGCGGCCACAATGGCAACACTAACAAAATCGTCACTGAAAAAAATTTACATTTCTTAAACTATTTCGTGATTTACCCTACCTTTTTCACTAGAAAATGTGGCCGAACAAACCTGAAAATGAATTATGTAGGAGGGATTTTGTTCAAGTTAAAAAGGAAACAGATCAATTGCCTTGGTGTGTTTACGTTCTCGATAAAACATTTAATATGGTCATTTCACGGCCTTATTTTGTAGAGTGCGGCAAAAAGTAAACAGAAATTTATAACGACAGTGCAGACTATATATTCTGCTGGAAATATATATAAAACAGGTACGCGCTAAGAAATTTATTTGCTGTCATGGGCATAAATCTTCGGCATGAAATCCATAATCATCCTGCAAGATGAAAATCGATGGCTTCAAAGTTGACAAACCCCCCTAGCGTCTTAGCATAACTGAATTACCCCCTGGAGGTCCCTTCGGTCTCTTAAGATCACTGTTTTATTCCCGAGATATGGCAACTAGTGATTAAAAACAATACGTTTTATTCTGCCTACCAAGCTAAAATTTCATGCTCTAAAAGGAATGGTTACCATACTCCTTGGTGCATGTGGACTAAATGTGCACGCGCTTACGAGGCAAGAAGTTATACGTATTATTAGGCCATGTGAGAACTGCGATGACGATTGTTCTTTTTTTTTATCTTACTATGTCAGGAGTTCCACCAGAGACAAGCCAACAGGTTCAAACACATCAAATTATACAAGTTCCTGGGTAAGCTCTTAGCCCTGGCCATAAGAGACGCAAGACAATGCAGGTTTCACAACGCTGACATAGAAAGAGAGATTTTACACAATCCCCCCAAAAGATAAAATCAAACAGTCTTTTGTATTGGGATAAATTTATGTTGCGGGATAAAGACAAAACTTGGCGACATATTTTTTTTCGCAATGCAATTTAGTAAAAGGTCTTTCTTATCCTACTAAATGCCAAGAAAAATCTACTTAAGGACGTTCGCGCCAATTGTTTCTGCGCATTCTTACTGCGCACGCAATTCACTTCGTGAAGTAATGCCACGTCATGCATTGAGCGCGCGCGCTGTTGAAGAAATGTGGAGATATATAGCGCTAGTGGTCACTTTAATATCTATGCACGCGTTTAACTCTCTTAAATGTTCCGTGACCCCATATTTTCTTTCTACGTTTTGTGAAAAATTAAAGAAAATCTGTGTTGTGGAAGTTTGATTTTTTTCCACTTTTCTGCCCTCGCATCATCGAATTCTGCTATTATTGAAGCTGCACGGTATTCGTAAAAGTCTATCTTAGAGGTTGAGTTTAACTAAAAGGATGACACCGGTTCAAATTATTTACTTAACAGACCTACTTAAGTAAAATTTGAGTAAGAAAGTGGGTCTACAGCGAATCATTTTTAATAGTTTTCAACTAACAAGCACTGAGGCCATGTCGAGTTACTAGGGCCGATTTGTCAAAATTGGGGTAGTTTTCAACGCGCTTTATTTGGAAAACGAAGTAGCTGACCCCCCCCCCCCCCTCCAATTTTTTTGCATTTCTGACATAGGTAACTCATTATCTGACTGTAGCCAAAGTATGAAAAAATTCTGTGTTGTAGAAGTTTTTCGCGCGAACGTCCTTAAGTAGTCTTCATCAATTATTCCGACATCAATTACCTCAGAGACGATTCTGGTTTTTTTTTTTTTTTTTTTTTTTTTTGCTGTTTGGATACAAAATAAAGCTTTGGATAGTCAGTGAAAGATTTGGCTTCGTACATTTACTTTAACCCGTCAGGCCATACCGTCTACGTTATTATAACACGCATTCCATTATTGCATCCAACTGAAGGTTTAAACTTTTATCTGTGCTTCTTTGCTTCTTCGCCAATGCCATTCTCCTTAAACTGAATTAAGGGCTTGCTTTCAACACGTGCTGTTTGCTGTGCTACATCTCGATATGCGATTACACCTGATCATTTGTTGCAGATTTTTATATTCTGCGCGCAGACGTTTCCACACTCAAGCTAGATTTACAATGCTCGTAGTAATTCAGTTTTCTTTAATAGCATCGTACCATTAGGCTATCTGCCATTTCACTTCTCTAACCCATCTCTTGTAGATTGATTGCCGAACTAAAATTTCCTAGCAGATGATTGTCAGAAGGTGGAATTTCATTCTCGCCGACTCTGCAGTTTATGCAAAAACCGTCAGCATCGCTGGATGCCGCTTATGTTTCTCATTTCTTTCCTCCATATAACACAACAATTTGTACTTGAAACTCTTTAATTTTTTTTGAGCTGCATTCATTCCTCCAAATTATCACTAACCGGTTCCAAATACCCTTAACTTGCGCGTTGTTGAAGATTTAGCAATGCTAGACTGCGAGTAGTTTCTAATTTTAGCGAAAGCGATTGTTTCGCCCGCCCCACAATCGCCATCGCCAAAATTAGAGACTACTCGCAGTCTATAGCAATGCTATAGTGAACTTGAATAAATTGTTGTTGTTTTATTGTTTGTAATGATTGTAGATTTTTGGTTTCAGAACAAATGTGACACCAAGAGGCGAGTACCTTATATTTATGGTATGTCATTATTCATATACAATTTATTTTAGAAAACGTTAAAAACGATAAAGCCAAGGCAATGTTTGTCTGAAAAAGCAGCGTTAAGACCACCCAACCTTACCGCTTGGAACACAATGCGCTGGTGTAAAACAAACATTTCAGATATCTTAGGAGATTAATTACCTATTCAATTGATTAACCGGTCCAACATTTTTGTTACAATTTTGCCTCTAGAATCCCAGAGAAGACCCCACAGGGGAAGAACAACCAGCTGACTACGATTATCCGAGCGTTGGAATCTATATGCCCCTTAATCCTTCGACGATGAGCTGGGAAATAAATCCGGAGGAGGTGACCATTATTAAAATCATCGGCAGAGGAGCGTTTTCCGAGGTTGCTAAAGCAACCGTGCGAAATTGCTTACGTAGTGGCGAGGAGAATACAACTGTAGCTGTGAAAAAGTTGAAAGGTGTGGATATTTTAATTTGTATTACAGCTAATATGTTCCACCATCATCATTGTCATCGTCGTCATCATCATTGTAATTGGTATCATCATTAGAGTCATTAGAGACATCATCAATTATTACTCTGTTGCGAGGAGAACACAACCATAGCTGTGGAAGCGTTGAAAGTGGCCGATATTTTAAGTTGCATTAAAACTAACATGTTCTATCGTGGTCATCATCATCATCATCATCATCACCATCATCGTCATCATCATCGTCATCATCATCATCATCATCACCATCGTCGTCACCATCATCATCATCATCGTCATCATCATCATCATCATCATCATCATGACCACTACCACCATCATCATGCATCATGATGCATATCATCATGCATATGAGAGTCAGTAACGGTGTAACTCTAGGTATCCCAGAATACGCAACAGCCCTGTCGGTACAATAAAATTAACCAAGTTTGTCATTGCTCTCAATTTCTTTCTGATTTGAAAATGAACCTTTTTATCTCTGTCCTAGACATTATCAGTAGACCCTGTCACGTCGCCCTTCAAATTTATCTGGCCCTTTATTTTTATTTATTTTCATCGAAAGCTACTTCAGCTTATGCGGGTAATCTCTCAGCAACATGCGGACTGGACCGTCTTGTTAGGAGATGACAATCTCGTTCTGTTTCATTGTTCAACAGCAAATGCTCCAGATTCGGACAAAAGGGATCTGCTGTCGGAACTTGAGTTGATGAAAACCCTGAAACCTCATCCTCACGTGATCAAGCTGATGGGATGCGTCACCGAGAGTGGTAATGGGAAAATCATACAAGTAATATCGCATGGTTAAAGAGTCACTTGTTTGCGTAATTTTGTTTTTGTTTTGGTTTGAGCATATAACCAAAAGAGCATATCGAGAAAAAGGGTCGTATGACGTAGCGTCGTAATAATTGCTTTTTGCAAGAAAGATGTTTTCGTGTTTTAGGCTGCAATCACTTGTACTGAAGTCACTTCCACTATGTATTTGTAAGTTGCCAAATATGTTGTTTTCCACAGACCCACTGATGGTCCTTATTGAGTACATACCGTTTGGAGACCTTCTGGGCTACTTGAGAAAGAGCCGAGGATTGAACGACACATACTATAAGGACCCGGATGTAAAGCCACAGACCTGTCTGACTGCGGAACAGTTGATGAAGTTTGCATGGCAAGTTGCTGATGGAATGTGTTACTTGGCTTTTAGAAAGGTTAGCTTTAATCTGTGTACATCCAATTCGAATTCGTTTTTTCTTGGATATTACAGTATTCTGTAGTTATAAGAATAATATCTCAACATTTCACACTGTGGAGAAACAAAAATCTTAAAAAACAACAATGACGAACTGCAGCATTGGTATTATTATAATTAATATAATCCGGAAGGAAGCTGGTTCCTGAACAACAATAAACAGGGCATCCATAAGTTTTTGGCGTACATTGCTAGTAAGCTCAGCAAATATTCGAACATGACAGCTATAACACTTCGCTGGAGCGCGAGGACAGAAGGAAAAGCAAAATTGAACAGGGTTTTCCAAGAGACGGCGACGCATAACCTTTGAAATAGTAATGTTAACTTTCAGTATCTTTTTTATTCGCGAACTAAATTAAGAAAGCGAAAGACTTAATGACAACTAGTACGTAATTGTCTGGTGATTAGTTCTATCGCAAGAGTTCGGTTAACAAAATCTGGTGTTGGTTTTCGTTCTCTCTGAAACGTAATCTTGTTAAATCAACTCTTCTTCTTCTTCAAAACGAAAATTCCGCATAAAAAGTTGCTTTAGGGTTAACGGAGAATTCTTAAGGAATGGCATATTGTTATTTAGAAGCGCTCTCTGGAAGTCGTAATAGCGTGCCGTTGACTCCCTAGGTAGTTAATTCCTTTTTAGCGGTGATTCTGAGCATGCAAAACCTGAAACTCCAGGACGCATCGAAGCTCACCCAGGGCTTGGCCCATTTGGTAGGGTGGGGTGAGTTGCGCGCTGGAAACAGGTTTAGCATTGGTTTTGACGGAATAGTGGCCTTGCTTAAGGTCAACGCATATAAAAGTTCATTTCTCTTTATCTGGGTAGTTTTTAGCTTTTCAACATAGATAGGAAAATGCTTGCTCTTAAGGACGGTCAAGCGAGTCAGAGTGAAAAAATACTAAAGATTGCAGAAGCTGCCCTGAAGTCCTAGACGTCAGCGTTCTGGTTACATAAGGTCCCTTATTCGTCTAAGGGTCTCAGTATCTGATGGAAAACATAATACGTGTATACATGGAATAGAAAAAATCTAATTTTTCTTTTAGATAATCCATCGTGACTTGGCAGCGAGAAACGTCCTTGTTGGTGAGGGAGAGAGGTGTAAAGTCACAGATTTTGGGATGGCGAGGAATGTGCACCAGGATGATATTTACATTAGAAATAGTTGTGTGAGTATTTTCTCAAAGAACTCTACGATTGGTGGCAGGTAAATGAGTGTTTCAAGCTGTGGAGAAAAAACTAAAACAAAAAAGATAGTTAAGGTCGGAAATTATAATCTGACTGTACTTATAGTAGGAACCCACAAGTTGTTGACTAACGTAACATCCAAGCTGGATTTGAGCCGGATCTCCCTTAACTAATCGCCGATATGATGACGTTCCCAAATTGTCCCTTCATCGTAACAGCCTGTTCGATTCGTTGATTTTATCATTTCCAGGGTAGTTATTCTGTTGAAATAAAATTCTTTCTAAAGGGGCGCCTGCCTGTTAAATGGACTGCTTATGAAGCCTTGATGTATGGAACATACACAACGCAGAGTGATGTGTAAGTACTTTTATTGATGGTAAATTTACTGACAAGAATATTGCACGTTTTAAGCTTTGTATTCAGATAAGAAAGCTATGATATTCAGAGGGTCATAAGTGTGGATGAGAAACAAATGAGAGTCCCTCATGGGCGTTTCCGGAAGCCACCAGTCGGATGCTCTAACCAGTGAGCTGAGTGATCTAGCAGCGTCCTGCATGAGGCAAAGATGAGCTATAAGAAAAGTTTCCTTGGTGATGATAAAGTAAGCGTGGCTGATTTTAAGCTCAGTCAAGAAATACGAGTGGTTTAGATTTGGTTTTTGCCTCAATCGGGACAGACAATTCACTGTCAGTGGTGTGTAGAACTGGCCTATAAAGCTTGTTCTGGGTGTCTTCGCCACACCCATTCCTCCTTAACTCTTTCCCGCCCTCCTTTTTTACTCGAAAAACGCATTTTTTTACCGTTGAAGCGGTTTTTTAAGTGCTGTGTTGTCAAATGCCACTAAACTTTGCTACAAAACGTTTTCTTACACTTTAACTAGATTTTGAGACAGCTTCTGTTGTAAATTCATTCTCGTCCCCACAGCTGCGATCCTTTTGGCCAGCGCCACAGATCGAGAGCTCTGGCAGGGTCCGAAAACAGGAAGTCCACGAAACACGGACTTCCGGCTTTCTGCGCAGTCTCAGAAATTTGAAACAATAACGGTTACCATCGGTTACAAAAATGGGCAGCTAGTGCGCTTGCGCGTTATCCTGGCCCCCGCTAGAACTCTCGATCCGTGGCGCTGGCCAAAAGGATCGCAGCTCTGGGCAAGATAATGTTGTAAATTGTACAATATTTTGCTTTCACGCATGCGCAGAAACCATTTTTATTATGAATTTTTTTTTGCGGATTCATTTCCAATTTTTTTCTCGCTTCTTTTGCTTTCCTTTTTCTCTCCCTTTCTATCCTCTTTATCTTCTACCCTTTATCTCATTTCTATCCACTGGAAAAGGTTTGGCCTCAGCCCTTCTAAAAACCTGGAAATCGAACATTGATCAACTAGGTGACTTGGCCTATTTTACTACCATCTTTGCACCCAAAATTGGCCACGTTTGTTCTGGTATAGCTCTGCCAGAATTTGGTCGATAGTCAAAATGGACACACGTATGGATGGATCTGTCCTTGCTGTGTTAGCTGCTTATCAAAACAATCTGATGACGTCAAAAATAATGACGTCACAAGTGGTTCAATGTCACCGGGTCGAAAACGTCGCTTGGCGGGAAAGCGTTAACTCAGAGAGCATATTGTGGCTCACATAATCTTTGCAGTCCGTGACATAAGCATATGCCGTCACTTGACGTTGAATTACGTCATGGTTTAACCCTATTCAGACCTGGGGGGGCGGAATTATACCCGCACGGACTTTGGACGCTTGTAACTTTTTTAACAAGCAAGCTAAGGCCACCAAACTTAGTGACTTTTCCTAAAATTTATCTGGGAACAATTTGGTGTAGTAAGTGCTTGTCTATTGAGTTTGACGTTATCATGGCAACCACTTTTTGACAAGCGGTTTTTTTCAGAATTTTGAATTTCCCTCTTTTTAATCAAAAATCATTACTTTTTGGAAGCAAATTTTACATTTTTAGATCAAGATCATTTCTAAGTTAATTTATTGATTTTGATCACTTCTTGATCAATTTTGGCGGTTTTTGAAGGTTTTTGAAAAATTTAAGAAATCCAAGATGGCGGATCCAAGATGGCGCCGTTTTAGAACAAAACGTTATTGTGACGTCAGATGACGTCATCAGCCGAGGTTGTGGACCTCAACGGAAACGTTTTTGGACGCACTATCTGTCCTTTAAGTATCGTTCTCATAGCTTTAATATTCTTGGAGTTGTGAGGTGGGAGTGGAATCCGCACCGCCCCCCCCCCTGCACCGGTTCCACAAGACCAAACAAAGCCCGGTCTGAATAGGGTTAATAAGAAGATAATAATAGGATCTGCCATCTTGGATTTCTTTATCTTTTTCAAAAAAAAGTGTGTAATACGATGGAAAAACCGAAATGGTTTAAAATCTTAAAATTCACCGACAGAAAGTGAGTTTTTTCCATTACGAACACACTCCCAATTTCTGAAAAAAAATGCTTCCCAGAAAATGGTTATGCCCCCCAGTTTGTTCAGGTTTCAAAATTTACCACGATTATTTGACATCGGTTAAGTGAAGTTTTTCCCAATACCAGCAGTATATTGCCATGTTTTCCACAATTTTATGACGGCAGATTTAAATGCGAAATGCTTCCTCAGTTGGCATATATCCGATAGTTACCATCCCCTTTCGTGCAGTCTGGGCAATTTGACTACAACACCTTAGTATTTATATTACTTTCTCTCCCTCTTTTTTTATCATTTTTGTAGCTGGAGTTACGGTGTCCTGCTCTACGAAATTCTTACTGTAGGTATGTTAAGTGTTATGTCAGTTCATTTCAGTTCATAAAGAATAATGCCCATTAGAAAGCTGGAAAAAACTTTTATATTCTGCGTTATCCTAGTAGACATATTCAGGGTAATTCCCAACTTTCCCCAAGGGTTTGGATTGCTAGGTAAAGCAAGTTGAATCGTAGGGCTAAACGTAAAACGAGTTTGGCGTGTAGTCGTTTTTGGGAGTTTTTGGTGGTTTGGCAATATTCGGAAAAGTTCAGAAAGTGGACGGAAACGCCGTGGAAGACTAGTTATTATAGTGGATATATTACTGCAACTTTTTTCAGACAACTCTGGCTGTTTTGGGGGAAATCGTTGGAAAATAGTCGAAGATTTTTGATACAGTGGTCAATGGACCGAAATTATGTAGGAGATGGTTATAATCAGTTTGGAGAACTATGCAACATGCTTTTGGGGAATTTTCTGAAAATTGACCAAAATCTTCGCGACAGATATTCTATTGCCGAGGGAAAGTCAAAAGTAGTAAGCATAAACAAAACAAACTAGATATGCAAATGCGAATTTCTTGAGATGTTCCCTGAATATCCCACTCCTGACATAAGTTTTCTTTGCATACACATTAACCTTTGAGGTTCATGCGCACTCAGAAAAGTCAGTTACTCGCGTGGCAATTTCGTTTAGTAAATACACCCTTTCAAACAATTGGTATAACGGAGGCCAATATCCGAGGCTTAACGATTGCCAAGAAAAAATGAACGGTTGTTGGCCGAGAAGCAAACTTTCCATGGAGACTGTGATATTTGGCCGGTTCAATTCTTCCCTCAAGGGCATAATTTTCCGATGTATCAGGCAACCAGGAAGGGTTTTTTTTTTTTGCATTGTGCTAGTCTCGATTAATTTCTTTAACGTGCGCGCTTTTTCTTGATAAAGAGAAAACAGCCGGTGGATGCTCATGGCTGGCTGTCGCTGAATAAATGCAAATTGGTTACTTTACCCAATGTCATAACTTTTCCATTAAATTTTAAAAAAAATAAACAAACAACCAATAATGTGCGTTAGTTTCTTTTTCCTTCCTTTTTTTATCTTTGATATTATCGGAGAATGGACATCGAATCCGACGGGCATATCGTCTGAAAACCGTCGCACACGTGATTTTCTTTCTCCAATCAAAGCAAACAAAAATTAATCACTGTGTAAATTCTAAATACTTAAATATATGGCAAATAATTTATCTCTTCCAGGTGGATCTCCATACCCAGACATCAGCGCCAGAGAAATCCCCAGGAAACTTGAAGAAGGATACAGAATGCCCAAACCAAAACACGTTGATGACAAACTGTAAGTACCTGTGAAAGTTATGATAGTGATGATGCATCACAATTTTTCCTAACAACTGCGTTAGTTTTTGATCTTTATTAATGTCAAGAATTAAAAAGCCGACCTGTGATTTATGCATACTGCTTGCCAAAGGTACAGTTTGACAGGCCTCGTGGAGAACAAGGGTTTTGGCTTGTGTTGCAGACAAGTTACATGTTCTGCTGCAAAATGTTCATTTTCCAATTATGGGACAAAGCTTCAAGCCCTATGTATTAAAGATTTCTTCTCAATATCCACCTTTCCCCAAATTGTAGCAAATTCCATTTTAACCGATTTTCCTCTTTCCTATCTTTGAAAACAAATCTTATTAAAACTAAGTAGTACGCCCATTGTGGAGCATTATCCTCAGCAGCCTCTTCACCAAAAACTCGAAAAATTTTAACATAGATTCACAGAATAAAATAGTTAGTTTTCTATCGTCACTTAACAATACTTGACAATGCTTAACTTTACAGTTACAATACTTAACAGTACTAACAAGAAATAACCATCTTAAATCAATGTTTCAAAACACCGTATTTCAGAGGAAAGCAATGTGGATACATCAATATTTGTTCGATGCTTTTTTCTCAGGCATTGTTGATACCGATGATATTCAAAACGACGAGTTTCACATGTAGAATACCCTGCTTCTTTCCTCCCCGTTTAAACTATGGATGTCAATAAGCGTTTGTAATTCCCCTTTGTAGGATACGTTACAAGTATTTTTTTTTATTTCATGGATTAGATACATGTTAATGCTGAAATGCTGGGAAGAACACCCAGATAATCGACCCACTTTCAGCGAACTAAGAGTTACGATGAAAGAAATGGAAGGCAACCACCCGGTAAGGAAACCATCTGCACAACGATTCACTATCTTTGTCGTAGAGCTATACGTATTGTGTCGGTGCAGTTAATAACATTGGTCTATCACCTAGACTCATTTTTGAGCGCGTCCCTGTTCACTCGATTGTTTCTTCAACACTAACCTCTCCCACCTTCCGACCCAACTGCCTTCAGGTCTCGTCCGTCATTATTCTTATAGTATTGCTAGTGAGGCAAGTGAAAATGTTACTTTATTTGGGTGACAGATACATTCATTCCCACAACAGCCTAAATAGTAATTTTCAAAATTAAAATCAAGGATAACACGTGGGGTGTTTTATCTTACAGATGTATGTCAACCTCAGTGATTACGACAACAGCCAGTATGCTAACGTCAACGATCTCATAGCAGATTAATTTTTGAGCCAAAGCTCGCGGGAACCATCTTCACTAGTTCTCGCGCGAACTCGAGGGTCCTTGAATATCCACCACAGTAAATAGCTAGCAAATGATCACCACCATTCAGTGAACAATCGTTAGCTAATCTGTTTGTCTTATTGAAATACTGGAGCTCTTTTTAGGTCATATTGACAAAGGAATATCTGTAGAAAAGGATTTTTAGGGTTCTCTTACTATAAAATACGATCCAATGATCTATTGGAATTGTCAGGCTAGAAAATAGTGGAACACAGAAGAAGTAAACTTCTTGCTCCAATCATTATGTATAAAATTTTGAGTGATCTTCCTCCAACATACTTAACAAAGATTTTTAACAATAGGGCTGATCTCCACTCCTATACCTTAGTAGACTCCTCAATAATTTTGCATGTTTCAAGGCCAGAGTCAGAGGTGGTAATACTGATGTAGCCTTCAGTGCAAAGAGTCTGTCCTCTGGACTAAAATCGCTGCAAAGGCAAGCAACTGTACCTATTTTTTAATGATCAATTTTAAATAAATCTTCTAGAACTATGTTTAGCAAACTATTTTAAGTACATGATTTGTTAGTTATTAAACCGGTTGCAGCAGTGTAATACGATTATACATTTAGGGGTTTATGATAATATTTTTATATATCTATCCCCTTCTAATTGAATTTTTTTCTTGGGGGGGCGGGGGTATTTTCGCGGCTCTCTGGAAGACCACTTTTATATATAATCAATGTCACTCCGTGAGTAAATAAAGGGTTAAATAAAGATGATGATGATGATGATGATGATGATGATGATGATGATTCTTAGGGTGTTTCTTAGCTCATGCTGAGTTCTTTCCTGAAATAGAGAAAAGTTAACAATTAGTTGATATTTGTAAGTCGGAAATTATGATCGTCCGGGTGAGTGTAGCCCTGAGAAGGACTGTTTGTGGTGGACGTTTCCACAACCTGAGCGGAAGTCATCATCAGAGTCAAGTGAACTGTGAATCGTCAGTAGATGTGAAAAGTCTACGCTCGTAGTCCTGACTCCTGCTTGGTCGACGATCTCGTGATGTTATTGGTCACCTGTCAGTTAAGCCGTGATGTTATTGGCTGTGAAGACTGATAAACGTGATTGGTGCGTTTCGATCCGTCTTTTGTTAGTCAAATGTCCGTTGGTCTATTGTTAGTCGAATAGGTCGGTTTGTCTATTGTTTGTCTGTCTTGTTGTTGCCGGCAATCAGTCGTTTGTAAGGTGCAGGTAGCTGTTGGCAACGGTTTAGTGGTGTTTGCTCTAAGTTAGTAAGCCAGCTTTCCAGAGTGATTCGTTGATAGTAGTCCGTAGTGTAGGTAACGCATTCAGCGGAGTCCCAGTCGATTCTGTGGCTTGTTTTTAAATGGTGCTCAGCAATGTGATTGTTGATGTCACCATTTCTAGTCGCTCGTTTGTGTTCAGTCAGTCGGATGTTCAAATTCCTACCGAGCTCACCAATATAAGTGGCCTGGCAGTCGCAGCATTTGATCTTATAGCATGCTCTCTGACCTGTCTGTCGCTTGGTTCGTCCCTGTACTTAATGTTCTTCAGCAGTTGTCGCAAATTAAGTAGTGATAGGTTTGAAAGCAACGCGGAAGTTTTAGGGTTGTAGGATCCGTCTGATAGCTTCAGAAGTCGCTTTGACGTAAGTTACAGTTGCAGTAGTAACAGGTGTCGACTTTGTGCTCTTAACGTTAGGTTCAGAGTTCCCGTAAGTGTTGTGTCTAATAAAGTCCCTGTTGCAATTGTTCTTGTTGAAAACGTTGTCTTAGTAGTTGATTTTATCTGTTAAGCTGTCAGGTGAGTCACAAACTAGTTGCCCGCTTCTTGTCAAGGTCCGTCTAATCGTTGCTTTTTGAAAAGTAAGATGATTGGTCGAGAAAATCTGTCAGTTCACGTGTGTGTCAATTTCTTAAGATTGTCGTCCCTAGTTTGTTATTGTCAATCACCGGTAACTAAGCAGTCTAGAAAAGGTATTTTGTGATTTTCTTCGATCTCCTTAGTAAATTGTATGTCGGCGTTTTGTATGTGGAAGTATTCGCGAAAATCGTCTATTCCGTCTTTTGGTACAGCTCTAGAGGTATCGTCAAGGTAGCGTAGCCAGAGTGGTAGTGTTCGTTTGTAAGTTGCAAGAACTCGTTTCTCGATGCTTTGCATAACGACTTCTGCTACATTGATGGCACAAGGAAGAAACTGTAGGTCATAATTTGCTCGAGTACTTGCGACATCTCAAAAAAAGGACAAAGACACGGTTGTGCAACACGTTGAATATGAGGTGATAAATAACCAGCGACGCGCGTGGCACCGAGTTGGTTGCAGTGACATCCAACAAACGCGGGTGGAACTAAACTGTTTCATTTTTCTTGTTAACCTCGGTAATCGTAGCTGATTTTTAAACAAAACTTTTGATTCGCGGTAAAATCTTTCCAACGCCCCGACGTTTTGCGTGGCTATAACTTTCTTATAAAGCAAAAAGGAGAGTTACTAGCTTGTACGTCGGGAATCAGTGGGAGTGAGTTAGAACTTCAACAAAGGATATAAAGAATTAGTAAGTTTAATCTTCCTTGGCTTTGATCATCAGAGGAACAGGTAAGCTTCATTGTGATTTTTGCGTCAAATTGTGCTCCTTGGACATTCAGCATTCTCGTATCATTTGTCTAGTTACGGTTTCCTGTCATTTCCATCTTTTCAACCTTTTAATTGTTACATTCTTATGTACCATACCTCGTTATTTATTCTTAATATAGTGTCCACTTATCTAAGGCCCGTTTCAAGCGTCGTCCTACTGCCGTGCTAAGCTGGCTCGACTGTCAGCACGACTGTGGCACGTGACTTCGTGCCACACTTGCTTCGTGCTTGGTGCCTCGGCTGTTGAATTTAATTGAGTCGAATAAAACAGCTGTTGTGGAAAGCAAAAGACTGACCAGCGGTTGTAGGAACAAATCCATATAAAGGTATTCTATTTGAGTTCGCCACGGCAGTCGCAGGACGTTTGAAACGGGACTAACCTATCAATGTAGTTACCAATCATATTTACCAGTTTCATGTTTGTATACATTTAAAATCGTTACGATCCTAACGTAAATAAAATACTCGACTTTTTTTGACCCCCAACAAAGGTTTGTGTTGCAAACCGAAATATCGGGCACTAAAGATATCTCAGTTTTCTTTTTTCGTTCATTTTGTACCTGTTGACTCTACCTTTTCTCCGCCATACGAATCAGTTTGCTGTGTTGTTTTGGTTTTGTCTAAATCGGAAAGCCAGTGAGCAAAAATAATTATTTACTTGCGTAAAGCTTACCGAGCTGTGGGTACCACTCTACGGGCTTTCGCTCAGGGTTTGAGAACATACCCTATTAAGGAAAAAAATTTGATATATCTACCCTGTCTAGGACAACACCATCTTTTTAGAACCCACACTATCTTCTCTTACACAATTTAGTTAAAGTGTTAAAAGGACCGCAAAATGTCTTTCGTCTGAGATTGCTATCGGCGGCTAAATACTGTGTAAGCCTTATTTTACTTAGCGACGACGGTCGTCAATCACACCTTGTTAAGACAGGCCTGGAGAGCGCCCGTCTTTTAGTTCTGCAAAAGTTTCGTCGTTTTAGGTTAGTTAAGGTCCCGATGATTGAATGATTGCTTAGTGATGTTCTATGGGGGTGGCAACGAAAGGGGACTTATGTTTTGACACTGGTAAAACCTCTAGCCCACGTAAGTGCTACCGCCCTGGCGGATCTCTACGTTCAACGAAAGGGTAACGAAGTTTTTGACTATACACCAGCCGTTAATGATCACCTTATCCAAATCGCATCATAAAGCGACAAAAAACACTTTTAAGTTAAAAACTTTAACTCCGCATCTAAAGTGCTGCAAGGACGCTGTCAGATTGCATAATTGCTGGTTTCTACACAATAGACCATTCAAGCGAAAATTTATCCCACCTCGTCGGATTAATTATCCGAACACTTTAGCGTCGATTAGTGGCATACTATAACAAACACGGCAAAACTGATAATTAAAAATATATCCCTGAAGGGCACATAGATTTTTTTTCTTTCTGATAATTAAAAATATATCCCTAAAGGGCACGTAGATTTTCTTATCTCGCATTTTGTTATAGATAGGATTAACTGGACTTCGTATTGTACAATTCAGGGGTAATCGTGCTCGTAATTTCAAATCGTCCTCGCTTTACGCGCTCGGCTGATTTAAAGTAACTCGCCCAATTACTCCCTGAATTGTGCTCCACTGAGTCCAATTACCATTACTAATCAAGAACTCTTCGAAGTGCAATGAAACTCTAACTAAGATACACTGATAGTCACACTGGCTTCTCAACAGGGCCCTAGGCTGGTTTGATGATGACATTTAATAAATCATCACTAAAACAGGAAGCAGTCTCCTGTTTTCCACTTGCATGAAGAAGGAAAATTGGATCCAGTCTTGTACAAACTATAAATAAAGCGCAAGTGTAAGCAAGCGCTGTTTTATTTGGCTCCTCAATCCTCTCTAGGATCAGGGGAGAAAAGGCCGCTGGTGCAGTTCTATATTATTATTATTACGTTCACATTTTAATGTTTCAGTATACTTTGATGTGAAATTTTCCTTTTTTTTAGGAAACAAAACAAGCCATGGTGCAGTACTGTTATACTTTTATAAGTTAGAGACATAAAGACACGGCATCAGGGGGGGGAAGCAAACTTCGCCAATTTTCGTGACCTGATGATCCACCGAAAATTGACGTCACATCCGGTTTTAAAAATCGGCGAGCAGCTTGCTCAGCCAGTTGCAAGATGGAGGCTCGGGAGTTTATGGTTTCTTCTTTCTTGTGACTACCACTGACACGCAATTGCTTATCTTGAATACCAGAGATGTTACAAAGTTACTGGATCATCTATTTCAGCCGATATATTGGCAAAACAGAAATGTTTAGTACAGTTTTGATGGCATTTTCCAGGCAGCTTCGTGTAATGTCATGGCGAGTATGTCGCTATTTTCAATACAGGTGCGGATCAAACTTTTGCTTCTCGTGACTCCTGATTCAGTGTAATCGTCAATTTAAATAGCCTATGATGCGTGAAATATAATGAAGAAAACGCCAGCAGTAACAGTTTGGATTGTTAACATTGGGAAGGTAATTAACACTCGACGTAAAGTGCTGGAAGTCCTACTCTATCGAAACTACTCTGCACATGATACCTGATATCGTCTCTAACGAAGCCGCTCAAACTTTTGCCTCTCGTGACCCTTGATTCAAAGGAATCGTCAATTAAAATAGCCTATCCCGAGTATAATACAATGAAGAAAACGTCGGTAGGACAGTATGTTGTATCAACACTGGGAAGGTAATTAACTCTCGCAGAAAAGTGCTGGAAGCAGTATGGAAACCAACTGCGGACATGTTTAGAAGCACTCCTGATGTGGCAGACATCTGTGTACTCAAGCAGACTCAAGGTTAGTAGTCTTGTGTTTTCGAAGTTTCCGTTTTACGTTGATGGGTAAACACAATTGGTTTTTCTATGGGAATGTATTTTTTGTGTTTAGATGTTTTAAAAGAAGTCTGAATAAAGAGAACTGCATAATTAATGAGGGAAAAAAATGTGATTGAGCGATTCCTAGGTAAGGGGGAGGGGGGGGGGGGGAAGTAGGGATGGTTAGACGAACAAACCAGCGTTGTAATAACATAAAGTAGAATTGAGGGATTATCTAGCTATCTTGCCCTTTTAATATACATGTATTCCCTTTATATTACTACAAGAAAAGGAAATAGTCCTTTATTGATCAGGCTTGTTTGGAATGTTTAATTAATTCCAGTGTTACATTGCTTGTAATGTTGATGTTTTTGTAGTTAAATACAAAGGCATCGACATGTTGGTCACTTTTCTAAAAATTATACAGCACCGATCCTCACATGAATCAAGTATCGAGAATCGAGACTCGATAATTGATTTTTGATTCACAATACTTGATTCCTGCACAAATCACCAAAACGGAACAGCCTTTGTTCAGTTTCGAGTAGTTGCCTTGTCTCTCAAGAAAACATCAAAACAAACAAAACCAAAACGAAAAAAGATTATCTTTCCCCACATTTCAAAACATTTCAGCTCTATACATAATTAACTCAAACTGATTAACTCGATTTTGGATTTGTGCGAATTGGAATAGTGTTGTGTTAGTCTTGATACTAATTTTCAATACTCAATTCATGCAGGAATTGAGTAATGAGTAGCAATTCAAGAAATGAGACTCACAACAAACTGTCAACTTACTTTTGAATGGTACTGTACAATGTCTTTATTTGTCATTGGTTACTATGTTTGTACATGTACTTTCAACTGCAAGGATAGACAGTGGTATTTGTCATCCACATGTGATCTACATGGACATGTCGCTGGTCACTCAAGTGTTAGCAGTACATGTGCACCCTAGCTGTCATGAATTTCATATTCTAAATGGTGTCAACTTTGTCATGTGACATTCTGTCCTAAAGGTCTTGTTACAATAGGACATTAATTTTCTCTTTCAACTACCAGTAGTCCCGATTTGTTGTCTCAAGTTGGAAGAAAAATTGCTCAGTGTTACAATTCTTTTAATGTGTAAAATCCACAGTGATGTACATGTAAGTGATGAATACTTTAGAATTCTACATTTATTAAAATAACTTTAATTATTTTTTACAGATAACAACTTGTGCGAGATCTGCCTTAAAGACCTTCTATCCATTTTTGCTTTCTAAAAACAATGATTATTTTTATTGACTTTTTGCACCTGAGGCTACTTTGCCTGCTGTAGTTATTTGATTTTGGTACAACACAGTGACTTCTACCAAGTCTCTTCAAGTAGAAAACATACCAACCCTTAGTAAAATCTATCGCATTCATGTAATTAGTATCAAATCTTTAGCTTATTTACATATAGGTACATACACGTTCAGATTTGTGAATAAAAATGTATAAAAATAAAATTGAGTAGCCAAAACTAAGCCCAAGTATGTATCTACTTTGTTGTCAGGTAGATATTTGTCATGTCCTATCACATACGTTTACTTAACCCTTTCACTCCTAGTAGTGGCCAAAATAAAATTCAAGAAAATGCTAAATTTCTTTTTATTTTTTTAAATCCCCCAAAACAAACAGTACCCTGCAAAAGTACTGCCAAAGAGATTTCATTTGAATGGACACACTATAGGATTTTGTCCACAGACTCAAAAGTTAGCACTACATCACATGTCTCCATAATTGATTCCTGGAGTAAAAGGGTTAATAAAATCTATTGCATTCATGGAATTTGTATCAAATCTTTAGCTTATTTGCATACAGTTACATAGTTGCATGCTCAGATTCATGAATAAAAATACATAACAAAAATAAAATTGAGTAAGCCCAAGTATGCAACAATGTTAATATCATGTAGATTATCATGTACTATCACATACCTATCACATACATTTACATGTATTTGCTTATAATAATAATGTAGATATAATATATTATCTAGTGGTTCTTGTAATGAATAAAAAATGAGTGATATTTGTTTTTTAACTGTTTCGTTATTTTGACCTAGAGAGTTGTGAACACTCCTCAAGTTGCTTTCAACAAGTGATTTGGGACTATTCTCGTGAGATTCCTGAGCCCTCTCAAAGGTTTGTTGCTGAGATGAGCACTTTGGTTGCAGACGGGATTTTTCACTTTGATTAGCATGCTGGACACAAAGATTTATTGCTTTCCTTCTCACAAAGTGGTGGGGCCTGTCATGTAAGGAGACATGACCTGTAGCATACAACAGAGGAAGAGATGTTGGTTTCTGAGTCCTGACATATGTAATTCTTTTGAACTGTGTTGGTTAACATTGTTAGCCATTATTATAGTAGTAGTTACATTTAGGACATGAATACCTGTATATTGGTTGTCGTCCATAAAATTTGTTACTCAACAACAGAAACAGTGTTGTGCTACCACAACAACTTGTACAATATGATGAAATACTGTCAACAGTCGTCCATAATAATAACCACGGATGCATAATGATGTTGAAAAGTTGTCAGCTGCGTTCTCAAACATTTGTTAACCAGCAACAATACTCATCTAGTGTTGTGTTACAGTTATTGCATAAATCGATACCCACCCCAAGGAAGGTCATTGGAAATTCCTAGGGGGAAGGGGGTCATAAAGGCCAAAATTTTAGAAGCAAAGTATGAAGCTAAGCTGAAATCTCTTGAGGGGGGGGACAAAACAGAAAAACTTTCTGTGGGGGGAGTAAAGATATTTTCTGTTACTACACATTATACATGTAACAAGTACTCAAAGTATAGGGGGAGATGTTTGTCATCATCCATTACGTGTAGGTGACCAAAATGACATTACCATGCAGAAACCAGTTTGAACTGAAGAGTTTAGTTGTTAGCCACTGACGGCAGCATGTTACTGACAAGATAACTTGTTTGTTATTAATTAATTACATGTATTTGTAATTCCCAGGAAAGTTATGTATACAGTAGGTTGGGGCTACACTTAATTGTTAGTCTTGATAATCTGTCAGGCTAATCTGTTGTGAAAATCATTCATGACCTTTATGACCAGGCTCGGTTGCTTGAACTTGGCCTTGTGGTATAAGGTTACTGGTTCATTCCTTGATTTATAAATCTTCTGTCCACAACCACAGTGTCAGTGGATGATTACAAATAAGGATTGTGCGATGAATAAGCTGACATATTGACTACAGGCAGCATCTGGCTTCAATTAAAGACAGCTTTTATGTAGCAGTTTAATTATGAAATTACCAAGCTATTTATACTAGTGGTGTGCACAATTAAGTAAGTGAGAATATAATAATATAGAAAAAAGAAAACAAAACAGATAAAGGGAAGTCTAGGCGGTCAACAGCGACAAAGCGCCACATACAGTATTATTTCAGATTCTTTGTGGTGAACAGTCTCTCCGGCTAAAAAACAAAGAGTGTTAATGGGGTTCCCACTCGTTAGAAACGCCGTCGTTGCGATGTTCTGTTAAAAGGAGTCTTTTTCTACAACATAGGCTATTTAAATAAAGAATCACTCACCTTGAAGTCATCATTTTGACTGATTTTCCGAATCCTGTGAAATTCGAGAGAGAGAAAGCCGACATTTTTCATACCAAAGAACGCTTCATAACAACGCAGTTTGTAAACCTTTATTTAAAATATTTTCTTACCTAATCACATGGAAGGAAAGAGTACATATTTCATTTCATTGTCGCGAAAAAATAACTGGAAAATTTATCGCCGATGAAAAAATATGGGCATTTTACTCACTACCTGAACGAAACTGTTGCCGTCAATTTTGATTTTCCCGCCCGCGTTAGAAGTAGGCCGTTTTCGGACCGGATGTGACGTCAATTTTCGGTGGATCATCCGACCACAAAAAAAGTCCCAGGCGCAGTCAAGTGTTCTCCCCCGCCCCTGCACGGCATTCATGGAAAGCAGTTTTAGGCAGTAATGTTTAGATTAGTATTTTTACTACACAAGATTACCTGATGAATTTTAATCGTATATAAATAAATGTAATAATAATAATAATAGTTGATACTAATAATAATAATTGTTGATGATGATAATAATAATAATAATTAAAAACAATATTATAATTATAATAAGAACCTTCCCAGAATGCTTTGCACCAGAAAAATTTCAATGCAAAATAACTTAGTTAATTTGTGGTCGAAGAGAATGCTGTACCATGTGTTATTTACAACTTCGTGAAAGTTATCCCTCATATTAACGTTAGGGTGATGACGTCATTATTCACGTGACTATGGCAAAAATATGTTTTAGCTCACTGCAAGAACAGGCCTCCATCAATTCAAAAGCAGATAACGTGCCCTGATAGACATTGGAATGGGCAATATGGAAATTGCCACTTGACATCTGGCATTTGAAAGTTAAGGTGGCTCTGTACAGGAGCATTTCCCAGGGGACTGGTAAGGAGTCAGTAACTATGGTAGTTTAAGGCGGAGAGAAACAAAGCTTGGCTGGTTAATAGTACTTCGCATGAAAGTAACGACCATGATATGCTCACTGTTGTGACGTCATTGGTCACGTGACCAGAGCGCACAGAAAATTCAAATCACTTTAAAACTGCTTTAAGCTCAATAAATTCGTAATTTCTCACAGTAATATCGCAGAAAAAATTGCAAGTTATTCAAAAACGTCCATTATTATTTTCTTTTTGAAAAAAGCACAATGAAAAATGAACCTTAAACTTTTGATAATCCCCTGTTTTGTGAGGTTTTAATATAAATGTAAAAACGAATCAGCATATTTGGTTTCAAACTATGCTCTTTCTAACTATGTTAACAGTTTTTTTAAAAAAATTCGTTTTCATAGAGCTTAGGGATGTGAATTTGCAGGCACGCGGAGTACTGGGCACCAATGTCACGGATTGCTCAGGAAGACTGGTGCACTTTTTAGGCGCGGCGGCATAGCTAGCGACAAAAACTGAAAAATGGGGTGAAAAGGTGTTTTGCTAGCTTTCTGTCGGTCCATTTCTGCTAAAGAATTGTTAATGGTTTCTCCGAAAGAGGACAGCACTTCATTTCTCGCTGCATTGCTCATGTCAGGTACGTGTAATTATAGCTTTTTATTGTCTTCGGTAAACAGCTTAATATATTAGCAGGGCTTTACCGATCGATCATTTTTGTTTAATGTTTCATATTTATCGTTAGTCCAGTGCTTAAATAATTTGCCATTTTCGTTCCGGTAGCAAAAAGCCGAAAGATAGACACGTAGGTTGGTAGCTAAAGTTTATTAAGTTTCGTAAGTCTTTAAATAAACGTTATATGGAGTGATGTAGTTTTTGTACACTCGTCTGTGAATCGTACATGTATGTTATTTGTTGGCCCAGTAAAAGTGTAGCATCGCATCCTTTATGTTTTCAGTAACTTTAATTACAGCGTTGCTGTTAAAATTAATGTTTCAAACAGCTATTGCTTAAAGCAAGAAGGTCAGGCTATTCTCTATGGGGCGCCAAGTGTAAAAATATTATTTAGACAATATTTTGTTATATTTTGTGTTATTTAGTATATTGCAAATAAAGTCGCTTGGTAATTTATAAATTACCAATTCTACGACCTTTGCGTGAACTTGTGATTTGTAAATCGGAAGCAACGTGACTTTGCGATTTATAAACCGCAGTAAAATAACTTTGCGATTTATAAATCTCAAGCAACGTAACTTTGCGATTTATAAATTGCATTTCATATTTTCTGTGCAAATGTGCGATTTATAAATCGGAAAGGTGTGCTTTGTAAATGGCAAATGTGTGATTTATAAATCTCAAAAGTGCGATATATAAATCGCAAATGTGTGATTTATAAATCGCAGAAAGCAAACCAGTGTTTGCGGGCTCGGCCGTAGTCAGTGGTATTTCAAAAGAAAGTTCAGGCGGGAAGCTCAGAAAATATGGCGGAGAGCGATTCCCCGGCAAGAGGGCTGTCCATTGCCGCATCCAGAGCCATTACAGAGGCCCTTGGCTGGCATCCCAAACAAAGGAGGAGGACGTTTTGGGAACACAGAGTTTTTCGTTCCTGGTAGAGTGCTATTAGGAAAGCAAAGTAAAAAAATGTCCTTACTGGTATCTGCTGAGTCTGTTCTTGGGTAGCTAGGGCCTCGCTGATGGCCACTGAAACGGCTGTGGAGGGTTGCCTTGCCAGAACTTCTCTATCCGCCGTATTTCCTATACTTTTCCAAATCTACGCGGCTTTTTTGTTTTGAGATACCACTGACTAAGGCCGAGCCCGCAAATAATGGTTTGCGGTTTGCGATTTATAAATCACGCAAATGCGATTTATATATCGCACATTAGTGATTTATAATTCGCACAATTGTGATTTATAAATCACACATTTGCTATTTACAAAGCACACCTTTGCGATTTATAAATCGCACATTTGCACAGAAAATGTAAAATGCAATTTATAAATCGTAAAGTCACGTTGCTTGCGATTTATAAATCTCAAAGTTATGTTGCTGCGATTTATAAATCGCACAGTCATGTACCTTGAGATTTATAAATCGCAAAGCCACGTTACTTCCGATTTATAAATCGCAAAGTCACACAAAGGTCGTACAATTGGTAGTTTATAAATTACCAGGCGACTTTATTTGCAATATACTAAATAACACAAAATATACCAAAACATTGTGTAAATAATATTTTTACACTTGGCGCCCCATAATTCTCTTGATGTTGATACTGGCAGATAAGCTTAAACTCTTTTGTGTAACATCATTTAAGCTTACGTGTTGTAAACATCTCATAACAACATAACATAACACATAACATACTTTATTTTATCTCCATCTCCATTTGTTTATTAGCTGGGCTTTTCTTCACTGCTTGCAAATTATTTATACACATCTAATGACTCACGAATGTTTCTTAGATCAAGTAAGGTTCAAAGCTATAGTTGGCATGATTTGATGACAAACAACAAATTTAAATTTCGAATTAGGTACATGTAAGACTTTTATTAAAAGTTATGTGTTGATCACTTTTGGGAAAATATGCTTAAGATAATCGAGTTCAAAGCAGGTGAATGTAATTGTTTTGTACATCTCGTTCTCTACTTTTACTGATTAAGTTATTCCATAATTTGCAGGGTAAAAAGTTAACTTCAGTGCTTGAATCATTGAATTGCAACTCGGGCCAGTATCCTTGAATTCCAACCTCGTCCCCAGGGTCTTTTCACTTGCTCGCTTAGTATAGTGGACCAGGCCATTTAGATAAAGTGGCTTTCAAAATCCTCTAGTCTAAATCAAAAAATTTAAAACCATATTTACTTGAATAGACACCTCCCAACCTGGGTGAGAAGTAAGTCTTTTATCCAGGGATTTTGCCAATAATCATGTGGAAAAAGTACCACATACTGTAGAACTCTAAGTAAAAACAAACCTCAACTTTTAGTGGCCCTGGTCAGTTTTAAATTGCTACTGGCAACCAGGAGACTGTCAATTTTTAGCCCTGAAGTTGTTGTTTTCACTGATCCTTTTTTATCTATACTAGGCATGGTATATGTCAGCAGTGATCAGTGATGCAGCTTTTCTTACAGTGAAGGTATGCACATGGAAGATATCAATCACATAATTATCCCAGCTTACGTACTATCTTACTGTTCAGTAAAATGAACTAGGTCAAATGCAATGATCGGTTTAATTTGGGTTCGGTAGTTGAACACAATTAAACCAATAATATGCATACAGCAGTGTTTGATTCCAATTTCTGAACCCAGTCAAACATAATTAAGCACAGTTAAACAGTTTAAAATCATTCAAATATACCAGAGATTTAAACCATCTGCCTTTAAGTGTGTGAGAACAAGCACAAATTTCTTTAGTGTGGAATTTGAACATGATCTGTTTTATATTGTCGTGTAAAAACATAGAAGACTGGGTGGCTAAAACAGCCTTTTCGGAAAAAGAAAATTTGGCAATCCTAATACTCACAAAGGCAAAAAAAAGTTGAACCAAGGAAAAAATTAAATCACAACATTTACATGAGTGTTCCATCAAGACTTCCATTGGGGTAGGTGATGAAAACCTTATACTCACTTAAGTTACAAAATCCATTTTTCACGGTGATGTAAGATTTATTCTTGATGGTTAAAGGGTTAAAACTTAATGCAGAATGAATCAAACAGTTATACCATGTATGGGTTTCCATACCACAGTGATTATTGTGACCCAGTATCACTACTGGGGCAAGCTCACACAGGTATGACTTGTACAGTTATGAGATGTTGTGCTGTAATCATTAAACAAATACAGAGAAACAAGAGGAAATCGGGAGGAACTTGTACCAGAATGAAAATCATGCTGGTATTATGAAAACACCCCCTTAGCCTAAAGTCGAGCAGCTCTCAAGAATGTTTAACAACATCCTCAGAGACCCAGGGGCAGTAATGCCCTGATTTCATGAGACCGGTACAAACTCAGACTGGTACGATTTTGTTTACATGAGACCGGTCTAAAAGTCAGACTGGCATTAAGTGTTTACCTGAGACCAATCTAAACTCTGTTTGTGTTAATATGGTCCGCAACCATCCCATCCTTAAAAATCCACTTTATCTATTATCCAACAGCTTGGAATGCTCCAACGCCACTTATTAAACGTGAATACCCAAAACAAACATCTCAGACCAATTGGAACCCTGTTCATGCTTAAGTGGCTCCCCAGTCTGATTTCAAACCGTTCTGAGTCATTCATATTGGTTCAGCAGCAGTGATGAGTTAAACCAGCCTAAGGCCCTGTTTACATGAGTGACTTTATCCCGGGATGACTTTTATCTCCTCCCAGGGTGACTTTCATTGCGGTGTCTGGTCATTTACCTGTAAATGTTTACATGATTTGGAGCTGAAATGTGTTCACCCTGGGACGATTTCATCCCGGTCTTCAGCACGGGGATGAAATCATCCTGGGGTAAACACCATTTCAGCTCCAAACCATGTAAAAACTTACAGGTAAATGACCAGACACCGATATGAAAGTCATCTCGGGATGAAATCATTCGTGTAAACACAGCCTAAGATGACTAATTATTGATAAACAGAGGTAAGCATTTGGAGTCGATCTGAAGTCGTACCAGCCCAAGTTGGTACCATTCTCATAGACTACGAGCAGTCTCTCATTTTTCTCTGGCGCGTGCACACTGACTGTTCTACTATTGGTAATTGTGATAATTAAAATCTGCTTTGCTTTTCTTACAGGTTTTTATTCCATCAACCTGATGTCAGGAAAATATGGCAGTTTATTGTAAGGGCTTGGTTAAAAAATTTGTACTTTTAGCTATATTCCCAGACACACTTTATCAATTCAAATAAAAAATTTGAAGAGCAGTTTTGAAATAAGGTTATGTATTTTTTGTCTTTTTCTGCTTAACATTTTGATGTCATTGATTAGTTTGACTGACCCCTCAGTACTACTAAGTGGATGATGTATGAAAATGGAATGAATCCTGGAGTACCTTTTAGGGCTCTACTTCAAAATATCTGATGAGCACACCCTGCCCCATATCTTTTTTGGGGGGAGTATCCCCCCAACTACTATCCCAGGAATGAAGAGTCAGACCTATTTGATTGAATTCTCTTTATGGGGAAAACTATATCGATTGACTGATTCACCAGTCTGATCCCTTTTTGTCAGTTCATTGCCTATTAGGTTTCAGACTATTCTGAAATGATTTAGGAAGAGGCTATTCCTTTTGTTTTTCTTTGGTACCAGATTATGGCAATCAGTAACAATGCTTATTGGTGACAAGTTATCAAACCAAAAAGAACTAAAGTCTCGAGATCTACTGCCATCACGGTCAGGGTAGTAAGAGAGTGAGTCATAATCTGTGCATCAAATAAAGTCACTAGTCATTACTGGACCATTTGTTATTCGCATTGGCAACACTGAAGTCACAGATTGATTGATTGATTGATTTATTGATTGACTGATTGATTGATTGATTGATTGATTGATTGATTGATTGATTTTTTAATTGGCCGATTGACTGATTTATCAGCCAGTTGGTTGAGTGGTTGATTGATTGACTGATTGGTACTTAAAATAGATGAATGAATTGATTCACCTGAATTACATGTAAGTAATTACATGCATAATGCTGCACTTCTTCGCATCTTCCTCTGGCAGTAAAATAATACCTGGCATCAGTCGAAACATAAAATAATTTTCAAGCCCCAATGTCATGACATAATTTTAAGCAAATAATTTATTTGTAATTAGCAAGTAGTAGGTAAGAAGGCGTATTAGAGAGCAGGACTATTAGACCTTTTACAGTAATTTAAATTATATTTCATATTAACTCCAGTAAGCTACTCCTTCTGAGTAACTACACTATTGGACAGTCAAGAAAGAAAGCAATGCTCTGGGTTGTTTTAGGGTTCACTACTTCCTACTATTAATTAAACTTCCCGGGGAATTAATACAAGTAAATAAGGTACATCATCATCATCATCATCATCATCATCATTCAACTACAGCGTCATTTTACCATATAAGGAGACAAATATGAGTATGAGAGCATCTTACACTGTTGAAAACGTATTGCACTATAGTATCCCGGTTTCAAATCACTTATTGAATAAAGCATTTACAATTTTGCTTAGATATTTAAGTTTATATTACCTACAACAGAGGCTTATTTAAAATTTATGAAACACTGGTTCTAATTTGATGAGAGGTGTATTACTAATGATTAACTAATAATTATAATATTGTTTTCCGGTCTCACTTGTTAAAAATAATATTATAATTATAATAAGAACCTTCCCAGAATGCTTTGCACCAGAAAAATTTCAATGCAAAATAACTTAGTTAATTTGTGGTCGAAGAGAATGCTGTACCATGTGTTATTTACAACTTCGTGAAAGTTATCCCTCATATTAACGTTAGGGTGATGACGTCATTATTCACGTGACTATGGCAAAAAATATGTTTTAGCTCACTGCAAGAACAGGCCTCCATCAATTCAAAAGCAGATAACGTGCCCTGATAGTCATTGGAATGGGCAATATGGAAATTGCCACTTGACATCTGGCATTTGAAAGTTAAGGTGGCTCTGTACAGGAGCATTTCCCAGGGGACTGGTAAGGAGTCAGTAACTATGGTAGTTTAAGGCGGAGAGAAACAAAGCTTGGCTGGTTAATAGTACTTCGCATGAAAGTAACGACCATGATATGCTCACTGTTGTGACGTCATTGGTCACGTGACCAGAGCGCACAGAAAATTCAAATCACTTTAAAACTGCTTTAAGCTCAATAAATTCGTAATTTCTCACAGTAATATCGCAGAAAAAATTGCAAGTTATTCAAAAACGTCCATTATTATTTTTCCTTTTGAAAAAGCACAATGAAAAATGAACCTTAAACTTTTTGATAATCCCCTGTTTTGTGAGGTTTTGATATAAATGTAAAAACGAATCAGCATATTTGGTTTCAAACTATGCTCTTTCTAACTACGTTAACAGTTTTTTTTTTTAAAATTCGTTTTCATAGAGCTTAGGGATGTGAATTTGCAGGCACGCGGAGTACTGGGCACCAATGTCACGGATTGCTCAGGAAGACTGGTGCACTTTTTAGGCGCGGCGGCATAGCTAGCGACAAAAGCTGAAAATGGGGTGAAAAGGTGTTTTAGCTTTCTGTGGTCCATTTCTGCTAAAGAATTGTTAATGGTTTCTCCGAAAGAGGACAGCACTTCATTTCTCGCTGCATTGCTCATGTCAGGTACGTGTAATTATAGCTTTTTATTGTCTTCGGTAAACAGCTTAATATATTAGCAGGGCTTTACCGATCGATCATTTTTATTTAATGTTTCATATTTAAGCTTATCGTTAGTCCAGTGCTTAAATAATTTGCCATTTTCGTTCCGGTAGCAAAAAGCCGAAAGATAGACACGTAGGTTGGTAGCTAAAGTTTATTAAGTTTCGTAAGTCTTTAAATAAACATTATATGAAGTGATGTAGTTTTTGTATACTCGTCTGTGAATCGTACATGTATGTTATTTGTTGGCCCAGTAAAAGTGTAGCATCGCATCCTTTATGTTTTCAGTAAATTTAATTACAGCGTTGCTGTTAAAACTAATGTTTCAAACAGCTATTGCTTAAAGCAAGAAGGTCAGGCTATTCTCTTAATGTTGATACTGGCAGATAAGCTTAAATTCTTTTGTGTAGCATCATTTAAGCTTACGTGTTGTAAACATCTCATAACAACATAACATAACATAACACATAACATACTTTATTTTATCTCCATCTCCATTTGTTTATTAGCTGGGCTTTTCTTCACTGCTTGCAAATTATTTATATACATCTAATGACTCACGAATGTTTCTTAGATCAAGTAAGGTTCAAAGCTATAGTTGGCATGATTTGATGACAAACAACAAATTTAAATTTCGAATTAGGTACATGTAAGACTTTTATTATAAGTTATGTGTTGATCACTTTTGGGAAAATATGCTTAAGATAATCGAGTTCAAAGCAGGTGAATGTAATTGTTTTGTACATCTCATTCTCTACTTTTACTGATTAAGTTATTCCATAATTTGCAGGGTAAAAAATTAACTTCAGTGCTTGAATCATTGAATTGCAACTTGGGCCAGTATCCTTGAATTCCAACCTCGTCCCCAGGGTCTTTTCACTTGCTTGCTTAGTATAGTGGACCAGGCCATTTAGATAAAGTGGCTTTCAAAATCCTCTAGTCTAAATCAAAAAATTTAAAACCATATTTACTTGAATAGACCCCTCCCAACCTGGGTGAGAAGTAAGTCTTTTATTCAGGGATTTCGCCAATAATCATGTGGAAAAAGTACCACATACTGTAGAACTCTAAGTAAAAACAAACCTCAACTTTTAGTGGCCCTGGTCAGTTTTAAATTGCTACTGGCAACCAGGAGACTGTCAATTTTTAGCCCTGAAGTTGTTGTTTTCACTGATCCTTTTTTATCTATACTAGGCATGTATATGTCAGCAGTGATCAGTGATGCAGCTTTTCTTATAGTGAAGGTATGCACATGGAAGATATCAATCACATAATTATCCCAGCTTACGTACTATCTTACTGTTCAGTAAAATGAACTGGGTCAAATGCAATAATCGGTTTAATTTGGGTTCGGTAGTTGAACACAATTAAACTAATAATATGCATACAGCAGTGTTTGATTCCAATTTCTGAACCCAGTCAAACATAATTAAGCACAGTTAAACAGTTTAAAATCATTCAAATATACCAGAGATTTAAACCATCTGCCTTTAAGTGTGTGAGAACAAGCACAAATTTCTGTAGTGTGGAATTTGAACATGATCTGTTTTATATTGTCGTGTAAACTCATAGAAGACTGGATGGCTAAAACAGCCTTTTCGGAAAAAGAAAATTTGGCAATCCTAATACTCACAAAGGCAAATAAAAGTTGAACCAAGGAAAAATTTAAATCACAACATTTACATGAGTGTTCCATCATGACTTCCATTGGGGTAGGTGATGAAAACCTTATACCCACTTAAGTTACAAAATCCATTTTTCACGGTGATGTAAGATTTATTCTTGATGGTTAAAGGGTTAAAACTTAATGCAGAATGAATCAAACAGTTATACCATGTATGGGTTTCTGTACCACAGTGATTATTGTGACCCCGTACCACTACTGGGGCAAGCTCACACAGGTATGACTTGTACAGTTATGAGATGTTGTGCTGTAATCATTAAACAAATACAGAGAAACAAGAGGAAATCGCGAGGAACTTGTACCAGAATGAAAATCATGCTGGTATTATGAAAACACCCCCTTAGCCTAAAGTCGAGCAGCTCTCAAAAATGTTTAACAACATCCTCAGAGACCCAGGGGCAGTAACACCCTGATTTCATGAGACCGGTACAAACTCAGACTGGTACGATTTTGTTTACCTGAGACCGGTCTGAAAGTCAGACTGGCATTAAGTGTTTACCTGAGACCAATCTAAACTCTGTTTGTGTTAATATGGTCCGCAACCATCCCATCCTTAAAAATCCACTTTATCTATTATCCAACAGCTTGGAATGCTCCAACGCCACTTATTAAACGTGCATACCCAAAACAAATATCTCAGACCAATTGGAACCCTGTTCATGCTTAAGTGGCTCCCCAGTCTGATTTCAAACCGTTCTGAGTCATTCATATTGGTTCAGCAGCAGTGATGAGTTAAACCAGCCTAAGGCCCTGTTTACATGAGTGACTTTATCCCGGGATGACTTTTATCTCCTCCCGGGGTGACTTTCATTGCGGTGTCTGGTCATTTACCTGTAAATGTTTACATGATTTGGAGCTGAAATGTGTTCACCCTGGGACGATTTCATCCCGGTCTTCAGCACGGGGATGAAATCGTCCTGGGGTAAACACCATTTCAGCTCCAAACCATGTAAAAACTTACAGGTAAATGACCAGACACCGATATGAAAGTCATCTCGGGATGAAATCACTCGTGTAAACACAGCCTAAGATGATAATTATTTTATACTAGCTTCATGTTTCGTACGTTTCGTGTAAACAGAGGTAAGCATTTGGAGTCGATCTGAAGTCGTATCAGCCCAAGTTGGTACCATTCTCATAGACTACGAGCAGTCTCTCATTTTTCTCTGGCGCGTGCACACTGACTGTTCTACTATTGGTAATTGGGATAATTAAAATCTGCTTTGCTTTTCTTACAGGTTTTTATTCCATCAACCTGATGTCAGGAAAATATGGCAGTTTATTGTAAGGGTTTGGTTAAGAAATTTGTACTTTTAGCTATATTCCCAGACACACTTTATCAATTCAAATAAAAAATTTGAAGAGCAGTTTTGAAATAAGGTTATTTATTTTTTTGTCTTTTTCTGCTTAACATTTTGATGTCATTGATTAGTTTGACTGACCCCTCAGTACTACTAAGTGGATGATGTATGGAAATGGATGAATCCTGGAGTACCTTTTAGGGCTCTACTTCAAAATATCTGATGAGCACACCCTGCCCCATATCTTTTTTGGGGGGAGTATCCCCCCCAACTACTATCCCAGGAATGAAGAGTCAGACCTATTTGATTGAATTCTCTTTATGGGGAAAACTATATCGATTGACTGATTCACCAGTCTGATCCCTTTTTGTCAGTTCATTGCCTATTAGGTTTCAGACTATTCTGAAATGATTTAGGAAGAGACTATTCCTTTTGTTTTTCTTTGGTACCAGATTATGGCAATCAGTAACAATGCTTATTGGTGACAAATTATCAAACCAAAAAGAACTAAAGTCTCGAGATCTACTGCCATCACGGTCTGGGGTAGTAAGAGAGTGAGTCATAATCTGTGCATCAAATAAAGTCACTAGTCATTACTGGACCATTTGTTATTCGCATTGGCAACACTGAAGTCACAGATTGATTGATTTATTGATTTATTGATTGACTGATTGATTGATTGATTGATTGATTGATTTTTTAATTGGCCGATTGACTGATTTATCAGCCAGTTGGTTGAGTGGTTGATTGATTGACTGATTGGTACTTAAAATAGATGAATGAATTGATTCACCTGAATTACATGTAAGTAATTACATGCATGATGCTGCACTTCCTCGCATCTTCCTCTGGCAGTAAAATAATACCCGGCATCAGTCGAAACATAAAATAATTTTCAAGCCCCAATGTCATGACATAATTGTAAGCAAATAATTTATTTGTAATTAGCAAGTAGTAGATAAGAAGGCGTATTAGAGAGCAGGACTATTAGACCTTTTACAGTAATTTAAATTATATTTCATATTAACTCCAGTAAGCTACTCCTTCTGAGTAACTACACTATTGGAGAGTCAAGAAAGAAAGCAATGCCCTGCATTGTTTTAGGGTTCACTACTTCCTACTATTAATTAAACTTCCCGGGGAATTAATACAAGTAAATAAGGTACATCATCATCATCATTCAACTACAGCATCATTTTACCATATAAGGAGACAAATATGAGTATGAGAGCGTCTTACACTGTAGAAAACGTATTGCACTATAGTATCCCGATTTCAAATCACTTATTGAATAAAGCATTTAAATTGCTTAGATATTTAAGTTTATATTACCTACAACAGAGGCTTAATTAAAATTTATGAAACACTGGTTCTAATTTCATGAGAGGTGTATTACTAATGATTAACTAATAATTATAATATTGTTTTCCGGTCTCACTTGTAATAATAATAATAATAATAATAATAATAATAATAATAACAAACACACACAAAAAATTTTTTGCAGGAAGATGTAGCCGGAAAAAAATTGTTTGCACAGACAACAACACAGGAAATAAATTGTTTGTCTTGAAAAAATTTTCATCCCCCCTCCAACCCGGGCACCGGCTGTCGTCTCGTTCAAGTCATCGTACAGATTGATTGTACCTTAATCGGGAAGGAACAGTTATATTAACGGAGCCCGTGGGCGTCGTACGATTGAATTAAAAGAATAAGTTTCTTAGTTAACCATAGGTTCAGGGAGATTTCATCGATTAGTACACACTTACGGCTGGGTTTCAAAGGTTAAAATTGTAATGCGGGGGTCACCGGACAAGTGCTATTTTGCTAGCGATAATCAATGAGTTGCTATCGAGTCGTATACGCTGTTTATTTCCCTTCAGACCAACCTCTATAATGACTAGGAGGAACCTTTAAAATCACTGTTAACTTTTAAGACAATAAGATTGCAATTTGCGGACTAAAACAATGGAATGTAGAAATAACTGCTTGAGTCTTCTGCCGAAATCGCTTGCTTGCACTTAGAAGTGCTATCATAACAAACTGACTTCTCGCTTTCTATGTCATTGGAACTTTCACCTGGCGAACATAAGATAGTTCCAACGTTTTGGGGGAGTAAATGCCTTTCATAAAAGCCTAAAGATTTGTAAATTGAGGCCGTAGATTGGGCCAACTAAATCGATGCGATATGGCTTCCCTGATTTGTTTTGAATATACGCAACAATTTCCCCACTCGCAGGAATATTCTGGGAACCAATCAGATTGCGAAAACAACAATAGAACCATTTGAAAACAACAAACGGTCGCAAGGCCGTTTGGGTGAAGGTGGGCCTTTAATATAGAGAACGAAATATAAGGGTTACTTAAGTAACTATAAGCGAAACAGTTTAAGGGTTTAAAGCTATTTTATTCGGTGAGTCCGTGTGCGTTCCTCAAAGTGCTCGAATTTCTTCGCGGCCGCCAAAACCTACGCGACCTTTCTTCGATAATTAAAATTTACAGGTGCTTCGAAGCTTCCCAAATCCTTTCTTTCGGGTAATCCCGGTAAAATGCCGGTGAAATGCCAGTATATATTTTGACTAGACTAATAGTGGCAGTTCATGTTATTTATTAACATCCGAACGCGATGAAGATAAGATAACTTATTTAGGTTTTATTTTGTTGTTGTTGTACAGAGCGCTGTTTCAAATTCGTTCAAGCGAACAGCCAATAATCCAAGGAGATTTGATAAGCCTTGACAGTTAAATGACAGGATATGGAAACATTGCAAAAACCAAGCGAGACTGCTCGAGAGTAAAATATGTGTTCAGGATGCCCCTCACCCTCTAGAATGACCTTTCGAGCTTGGTTTTACAGAAAAGATCCCCCAAATATTGGATGACGATTCGGAACACTTTCGGGCTTTTTGAGAAACACTGTTCGAAAGCGAGCGAGCCATAAAAAGCCCCGAAATATATTTCGAACCGAAAAGTTTCAAGACTATTTTTGAGAAACGAACACCAGTTTATTCCTTGGCGGCTCCGCTTTAGGCTTGGCTAAATCTATATATTGTAGCCTGAACAATTTTCTGCTACAAGTTACCCTTAATGATCTAAGTTCTTCTGACCAAACAACAATCACATTAAAAAAGAAACCAATTCCATGCTCACACTTGACAGATTCCTTCTCAGAAGGGGCCTTTCACCACTGATCCACTTATTTGCAGTTTTCCCTGCATAAATGAAGGGATCACACTCTATCCCTTCAAAACATTTCTATACCAAGTTGATCTCTAAAACGCGCGAACGTAGAAGCTGAGGACTTGACGACTTTATTAAAACTTTGATTCCAAAAAACCCGTCTAGCCCGCGTAAGTGCTACCGCCCTGGCGGATCTCTACGTTCAACGAAGGCTAACGAATTTTTTGACTATCCAATAGCCATTAATGATCAACTAATCATAAGTGCACCATAAAGCGACGAAAAACACTTAAACTTTAACTTTGTCAGTTGAAGAAACCGATTTCGATTGTTTTGCCTGCATCTAAAGCGTTGCAAGGACGCTGTCAGATTGCATAATGGCTGGTTTCTACACAATAGACCATTCAAGCGAAAATTTCTCGCACCTCGTCGGATCAATTATCCGAACACTTTAGCGTCTATTAGTGACATACTATAAAAGGTTTGAGAGCTTCAGAGCTGTTCACAAAAAAAACTTTAGCAACTGACGAAGGATCCTTTTTTTAAGTTCCGAAACCGATTTGGCGATTGTAAGTTAAAGAGTAGTTTGTTTACACACTAAACCATGGTGTTCAAACGTTCCTTTGATCAGCTGATTAAAAATCCTGCCTATAAAGGCAGACTGCCGAGCACCGGCTGTCGTCGCGTTCAAGTCATCGTACAGACTGATTGTACCTTACCCGGGAAGCAACACTTCCATTAAGTGATGTTATATTGTAGCCTGTTAAATTTTCGGCTACAAATTTACACTTAATGATTCTAAGTCCTTCTGACCAAACCACAATCACATTAACTATTAAGAAACCAATCCCATGCCCCACACTTGACAGATTCGCTTTCAGACTGCATAAATAAAGGGATCACACTCTATCCCTTCAAAACATCTCTATACCAAGTTGATCTCTGAAAGGTGCGAATGTAGAAGCTGAGGACTTAGGACGTGAGGACCTTAAAAAGCGCGAACATGGCGAACAATGCTTCCTTGCTTAGAGGTTTTAGTGGACCCGTCCTTAAAAAATGGTGGCCCGACCGATGGTCGTACGCAACAATTTTCAAGAGGGGTTTGAACATTATTTTAATATATGGATCAAAATACGCCATTTAAGTACAGTAATGGTCCACGTAAAAACTAGGCAGGCACTTGGCCAGCTGCATTGGCAAAATCGATTAAAAGGTTTTTATTTTTCTAGACTGCTTAGTTACCCGCGACAATGACAAATTACGGACGACAATTTACAGAAAACCGACACGTACCGACAGACTACTCGACCAATTATCTTACAAGCCTACTTCTCATAAAGCTACGAGAAACACTGAAACGACGCGCGCAACTAGTTTGTGACTCACCCGACAGCTTAACAGACGAAATCAAGTACTAAGACAACGTTTTCAACAAAAACAATTAGAAACGGGACTTTATTAGACACAACACTTACAGAAACTCCGAACCGAAGGCTACGAACACTAACGCGACACCTGTCACTACTGCAACCATACCTTACATCAAAGGGACTTCTGAAACTATCGCACGAATCCTACAATCCTACAACATATGCGTTGCTCACAAACCTATCACTACTTTACAACAGCTACTGACGAACGTTAAAGACCCATTGGCACTTTCCATAATGTAACGCAGTCGTAATTGAATTTCGTGGGCCACGAAAATACTCAGCCATCGCGACTGTAAGAAAGATCCAAAGTAATCCGGTTCCATCGCGCAATGTTCGGCCAATTTTGCTCACCTGTGAAGTACAAAGACATATATAACATATATTCTACGTGATGTTTCGCCTTGTGATGTGGTAGAAGCCATTTTTGGTCGCGATTGGAACTTTTCCGTGGAGCGATTCCGCTAAAGACTCGAGGGTGGCTGGCAATAAACTGCAACCTTCGGGTTTGCTCACAAATTCGTTCTTTCATGTAAATGAATAAGTCTGTTAGGTCGTCTATAAGTGCCCCTGTACTTTACAATTTATTCTCCAATCGCTTTGTTATCTCTTTTTAGTGTACTCGTTTACTGTGAGGTGAGTTTTTCAACATTGATACGTGATTAATCGACCAGAACAAAGTATTGTCTGCATGTCAAAATATAGGTGAAGTACAAAACTTCTCGGTTCGCTGGCGGCTTCGTTTTGTTCTGCATTGAAATAAAACTGTCGGCGAAAGTTGAAGAAGGTTTCCCGCGTCTCTGCCCGTCGAAATTTTTTCGATGTGAGTTTCGAAAGTGGCTAAAAACAGCGTCCGCCGGAGGTGCTCATTTGAAATTATGCCCAATGCAAATTAGATGCAACGGACAGAAAAGAGCCGACTTGAAGTATTTTTTTTATACAGAAAACTTCACGGCTCGCTGGAGGTTTCAATTTCGTTCGCATCGATCTCATACTTTCGGTGAAAGTAGGAAAGATTTTCCTGCGTCTTCGGCATTGTTACTTTTCTTTTAAATGGAATTTTTGGAGGCGAAGAAAATGTCCTCGGCGAGTGCTACGCGAAGGCGGGTTGAGCGGCCCAAAACAAAGTCCGCAATAGTGTTTGACGGGCTTTTGATATCTGACAGGGTTGCTTGTTGATACTAAGAAATTACTTACGACCGACATTTCAAACTCAGCGTTCATTTCTTCCTCGATATGAGAGGCTGTAATTTTTCCTCTCGAGAGATCGCGGCCCATGTCCGGTCAAATCAAAATAAACAATGCGCAGTGCATCACGGTAAGTGCCAATGGGTCTTTAAAGACAAAGACGAACCGAGCGACAGACAGGTCAGAGAGCAGGCTATAAGATCAAATGCTGCGACTGCCAGACCGCTTATATTGGTGAGACTGGCAGAAATTTGAACATCCGACTGACTGAACACAAACGAGCGACTAGAAATGGTGATATCACCAATCAAATTGCTGAGCATCATTAACAAAAACACACAGAATCGACTGAGACTCTACTGAATGCGTTACCTACACTACGGACTACTATCAACGAATCACTCTGGAGAGCTGGTTTACTAACTTAGAACAAACACCACTAAGCCGTTGCCAAAAGCTACCTGCACCTTACAAACGATTGATTGCCGACAATAACAACACAGGCAAACACATGACCAACGGACGTTTGACTAACAAAAGACGGATCGAAACTCACCAATCACGTTTAACAGTCTTCACAGCCAATAACATCACGGCTTAACTGAAACGCGACCAATAACATCACGAGATCGCCGAAAAATCAGTACTACGACCAGAGACTTTTAACATCTACTGACGATTCACAGTTCACGTGACTCTGATGAGGACTTCCGCTCAGGTTGTCGAAACGTCAGTCAATGTCACCACAAACAGTCCTCGAGACTACACTCACCCGGACGATCATAATTTACCGACTTTCCGAAATGGGTGGTTACCCCAGATTTTCTTTTTAGATTCCGAAAGCCCATCCTGAGATCTGCTTTTTATACGTAGTCTTAAACCGCCCAAACATACCTTTGAATTAGCAGGCAAATTCCTTAAGACCAGACTCGAGATGCGTAGAGCGTATGCGCAATAAAATTGGGAGGCACCGTCCTTGAGGGCTATCAACATTGTAAAATCCGTATCATCCCTGGACCGATTTATTTAGGTCGGATATGAGTTTTTGATAGCAGCATCTTTAAGAAACAGATCTTTCCCTATCCAAACCCAAATCCCAACTCTTGTTCACTTTAGTCTTGTCCACAAGCCGATATCATTTACTTCCTTTTGAATCGCAACTTACTTAATTAATTGTGTATCTCACTAAGTCATTATAAAAGTCCAGTCATGATTTGGGGAATTCAGAAGAAGGAGCTGTAAGTAGAAACTAAGCAGAGCAGAAATAAAACCTGAGCAGTGAAAGGATGAAATATTGAGAAGTTGTTTGAGCAAGCGAGTATCCCCGAACAAAGGCCGGTCATTTCACATGCATCTTCCATTGACAGGGAGAAACATAAGGCGGTACTTTAAATTGACAACTCGCCCCTGGTAAAACTATTAAGAAACGTTTGCATAACTTGAAATTATGGGAACCATTCAAAATTTACGAACCAATTTCAACGTACATGTCGTCACAGGACCTTTTTATAACACATTTAGGAGAGTACCAGCTGTTAATTGTGTTCAGCAATATAATTGTTGATATCCCATTTCTAGTCGCTCGTTTGTGTCCAGTCAGTCGTAAACTATCTTCAAATTTCAGCCGGTCTCAAAATATAAGTGGCCTGGCAGTCACAGCATTTGATCTTATAAACTGCTCCCTGTCTGTCCTTCAGTTCGTCTCTGTCCTTTTAGATAGTTCGTCAGTAGTTATCGCAGATTAAGTAGTGATACGTTTGTGAGCAACGCAGATGTTGCAGGGTTGTAGGATCCGTCTGATAGTTTCAGAAATCCCCTTCATGTAAGGTACGGTTGCAGTAGTAACAGGTGTCAAGTCTGTGCTCATAACGTTAGGTTCAGAGTTCCCGTAAGTGTCCCGTAAGTGTCCCGCTTGCAATTGTTCTTGTTGAAATCGTTGTCTTAGTTACTGATTTCGTCTATTAAGCTGACGCATGAGTCACAAACTATCTGCGCGCTTCTTGTCGAGGTCCGTATAGTTGTTGCTTTGTGAAAAGTAAAATGATTGGTCGAGTAGATCTGTCGGTACACGTGTGTGTCAGTTTTCTGTAAATTGACGTCCCTAGTTTGGTGTTGTCAGTCACGGGTAACTAAGCAGTCTGGAAAAGGTATTTTACCTTTTTCCTCAATCTCCTTAGTAAATTGTATGTCGGCGTTTTGTCTGTGGAAGTGTTCGCAAAAATCGTCTATTCCGTCTTTTGGTACAGCTATAGAGGTATCGTCAACGTAGCGTAGCCAGAGTGATAGTGTTCGTATGTAAGTTGCAAGGGCTCGTTCCTCGATGTTTTGCATAACGATTTCTGCTACATTGATGGCACAAGGAGGAAACTGTAGTTCATCGTTTGCGCGAGCACTTGCGACATCTCACAAAAAGAACAAAGACACATCTAAACCGGTTGCGCAACACGTTGGATATCAGGTGATAAGTACCCAGCGAAGCGCGTGGCACGGAGTTGGTTATAATCACCTACCATTCGCTTTCCTCCCTCCCTCCTTGAGGGAGAGAGCCGCCTGTGTCATTAACTGATTAAAACACCTTTCTCATATATTCACCAGGTTTAAAATTCGCCATCACAGTTATATCATTGCGAATATGCCGCCTATCGACATTTCAGTTCTAGCAGTAAGTAGGACGTTTGTCACATGAACTTAGTTTAATGGCCCTAGCTCCTACGAATCTCATGTAGGTCAGTGGTAGAGCATCTGGACTAGTAACCAGAAGGTCATAGGTTTGACTCCTGTTGGGAGCACTCGGATTTTTTTCCGAGCCGCCTGTGTCATTAACTGATGAAAACCTTTCTCTCATATATTCACCAGGCTTAAAATTCACCATCACATTTATATCATCTTACTTTTCACAAAGCAACAACCATACGGACCTCGACAAGAAGCGCGCAGCTAGTTTCTGACTCACGCGACAGCTTTTAAGCTAAGACAGACGAAATCAAGTACCAAGACAACGATTTCAACAAGAACAATTGCAAGCGGGACTTTATTAGACACAACACTCAGGGGAACTCTGAAGCTAACGTTACGAGCACAAACTTGAAACCTGTTACTACTGCAACCGTACCTTACAGAAAAGCGATTTCTGAAACTATCAGACGGATCTTACAACCCTGCAACATCTGCGTTGCTCACAAACCTATCACGACTTAATCTGCGACAACTGCCGACGAACAATTAAAAAGGACAGAGACGAACTGAGCGACAGAGAGGTCAGGGAGGAGTTTATAAGATCAAATTCTGCGCCTGCCAGGCCACTTATATGGTTGAGATCAGCAGAAATTTGAACATACGACTGAGTGGACACAAACGAGCGACTAGAAATGGTGATATCATCAATTACATTGCTGAACACAATTTACAACCGGTACTCTCCTAAATGCGTTATAATTAGGTCCGGTGACGACACGTACTTTGGTGAAATTGGTTGGTACATTTTGAATGGTTCCCATAATTTCAAGATAAGCAAACGTTTCTTAATGGTTGCACAAGGGGCAAGTTGTCAAATTAAGGTGCCGACTAATGTTTCTACCTGAAGCGCTATTCTTATTGCTTGTCGCTGTCAGTGGAGGGTGGATGTAAAAACACTTTATTCGGGGATACTCGCCCGCTTGCTCAAACAATTTCTCAACATTTCGTCTTTTTCACTGCTCTAGTTTTATTTCTGCTCTGCTGAGTTTCTTCTTACAGCTTCTATTTCTGAATTACCCAAATTATACCTGGACTCTGATAATGACTTACTTAGATACAGAATTAATCAAATAAGCCGCCAATCAAGAGAGAGCAAATAATATGCGCTTCCACATAAGACCAAAGTGAACAGCAGTTGGGCTTTGAGTGTGGATAGGGAAATATTTGCTTCTTAAAGCTGTTGCTACGAAAAAATCATATCCGACCAAAATAAATGTCCAGAGATGATAAGGATTTTTACAATGTTGATAGTTACTGAGTAAAATAACACTAGTTTGTTTACAAGGTTAAAGCTAGACAACTAGTATAAAACAGTACACACCGGATTCTTAGATTGAATTACAGAAATACAGAAACAAAAGAAATATCTTTATCAATTAATTCTTAAGTTTTCACTATTCTAGGAAAGAACTCAGCATGCGCACGAACTAAAAAAACACCCTAAAAATCATAAAGAATTAAATGTGAAGTGCTGGTGCCAACCAAATGTCCAATTAGAAAAAAGAATTCCTTTAACAAAGGATGTGAAACACTATGCCCCATTAGAAAACGACAAACCGTAAAAATTATTCAAGAATGATTTGAATTGAAACAAAGGCAAGAAAACTACATTACTGCTGAGAGTTTGTATTTACTGGTGCAAAAAAGTTACATAACAGCTAGACCCAGCTGAAACTATTTGGTGTCATCAAATCTGTTCGATTTTCTACAGGGGCAAGAAAATAATACGGTTTGGTTTGATGTACAGAGAAATACATGTCAGAGAAAAGAAAAAAACGGATGGAATCACCGACTTAGCCAGTTAAATTAATTTAGCCTTGTCATTAATTAGTTCGTGGCATCACTGGAGAAGCAATCTAACCTTCGAAGATCATAATCATCATCATCATCATCATCATCATCATCATCATCATCATCATCATCATCATCATCGTCATCGTCATCATAATCGTCATCACCTTTATTTGACCCTTTATTTACCCACGGAGTGACATTCATTATTAAAAAAATGTTCTTCCAGAGAGCCGCAAACATACCAAAAACAAATTACAACTACAGGGGGGATAGATACACCTAAATGCAATATCGTTGTCCTAGGAAAATGAAAAAAGAAAATAGGAAAAAGCCAAATAGGAGTAAACTAGGCACGCTAACTTTATTCATGGAATTGCTCTGACGAACGGCTAAAGCTGAAGAGGTCTATACGGTGGCCAATTTACCTTGTATCAACTCAATTGATACAAAATTGAAGTATTACACTGTAGTGCTTAAGTGCTTTAAGAATTTTTAAAATCTGACAAGGTAATTTGCACGGCTAATTAATTCCTATTTGGCCTTTTTTTCTTTTTTAATTTTTGTATGACAAGATTACTGCAATTAGCTGTATATAAAAATATTATAACAAAGCCCTAAATGAAAAATCTTATTATACTGCTACAACCGATTTAATAATTAATAAATCATATACTTAAAATAGTTTGCTAAACACAGTTCTAGGAGACTTGATTAAACCCACCATTACTTAAAAATAGATACAATTGTTTGCCTGGGCAGCTATTTTGGTCCAAAGGACAGAAACTTTGTAGTAAAGGCTACATCAGTATTACCACCTCTGACTCTGGCCTTGAAACATGCAAAATTATTGAGGAGTCTACCAAGGTATAGGAGTGGAGATCAGCCGTATCGTTAAAAATCTTTGTTAAGTATATTGAAGGAGGATCGCACAAAATTTATATTTAATGATTGCAGCAAGACGTCTGCTTTTTCTATGTTCTAGTATTTTCCAGCCTGACAATTCCAATAGATCATTGGATCGTATTTCAAAACTGGATAACGTAATAATCCTATCAGCTCTATTCTATTTTGAAATTGCTGGAGTCCTACAGATTGTCCTTTGTCAACATAACCCAAAAAGAGCACCATTTTTGGATATTCACCGAGCCGTGAGTTCGTGCGAGAGCTCCTGAGGATGGTTCCCGCGAGCTCTGGTTCAAAAGTTACCCTGCTGTGAGATCGTTGAGGTTAGCATACTGATTGTTGTCGTATTCACTGAGGTTGACATACATCTGTAAGGTAAAAAACCTCATGCATTAGTCTTCATTTTAGTTTTGAAAATTGCTATTTATGCTGATGTGGGAATGACTGTTATAAAGTAAAATAACATTTTCACTTTCCTCATTAGAAATACTATAAGAATAACGAGGGATGTGACCTGATGAACTGTAGCAAAGGCAGTGGGGCTGAGAGGTGGTATTGAGAGGTAAAGTGTCGAAGAAACAATCGAGGGACTCAGGGAGGCGCTCAGGAAGGCTAAGCCAAAATGAGACTAATTCATAGAACAATGTTACTAACTACACCGACACAATCCTCATAGCTCTACGACAAAGATAGCAAATCTTTGCCTTTAATTCAGTGCTTCAAGACTCAATGCATGGCTAGCTGTGTATGTAGTTTTTGTGCAGCGGGTTTCCTTACCGGGTGGTTGCCTTCCATTTCTTTCAGTGTAACTCTTAAATCGCTGAAAGTGGGTCGTTTATTTGGGTGTTCTTCCCAGCATTTCAGCATTAACATGTATCTAATCCATGAAATAAAAAAAATTGTAAATTTTCCTACAAAAAGGAATTACAATCGCCTATTGACATCCATAATTTAAACGGGTAGAAAAGAAGCAGGGTATTCTACATGTGAAGCTTATTGTTTTGAATATCCTCGGTATCAACAATGCCTGAGAAAAAACATCCTACAAATATTGATGTATCCATATTGCTTTCCTGTGAAATACGGTGTTTTGAAACATTGATTTAAGATGGTTATTTCTTGTTGGTACTGTTAAGTATTGTAACTGTAACTGTAAAGTTAAGCATTGTCAAATACTAACTATTTTATTCTGTCAATCTATGTTTATTCATAACATTTGCAGTGTTAAAATTTTTCGAGTTTTTGGTGAAGAGGCTGCTAGGTATAATCCTCCGCAATGGGCGTACTACTTAGTTTTAATAAGATTTGTTTTCAAAGATAGGAAGAAAGAAATTCGGTAAAAATGGAATTTGCTACAATTTGGGGATAGGTGGATAGTCTTTAACCCTATTCTGCCTGGGGGGCTCATTGTGCCCCCCCCCCTGACTTAAACGAATTATAACTTTTGAACGGCTAGACGAATAATCATCAAATCTCGTGACTTTTCCTAAAATTTATCAGGGAAACTTTCCCTGTGTCAATGACGTTTCTATGACGATTGACGTTTTCACAGCAACCATCCACTCAGAAGTGTTTTTTGACTATTTGCTGTCATTTTTCAGCCTTTTTTTCAGGTTTTCTCCCTTCGTTTGTAAGAAGAAGATAATTTTTTACATTTGTGTGCTTGTTTTGTCTTAGTATGTTTCTTAGAACAAAATCATATATTTTTTGGTGACGTCATTGTCAGCTGTATGACTGCAGGTTTGGGATTCAAGATGGCGGCCTCAAATTCAAAATGGCGGGTTTGTGATGTTATTGTGACGTCACAGCACGTCCTAATTGACGCTTCATAAGCCCACTCTGTTAAGCTAATGACGTGCTACAAACGTGCCAAGCTTCAGAAACGCAAAAAAAGCCCAGGCAGAAGAGGGTTAATACAAAGGAAGACGTTTTGTCCGATAATGGGAATATAAACATTTTGTAGAAGAACTTGTAACCTGTCTGCAGCACAAGCCGAAACCCTGGTTCTCCACGAAGCCTGCCCAGCTTTGCCTTTGGCAAGCAGTATGTAATCACAGGTCGGCTTTTTAATTGATGATATTAAAAAAGGTAAGAAGCTAATCGGATTGCTAGGAAGAGTTGTGTTGCATCATCACCATCATAACTTTCATAGGTACTTACAGTTTGTCATTAACGTGTTTTGGTTTGGGCATTCTGTATCCTTCTTCAAGTTTCCTGGGGATTTCTCTGGCGTTGATGTCTGGATATGGAGATCCACCTGGAAGACATAAATTATTTGATTTGGATAAAAATGAATCGCGTAAATTTATTGTGCCACATATTTAAGTATTTAGTATTTACAAACTGGTTAATTTTTGTGTGCTTTCATTGGATGAAGCAAACCACGTTTGTGACGGTTTTCAGACAATATGCCCGTTCATTTTTTCTGGCAATCTTTAAGCCTCGGCCCATTGTCCTCCGATATACCAATTGCCTGAAGGGGTATATCTACTAAACGGATTTGCCACGCGAATAACCGACTTTTGTGACTGCACGTTAACCTCAAAGGTTTATGTGTATTCAGAGAAAACTCAAGTCATGAGTGGGATATTCACGGTACACCTTGAGAAATTCGCATTTGCATAACTAGTTTGTTTTTTATGCTCACTACTTTTGACTATCCCTCGGCTATAGAAGATTTGTCACGAAGGTTTTGGTCAATTTTCATATAATTCCCCAAAAACTTGTTGCATAGTTCTCCTAACTGATTACAACCATTTTCCTATATTATTTCGATCCATTGACCACTGTATCAAAAATCGTCGACTATTTTGCGACAATTTTCCCCAAAGGCAGCCAGAGATGACTGATAAACATTCGAACAATATATCGACTATAATTTAGTCTTCCACAACGTTTCCGTCCACTTTCTGTACTTTTCGTAATATTGCCAAACTACAAAAACTCCCAAGAAGGACTATTAACCCCAAACTCATTTTACGTTCAGCCCTGACCAATTCAACTTGCTTTACCTAGCAAGCCAAACCCGTAGGGAAAGTTGGGAACTACCCTGATAACGCTGATAACGCAGAATTTTCCAGCTTTCTAATTGGCTTTATTCTTTATGAACTGAAATGAACTTGCATAAATCTTAACATACCTACGGTAAGAATCTCGTAGAGCAGGACACCGTAACTCCAGCTACAAAAATCACAAAAAAGAGGGAGAGAAAGTAACATAAATACTAAGGTGTTAAAGTCAAATTTCCCACACTGCACAAAAGGGGATGGAAACTATCGGATATATGCAAGGAAGCATTTCGCAGTACGTCACTTAACCGGTGGTAAATTTTGAAACCTGAACAACTGAATTGCAAAGTGGACCCTATACAGACTGTAAGCAAACTGTTTCTTACCATGACAACCATGTTCTGGGAGGCATTTTTTTTTTTGAGAAATTGGAATTGCCGAGTGTGTTTTTAATGGAAAAAAAACTTAATTTTTCGATTTTATACCATTTCGGAGTTCTTTCATCGTATTACATACCTTCTTTTGAAAAAAGAGATTAAGAAATCAAAGATGGCGGAACCTATTACTATCTTGTTATTATCATATTATTAAACCATGGCGTAATTCAACGTCAAGTGACGGCATATGCTTATGTGACGAACCTCAAAAGATTATGTGAGCCGCAATATGTATATATTCGTCAATGTCACAGCTTTAATGCTCTCTGAGTTAAGGAGGAATGGGTGTGGCGAGGATACCCAGAAGAAGCTTTCTAGGCCACTTCTACACACCACAGTGAATTGTTTGTCCCAATCGAGGCATAAACCAAATCTACACCGCTCGTATTTCCTGACTGAGCTTAAATCAACCACGCTTTCTTTATCATAACCAAGGAAGCTTTTCTTGTAGCTCATCTTTGCCTCATGCAGCACGCGTGTCGTCGCAATGAACCTACTTGATCACTCAGCTCACTGGTTAGAGCATCCAACTGGTGGCTTCAGGAAAAGCCCATCGGGGACTCATATTCTTTTTTCTTTCTTATCCGCTTATGACATTCAGAATATCAAAGCTTTCTTATCTGAAGACAAAGCTTAAAACTTGCAATATTCTTACCAGGAAATTCACCATTAATAAAAGTACTTACACATCACTCTGCGTGGTGTATGTTCCATACATCAAGGCTTCATAAGCAGTCCATTTAACAGGCAGGCGCCCCTTTGAAAAGAAATTTATTTCAACAGAATAACTGCACTGGAAGTAATAAGATCAGAGAACATTCTGTTACGATGAAGGTGCAATTTCGGCACATCATATCGGCCATTAGCTCAGGGAGATCCGACGCAAATCCAGCTTGTACGTTACGTTAGTTAACATCTTGTTGGTTTCTACTATAAGTACAGTCTGATTTTAATTTCCGACCTTAAATATCTTTTTTTTGTGTTGTTTATTTCTCCACAGCTTCAAGCACTCATTCAGCTGAGACTAATCGTCGAGTTCTTTGAGAAAATACTCACACAACTATTTCTAATGTAAATATCATCCTGGTGCACATCTCTGGCCATCCCAAAATCTGTCACCTTACACCTCTCTCCCTCTCCAACAAGGACGTTTCTCGCTGCCAAGTCACGATGGATTATCTGAAAAAAAAAGGCTTTTTGCTATTCCATTTATACACGTATTAAGTACCGTACTTTCTCGGTTAAACGACGGACCCCGAATAAAAGCCTCGTTCAAATAAACGCCGGGTCTACAGGGCCGAGTTTAAAATAAACGTCCCCGGCGTTTATTCGGGTCTCGGCGTTTATTCGAGATGGGTATATTGAATCAGGGTTTTTCTGTCAAAACTGCACATTAGTTCTCTTTTTACCATTTTATGTGAATTTATACACTGATATTCAAACGACACTACCTTTTGAAATTGTACTAAAACAGATAAAACAAGCGACGCATCAGGTATCGTGTCAATATCTTTTAAATCATGTCCATCAAGCGACGATCACCTCGAGAGTCTCTCCAGCGTTTCTCCAGTAGTTTCTTGAATCATTCCATAATTTTGCCTTTCTCAGAACTGATGGAGCAGGAACCAAAACACCACCTTGTTCTAAATTGTTTGCACAGTACTTTTACTGGCGAGCAGTTGCCGATGCCCTTCCTCAGTGTTTCAGGGAGAAATGTAACGAAGAGAAGAGTTCAATCACTGTTCCTGCCAGTGATGTTTTTTGATAAATGACTTAACTAGCTCACTGAAATGAGACAAGTTTGGTGACATTATATCACGTTTTTGAACGATTTTGTTGAAATTTGGTTCTTTATTCAGTAAATCTCCTGTACTGATGACAAAAAATGGATGGCTGAAAAATGCAGTTAATAAATAAACGCCGGGTCCCGAATAAACGCCGGGTTCGTAAAAACGCCGGGTGTACGAGGCCGAGTTTTAAATAAACGACCCCGGCGTTTAATCGAGAAATCACTGAGACCCTTAGACTCAGTAGGGACCTTATGTAACGAGAACGCTGACGTATAGGACTTCAGGGCAGCTTCTGAAATCTTTTTTTTTTCTCTCTGATTCGCTTGACCATCCTTAAGAGCAAGCATTTTCTTATCTATGTTGGAAAGTTGAAAACTACCCAGATAAAGAGAAAATAAAACTTTTACATACGTTGCCCTTAAGCAAGGCCACTATTCTGACAACCCTGGGTGAGCTTCGATGCGTCGTGGAGTTTCAGGTTTTGCATGCTCAGAATCACAGATAAATAGGAACCAACTCCCTTGGGAGTTAACGCCACGCTATTACGACTTCCAGAGAGCGCTTCTAAATAACAATATGCCATTCTTTAAGCATTCTCCGTTTACCTAAAGCAACTTCTTACACGAAATTTTCGTCTTGAAGCAGAAAAGACTTGATTTAACAAGATCACGTTTCAGAGAGAACAAAAACCAACAGCAGATTTTGCTAACCGAACTCTTGCGATAGAAGTAATCACCAGACAATTACGTACTATTTGTCATTAAGTCTTTCGCTTTCTTCCTTCAGTTTTACAAAAAAAGATATTAAAATTAAATTAAATTAATATTTCAAAGGTTATGCATCGCCGTATCTTGGAAAACCCTGTTCGATTTTGTTTGTCCTTCTGTCCTTGCGCTCCAGCGAAGTATTATAGCTGTCAAGTTTGAATATTTGCTGAGCTCACTCGCGCTGATAAAAATTTCCAATACACTCAAAAGACTATTGTTTCAAAAGACTTTTGTTTCTCCACAGTGGCGAAATGTTGAGATATTATTCTTATAACTACAGAATAGTGTAATATCCAAGAAAGCACGAGTTCGAATTGGATGTACACAGCTTAAAGCTAACCTTTCTAAAAGCCAAATAACACATCCATCAGCAACTTGCCATGCAAACTTTATCAACTGTTCCGCAGTCAGAGTGGACTGCGGCTTCACATCCGGGTCCTTATAGTATGTGTCGTTCAATCCTCGGCTCTTTCTTAAGTAGCCCAGAAGGTCTCCAAACGGTATGTACTCAATAAGGACCATCAGTGGGTCTGCCGAAAAAAAACATATTTGGCAACTTACAAATACATAGTGGAAGTGACTTCAGTACAAGTCACTGCAACCTAAAACACAAAAATGTTTTTTCTTGCAGAAATCAATTAATACGTTGCTAGGTACATTGACACCACCCTTTTTCTTGATATATGCTCTTTTGGATATATGTTAAAAACCAAAAGAAAAACAAAATTACGCAAACAAGTGACTCTTTAACCATGCGATATTACTTGTACGTTTTTCCCATTACCACTCTCAGTGACGCATCCCATCAGCTTGATCACGTGAGGATGAGGTTTCAGAGTTTTCATCAACTCAACTTCCGACAGCAGGTCCTTTCTGTCTGATTCTGGAGCATTTGCTGTAGAACAATGAAACAGTACGAGATTGTCATCTTGTTACATGACGGTTCAGTCCACATGTTGCTGAGAGATTACCCGCATAAGCTGAAGTGGCTTTCAATGAAAATAAATAAAATAAAGCGCCATATAAATTTGAAGGGCGAAGTGACAGCGTCTACTGATAATTGTTACGTATTCTGGGATACCTAGAGTTACACCGTCACTGAGTGACTCTCATATGCATGATGATAGGCATGATGCATGATGATGGTGGTGGTGGTGATGATGATGGTGGTGATGATGATGATGATCATGGCGATGATGGTGATGATGATGATGATGATGGTGATGATGATGATGATGATGATGATGATGATGATGATGATGATGATGACGACGATAGAACATGTTAGTTTTCATGCAAATTAAAATATCAACCACTTTCAACGTTTTCACAGCTATAGTTGTGTTCTCCTCGCAACAGAGTAATAATTGATGATGTCTCCTGAATGACTCTAATGATGATACCAATTACAATGATGATGTCGACGATGACGATGATGATGGTGGAACATGTTAGTTGAAATGCAAATTAAAATACCCACACCTTTCAACTTTTTCACAGCTACAGTTGTATTCTCCTCGCCACTACGTAAGCAATTTCGCACGGTTGCTTTAGCAACCTCGGAAAACGCTCCTCTGCCGATGATTTTAATAATGGTCACCTCCTCCGGATTTATTTCCCAGCTCATCGTCGAAGGATTAAGGGGCATATAGATTCCAATTTTCGGATAATCGTAGTCAGCTGGTTGTTCTTCCCCTGTGGGGTCTTCTCTGGGATTCTAGAGGCAAAATTGTAACAAAAATCTCCGGTTAATCAATTGAATAGGAACAGAGAATGAACACTTATTCATCGTGTCTTGGTAAGTAATCTCTTAAGATATCTGAAATGTCTGTTTTGCACCAGCGCATTGTGTTCCAAGCGGTAAGGTTAGGTGGTCTTAACACTGCTTTTTCAGACAAACATTGCCTTGGCTTTATCGTTTTTAACCGTTTTTCCAAAATAAATTTTATATGAATAATGACATACCATAAATATAAGGTACTTGTTTCTTGGTGTCTCATTTGTTCTGAAACCAAAAATCTACAATAATTACAAACACGAACAACAACAACAATTTAATTAAGTTCACTATAGCATTGCTAACTCTTCAATGACGCACAAGTCACGGTATTTGAGACAGGATAGTGATAATTTGGAGAAATAAATGTAGCTCAAAAAACAATAACAACAACAACAATTTATCCCAGTTCCCTACAGCATTGCTATAGACTGCGAGTAGTCCCTAATGTTGGCGATTGTGATTGTGGGGCGGGCGAAACAATCGCTATCACCAAAATTAGAGACTACTCGCAGTCTAGCACTGCTAAATCGTCAATAACGCGCACGTTAAGGGTATTTATAACAGGGTATTGATGATTTGGAGGAATAAATGCAGCTCAAAATCAAACTAAAGAAGTTTCAAGTACAAATTGTTGTTATGTTATATGGAGGCAAGAAATGAGAAACATTAGCGGCATCCAGCGATACTGACGGTTTTTGCTTAAATTGCAGATCCGGCGAGAATGAAATTCCACCTACTGACAATCATCTGGTAGAGAAATTTTAGTTCGGCAATCAATCTGCAAGGGATGGGTTAGAGAAGTGAAATGGCAGATAGCCTAATGGTACGATGCTATTAAAGAAAACTGAATTACTACGAGCATTAAATATCTAGCCTGAGTGTGGAGACATCTGCGCGCAGGATATAAAAACCTGCTACAAATGATCAGATGCAATCGCATATCGAAATGTAGGACAGCAAACAGCGCGCGTAAAAAGCAAGCCCTTAATTCAGTTTAAGGAGAATGGCATTGGACAATTTCTTAATCTCATCAGCGACAAAGCACAGGTAAAAGTTTAAGCCTTCAGTTGAATGCAATAATGGCATGTGTGTTATAATAACGTAAGCGATATGCCCTGACGGTTTAAAGTAAATGTACGAAGCCAAATCTTTCACTGTCTATCCAAAGTTTTATTTTGTATTCAGACAATAAAAATCCCCAGAATCGTCTCTGAGGAAATTGATGTCGGAATAATTGATGAGAACTACTTTTACTTGAAAGTGGATTTTTCTTGGCATTAATAAAAGGATAAGAAAAACCCTTTACTAAATTGCATTGCGAAAAAAAAATATGTCGCCAAGTTTTTTCTTTATCCCGCAACATAAATTTATCCCAATACAAATGACTGTTTGATTTTATTTTTGGTGGGGATTGTATAAAATCTCTCTTTCTATGTCAGCATTGTAAAACCTGCATTGTCTCGAGTCTCTTATGGCCAGGGCTAAGAGCTTACCCAGGAACTTGTATAATTTGATGTGTTTGAACCTGTTGGCTTGTCTCTGGTGGAACTCCTGACATAGTAAGATAAAAAAAGAATAATCGTCATCGCAGTTCCCACATTGCCTAATAATACGTACTAATAACTTCTTGCCTCGTAAGCGCGTGCACAGTTAGTGCACATGCACCAAGGAGTATGGCAACCATCTCTTTTAGTGCGTGAAATTTTAGCTTGATAGGCACCTTGTTCACGCTAAGAGAATAAAACATGTTGTTTTTAATCACTAGTTGCCATAACTTGGGAATAAAACAGTGATCTTAAGAGACCGAAGAGACCTCCAGGGGGTAACTCAGTTATGCTAAGGCGCTAGGGGGGGGGGGGGTTGTCAACTTTAAAGCCATCGCTTTTCATATTGCAGGATGGTTAATGATTTCATGCCGGAGATTTATGCCCATGACAGCAAATAAACTTCTTAGCGCATACCTGTTTTATATATATTTCCAGCAGAATATATAGTCTGCACTGTCGTTATAAATTTCTGTTTACTTTTGGCCACCCTCTGCAAAATAACGCCGTGAAATGGCCATATTTGATGTTTATAGAGAACGTAAGCACACCAAGGCAATTCATCTGTTTCCTTTTTAACTTGAACGAAATCTCTACAGAATTCATTTTCAGGTTTGTTCGGCCATATTTTCTAGTGGAAAAGGTAAGGTGAATTACGAAATAGTTTAAGGAATGTAAATGTTATAAACAAGCAAACATTAACGATAAAAACCGACGTTTCGGTGTCTTCATAACGCCATTGTCAAGGAACTGATGTACATTACTACAAGTATTTTAAAGCAGCGTTGATGCTAAAATTAACATAACAGAGGTTGCGAAAATAAAAAATCACACAAATATTCGCACGAATAGAGTCAGATTGCACGTTAAGATTAGGTTTTAGTTGTCTTGTGAACAGTGCAATCTGCAATCTGACTCTATCCGTGCGAATATTTGTGTGATTTTTTATTTTCGCAACCTCTGTTATGCTAATTTTAGCACCAACCCTGCTTTAAAATACTTGTAGTAATGTACATAAGTTACCTTGACAATGGCGTCATGAAGACACCGAAACGTCGGTTTTTATCGTTTATTTTTGCTTGTTTATGTCTAGACAAATCATTGTTGATGTAAATGTTTTAAGAGAAGTTTTTATTAGTGTTGCCATTGGGGTCGCTAAAGCTCGCAATTGACGTACTTGCACGAATGCGTCTTCTCCAGAGGAAAAACATCACAATAACAATAAATATCAGCACAAAAATGGTGACAGAGATGTAAACAGCGGGATGAACTTCACGTGAACCTATGGAAAGAACACAGTTAAATCCTCTTAGGCAGGGTTCTTAAGAGAAGACAAGATGCGAAAGATGATCAATCCTTTATATTTAACAATTATCCTGCAAAATCGCACAGAATATCGCCTGATACTAAAAATTTAAATCAGGGGATATTCCGCAAGATTGAGCAGGATAATTGTTTTATTAATCAACACATTCTCATCGACTTCCACTTTTAGAAGGAGAAAAACCATGGTTCTATGGTAAAAATGCTAAAAGCTAGCAACACCTAAGCACCAAAGCAAAACTTCAAGAAATCGAAGTTTACTATTGTTCACTTAAAAAATACTCATTCACAAACTTATGTTTGGAAATAACAAGACAAAGTAAAAAAATACTATCTTAGCGAGAATAAGTCCTCCTCCTATGAACAAATATCTTTTAAACTTTACCACTTTCCGTGAGCAAGTAAGTTTGAAGTTAAAACATGCTTCGCTCACAATAGCATTTTCTCGGTTGAGTTTTCACTATGAAATTCCAAATCAATCTCTGGTAAGCTGAAGCAAATACTTGTTGACTTTTTGAGAGAATTTAGTCTGGAATATTTCTTTGAGGGTGATCAAATTTCCGGAGAACACTGCTAAAACTGCCTCGCTTTTCAAAATGGCCGCCTGAACAGGCTGTGAAAAAAAGATCTACAGTGCACTTCCTAATATGGTCAGCTACGTATATCGCTGGATATCTGTCATGTGCGGATGACAGATATTGAGGGCTCCCTGATCATACACGGGCATAGTGACAATTTGTTGAAGAATAAATACGTTTATATCTCCAATAGCAAAGAAATTGGGCAAAAGGAGAAGAGGTGTATCGCGTTCAACAAGTTTAAATGCTTTCAGTTTCGTCAAGTTGGACCCGCCATACGAGGCTCCTGATTGTTTGCGCTGTAACAAGGGAACATCGTCAGAACTGGCCTGAAAGTAGTATAATTGAAACCACAAAATTGCCAGCACGATCGAATAACGTAATAATTGTAACAGCAAAGCTGCACAATGCCATCTGATGAACGGGGGCTTAACCCTCGGAGGTACAGTGAAACCTGTATTAAGTGAACACCCTTGGGACCCTCGCTTGTATCTGCTTAACACAGTGTCCTCTTAATGCAGGTTCTGATAAATTGCAAAACAACAATTAATTATTTTCCTCTTATATCTCCACCTTTGTTTACCCGCATTCTTATTTTATTTATGTTATTTTTATGGTTTACCGCAAACCTTTCGCAACTGGCCATTCACGGTAGAATTAATAGAGGGTCGTACAGGGGGAGTCTCTAGCACGATTCACGGACGAAAAAATTAACGAATCACGGATCACGGATATTGAAATTTCATTTTCCCGAATCACGAAAATAAGAAAGAAACGTACTCTTTTATCCTGTTCTTACGCTACAAAGAATGTTGGAAGAAATCAAAATTGATTAAGGCTAAGAAAAGGCCGAGGAAAGGCTGCGTACTACAAATTGCCTACCTCCATCATTCTCGAAAGACGACTCTAACCATTCGTCCATTTCGTGTAGTAACGGCCCGAAGAAACATCAAATCGTCTAATGTATCTTCCTCGTCATTGTCCGCGGGAGGATCGTCAGAATCTGAGTCAGTGTCGTACTCTTCCTCCTCTTCTACCTCGGTTGCCTCTACTACTTGACTCTCTTCAATGGCCTCGTGTGATGTAGAAGGCGTCTCAGTCGTAGCAGAAGTAACAGGTTGCCCTTCGACAGTGTTAGGGCTAAATGAAACTTTATCTTTGGGATAGTGTGACGTTCTGTACATGTTTAACCGCAATGTTCCGGCCTTGAACATGGTGGTCTCTTGCCTCACACTTCTCTGTCGTGCAGCTTGTCCATTAGTTGTCGCCCACTCAATCATAAGGTCTCTTTCCTGCCTATTTAATTGTCTTATTGCCTTAAGATGCTCCAGTTTTGGAATGGCATTTACTGGAGTGCTCTGACGCAGAACAGGATAATATGATTTATCGTGTGTGAAGTAATACGCACTCCAGGGAACTACACGCTTAATGCTTTCGTATACAGTATTTGCCAGATTCCGTGCGTATTGCAAAAGGGTGGGGAACTGGTCCTTGAAATGACCAACTGCGTGTAGGTTTTCAACCTGAACTGTCAGACAGGAGTGCAGATCAATGGTGTAGCTTGGGTTATGTTCTCTAACTAACGCCTCCAGATCTTTCAGCACATTTAAGATCATATTGTCCGAAAGCTTTGTCTGATTAGAAATTGTGCCTCGAGAACCGCTTGGTTTACCTGTGCTGTCATCGTTGCTATGCGACAATGTTTTTTCCGTCGTTGTTCCCAAGTAACTGTCAAGTTCTTCCAGAAGCTCGATTGCTTGGGGAAGGGAACGTTTTGGCACTGTCTGATGTTTCATATGAACAGAAAAGGCTTTATACAGGAGTCCAAGATGGCCTAGATATTTTACAATGCCTTTTATCGAGGTAATTAGCTTGACAGAGCCTGTTTGAGCATCGGTAATGAATATGTTCTTATCGAACTCCACACATATGCCCATAGGCTGCGCAAATGTTGCTTTGTCTCCCTTCCCATTTGCATTACCTTCCTTTCCTGTGCCAGCAATAACTACAGCCTCCTCACCACAGATCTTCATCTTTATTTGCAGGCTTCCGATGTCCGCATAAACTATACCAGCGAGGTACGAGGCGACGTGTGCGCTTCCACTACATTCTTCAGTTCCGTTTCGTAGGATTATAGTTTCCTCAAGTGTTGACATTGCAATAGCTAGGATCCCACCTGGGTTGCCCTTGTGGGACAGATAAAGGATGTTACTGTTAAGGCACATGGACACTACTTCTGTGCAAGAGGCTGAGTATTTTGTCAGAACAGTAACATTGCCTTTAACTGTCACTCCATCCATCTCTAATGTAATGGAATAGATAACCTTGTCCACATCGCTGGCACAAAGGATGATACTATCGCTTGCCTTAGCGATGCTCGAAGGCTCAAGCTTTCGAGAAAGTTGAACTTTAGTCAGGTCACTTTTGGTTTCTGCATATGTTCTTTCTAAATGTTTTAGGTGCATAGAGAGTCGTTCTCGGAGAACCGGAACTGTTCCTAGTGTGTTAAGACCTCTCTTCTCTAACTCAGAAGTGAGTTCTACTTTCTTAAGACGTTTTGGCTGTAGTGTTGGCTTCTTTGTTAATGAACATGGTTGTATGCTTGAGGGACAGCTTACATAAGCTATTCCATCGCAGCAAGCAAGCGATTTAGCTGCACCATGGCATTCTCCAACAACCTTGACGTCTGCTGGGACATGAAGCCTAACTCCTAGAAGCCTGGTGAGGTTCTTCAATGGAGCATAGTCCAGAACAAGAAGTTTTCCTTGCTCGCCGGGGCAAATTGCTACAGGATGCGGATATAGCCCTACCTTGTTGGTGTCGCTGATCTTGTAACTGTCCGGGAGAACTGAGTGTACCACACGATCGACGGTGCGGAGACGAGCTAACACAGCCTCTTTACTCAAATGAAGTATACAGTTTATATCCATCCGATCTTTATTTAGGACACTGTCTCTTGGTAACAACGTTTTTAATTCCGGGTCTGAATCTCGGATTGTATGCAGCATAGATAAACATGCTCTCTCCTCATCCAATAACAACATCCAGTTGGCGAAGCTACACTTTAGACTTTTGCCTACATGGACGGCATCAGGTAGACAAACGAATATAAACTGAGGGGGCAACGATCCATCATTTTTGCTCTGAGAAATCAATTCAAAGGCTCTTTTGTTCCCTGATTCACAGTCCGATGCCAAAACAAGAACTACTGCTCGAGAACACTGGACATTAGCTTCAAGGCACCGTTGGCAAGCACGAAGAGATGGTATGTGGCTAAGCTGCCCTTGATCACGACAGGTATTGCAGACAGAAGCAGTCTCTATGCAAGCCTGGCATGCACTTTTACAAATCGCTGTAGCAGGTTTATCAATAATATGCCGTGATGAAGCCGCTGCCTTTATACAACAATGGCACGTTTGTAACACCTCAACTTCATTGAGAAATTGTTCTTTCATCTCGCCTCCTGTTTTGCCTGCCTTGGGTTTGTAGGTGACACTGACTGGCATGGCAACCCCGTTGTCCGTCGTCGACAAATATGTTACATTTGCCTCTGTCACCACATTTTCTTTGAGAAATTCAGATTTTGGGACTGGATTGGCCTTGACAAATTCTATATCGGCTGTCATCTTCAAACCAACATTTGTTTTCTGTTTCTCGTCGTATTGTACTGCAGACTTTAAAGCTGTCCCATCGTTCTCCATTGCTGCGCCAATTACTTTAATAATCGGTGTATCAACAAGTGGCTTCACGCCCACAGATGGATCTACAGTAAGTGTCAAAAATGAATCAAGCCAAGTCTTGATTACCCCACTTGAAGTAGTATATCCTGATGAATGCTTTAATCTTGTCGTTCGTCCGGGTCCTCCGAGGTTTGGTTTAGCGCGGTCTGGAGTAAAAACTCCACCACTGCCGCAACCGTGCCACATGGGACCCCGGATAAAGTTCACAGTCCTCTCTACACCAAGAAATTTAACAGAGTTGAAAAATTCGACAACTTGGTCATCATATTTGTGGCTTGGATCAATCATAGCATACGAAACGGAATCAAGATATTTGTAAAATATTCTGTCCTTTGGAATTTGGCCGTTTTTAATTAAACTATTTAATCTTATGCAAACATCATCTGCTTTCTCCAGCGATATGGGAAATATGAAATATTCCTTGTGTATGTCACTGTCTGTCTCTTCACCATTTGAATTATTAGACTGGAGGTCCATATTGCATTTGTAGTCTTCGGAATCTGAAGCTGTCAGGAGGTCCGTGTCGGTGTCGATATCGTAGCTCATTGTTTAATTCATTATCTTGGTCACTATCACCCATATCATGATCAGAAAACCTGTAGAGTGGAAGTACATTCGTACCATTACACTAAAAGTCAAGTAAGACTCTTAACCAGCTCTGCCAAGATGTTAATTATTTCTTTATTATCATGTGTTTTACATCATTAAAGGCTCCACATTTAAGGGTGAACAAGAAATTAAAATAATCACATTTAACAAAAAACGAATATTATGAAAAGATTATACGCTAGGTTTCTATTCCACCGTGTGGCTTTCGATACAAACATCACTAATACATTCTTGAAATCTGACTCGCTGTAAACTTTTATTTTTCAAACTACAAGTAGATGCACATTAACGTCCTTACTGCATGGAGGCATTGACATGGCAGTCTAATTCTTGATCACGGTCACAGTCAAAATCAGCATTGTTAGAGCAAGAGGCGTTAGTGAGCGGTTTGTGTAACAAACTTTTGCATCATATTTCTCATCTTAGCAATCTCAGCAGTTGATTTCTGACTCTTGTCCTCTGCGGATTTTTGGTTTGTACAAGCAGTATCATAGTGCTCTAAAATATAAAACAAAATATTATTGTTAAAAAAAACTACTGAAAGAGGTCTAGGAAAGTCTAGAATTTTTTTTGTCTGATCATGCAAAGGAGCCACATACTTTTCTTGAAGTATTCCGTCCTTGCTTTGAGGGTTCGATCTACTGGCACCAGCTTCTGCTTCTTACAACGCCCACACAGAATAGTATACTCATTCACCGCCTTGCTGCCATTAAGCTCTTCTAGTGCTGAAATAGAATTTAAATGGTACTCAGCTTGTAGACTCTATTATGGTAACACGAAATATCAAACATGTAAGGAAACTATGGGTCCCGTTGGAGGGAAGTTTTTCTTTGTGTGTGTACTAGCTATAAGTCAAATAAGATTTTAAGCGTTTACGTCCCAATAGGGACCTAGCAGTGAGATTATCCCCCTCCCCCATCCCTACACCACCATCCACGCGATCACTGATCAACAAAAGAAAAACAAACTATAAAAATCTGTTGAAAGCTCGTTTCTGCAAAGTAATATAGATTTATCGCCCCTTCCCCCCTAAGGGCGACGCAAAAAATATTTTATTCGCACCTTTGTTCATCTCCTCGAGCTCTTTTTTCTGTCTTTCATTTCGCTCAACGTCTTCACCTCTTTTGATTTTTTTAACGAGGTCTTCATCCTCCAGCTTTGCTACGGATCTCTTCCTTCCTGTTTTCCTAGGTTTGCTGATGGACGTGCTAGTGGGGTCTGAACTGTCTGTTGCGAGGCAGACCTTGATAATAGGCAACGCTTTTTCAAACGTGATTTCTTTTCTTAAAACGTTAACTGGAAGGGATTCAGAAATAAATTTTATCTAAGGTCTATATGCCACACATAAAAACAGTTTACAAAATGGGGCCCAAATTGCAAAATAGTTCCGCTAATTTAAAAATGTCAGGATTTTCGGAAATTTTATAAATCTCTATATCAATCGAGCCAATAGCTAAACTAATTTCGAAAGCCAATAAAATTCACTCGTCATTCTGTCTTCAAATGCAGTTTGCTTCGTGCGCGATTGACTTGAATTTCTTTCTTTTCTCTAGAGTGGGAGGTAAGATACGCATGATCGTTCTCCGCGCTAGCTTGGGCCATAGATCGACGGGGCAACAAAGATATCTTATTAACCTCATTGACCTCATTATCTTATTAACCTCTTTATCTTATTAACCTTGATATCGTATTTTAATAAAGTTTAAACTTCGAGAAACTGAACCTCGGCCCTTGTTGTCGAGTATTGCATCTAAATGAATAAGTTGTTACCTTGTAAAGAAGATGTACTCGCTGACAGTAATGGCCTCTCCTCGTCCCATTGCTGTTGTGTGTTAATTGCGAAGGCCTTACTGAAGTCTCTTCCCTTTTCGAGCCGACAGAATTTAAGCTCGATAGAGGAGCCGAGGCCACGTTTCTCAGCCTCTGCCTTTAATCCGGCAAATTCCATGAACTTTTTGCTAAAAACTGGCAAAGACGAATGCTCATTCGTAATAAGAAAACGAACTCGTTCCTTCCCAAGGAAATTTAGTGAACCCACGGACTTTGGGTCCACGTAAAATATAACACACTCAATCCTCATCGTACTAGTCTCGATCTCCGATTGCGCTGCCATGTTTAGGATCACTGTCCTTTGAGTCATTGACCGACCCTTGACCTCCTGTCGAGGAGTCACCTAAGAGTAAGCATCTGACACATGACACGCATGCAAAGCACGTGAATTGCACAATAGATTTTCACTTTACGACTGACGACGTCAACGAAGATTAAGCGAAGGTCAACAAGGGAAGCTCCCGGCTACTTGGTAGTTCCGGATGCCTTACGAGACGGTACGATAATTATGCGGAGGTCACATTTGATGTTTTTAGTCTTAATAAATCGTCCGGAGGTCTCGCCAGTCTCGCGTCTCAAAATCACGTAGAATAAAATGGTGAAATCACGAATATCGGTTATTAATTCAAGCTCTTCACGTGTCACGCGAAACCTTCCGGTCACAGGTCACGAAGAATAAATTCATTGCATTCACGTTTCACGGAAAATAAAATCAGCTAATCACGCGTCACGAGAATACCCCTGTACGACCCTCCTAATAAATTACCGGGAAAAAAGGCTTTTCAAAGCAGATAGCAATGCCACAATGTCATAAAAACACCTTCTGGAAACTCGGTGTCTGCTTAATGCAGGTTTCTCGTAACAAAATATCTTGATTTTGGTGTCCGCGTCATCTTAATATAATGAAGGTCTCTCTCGAATACAGGTTCGTTTTAACGTATGCATTGGAAGAAAATCTAGAGATTTAAGAGAGCGTCCGTGTAAGAACGGACAAGGCTTTTTTCGGACCTTCGCCGATTTCCCTGATTTTTTCAGTGAAAGTCGACAATTATATCCCAATAACAAATATCACATTTATTTGGATCAATTCGATATTTTATATTTTTTGCGAGGCGATTTTCAAAGTCACCTCAAAACCACGCAATTCGCCATTGGAGACTCCGTAAATTTGCCATAAATGACGGTCGCTACCAAAACTTTATTACTCAATTTAACGAGCTGATTTTTTTACATATTGAAGTTTCATCTTCCCTCGATAGTGTACAGGTTTAATAATTGAGATCTATTTAAGTTTCGTTAAGTTATGATTTTTTTAAATTGACTCCCAACAAACTCCGAAATGTTGAAAACGCGACATGCCTGTAGTTGAAAGCCATTTTGTCGAATGTGGGACCTGATCTAGAATCGTGTCTATTGTAACTCAAAAGTACTAACACCATTATAGAAATGTATGAAATAAAATTTGTGGGCACTCTTTACTGCGCGCCGTACAGAGCTCTGCGAAATTCCCAAATGTTCGCCATTTTGATCCAAAATAAACAAAACGCTTGAGCGACCGATAAACCAATTTCAGAACCGTAAATGTTTGGAGATGCGTTAAAATACTGCTAGAAGTCAGACTGTAAATGGCAATATTTTTCTTTCGCCGTTTCAACCGTTTTAGCCGATTTCTCGGTATTTTCAACGCTCACAGCAATAAATATATCACTTTCGATCAGTATGCAAATTTGGCAAAAGCCCGTGTTGTCACGGAACATCTATCGATCTGTTTACCGGCCGCAAACAATTTGCCTAAAAACGTTACCAAAGCAAAGATTTCCTTCTTACCTGGTCAGGCGATAAGATTCTTTAAGCTTCTATGTAAAAGTTTTCTTTTTGTTTGTGGCTGTAAAGAGGCTGTTTTCATTTCACACGCTGCGATAAAACAGTGTTTGTTTTGACGCAAGACTGACTTGCTCGTTTCAGTCTAATTCAATTAAAGCTTAATTTGTGAAACCCATGTCGGCCCGAGAACAAAATTGTACAAAACCTTTAAAAAAAATTGTGAGCTTCTGGGATGTTTTTTCATACCCAAAAGGGGTTTTATTTGCTTGTTTGTTTTTTTCGGGGGGAGGGGGGATTTATTCAAAAAAAAAACATTCCAGTCTGGTCTTGTGGAAACAAGGAAAATCCCTGATTTTCGTTGAACAAGCGGTTTGCATATTAGAACAGTATTTTTGAAAACTATCGGGCTCCAATGCGGCAAAGCAAGTTCTACAAAAAATCATCGTAGACATAAAATACAAATACCTCTATATTGCAATTGGGATAAATCAATGTTTGTTTTTGCAAACTTACTTGTTTGTTTCCGTCTAATTCAATTTAAACCGACCGTGATGTCAGCGATTTTGTTTAATTTCGAGAAAATCCTTGGGCGTCCTTTCTGCACGAAATGGCAGCTATTGCATCCAATTGCTCTCTTCACGAGATATTACAGACTCCGTGTGGATCTAGTAGGAATGAGAAGAGCCATGTGTTGCTCTCTGAGTGCAACTCAGATATTTCAGCTCATTTGTCGAGCTGCCACTTATCGAAATGCGGCGATGTTACGGAAGCCGAACTGATCATGGCGAGAGCAGGTATTCGCGGTTTGTCGGAGAGCCAACTCGCAGGCATGACCATTTGCCCAAAGCACAGACACTCATTGGGAAGATTCTGGCGAGCACCAAAGTCATGCCAACATCCTGGTCATACCGGGAAGACTGTAAGTGTGTCAGGAAGACACGTAATCAACTTCCAAATGACAGAAGAAATATCTGTTTTGTTTGGCAAGATCACTACTGCTGTCGGTTCACGTAAGTACCTCTTTCCTTGTGATTTTGATGAGAAAATTCCGCATTGTTAGTTTTTCGATAAGTTTTGTTTTCGTATTATTAAAACAGCATTTCATGATCCTCTGTTCAATTTTTTTTATCAATTTTATACTGCTTGCCTCGCTAGTAGTTGACGCAGATAAAAAAAAACCGAAACAGTATTTCCACTATCTTCCCTGATTTTACAAGTCTGAATTCCTTCAAAAAAGTAATCGAATGATGTCATACATGCCAGTCAACACTGAAAACCTAACTGGCAAAAGGCACAGGGGGGATATTATGCGCGAGCATCGTCACGCGACGCTTCTCCCTGAGGGTGCATTGCGTGACGTTCCCAACGGCTGTGAAAATGACCAAGTGCGGAGTTGACCATTTTTTAAAAAAACAGCGTTAAAACTACCCCGATCAATTTGAGTGAAATATATCCTCCCAGGGAAAGGGGGGATGGGGGGTTACTCCAAAAAATTTTATACGGGAAGGCTCCGCCCCGAGCTCTAAACCCTCACCATTTTATGAATCACTTTGACAGAAATCGTTCCCCTTTTGTGTACCTTTTACTGAAAAAAGGTACCCCTTTCATATAATTATACCTGAAACACATGGCATAGACTTTGAACACGACGTCTTCCATTCTCGTCCCCATAGCCCTTTCGTTTCTCTTAGCCGGCTTGGCACGAGAAAACGAAGGGCTCTGGGGACATAGGATTTTTGAATTAAATCGAACTTTTTTGATTGGCTGTTTGGAACAAAGAATTCCTAAACGGAAGTCGTAAATGTAACGACTCTCTCATATATTCTTTTGAAACGTCATGACTGCATACATGAAGACCGGAAGTCCTAGAATCTAGGACTGAAAATCCTGTGTCTCCAGAGCCCTTCGTTTTCTCGTGCCAAGGCCCAGCCGGCTAAGAGAAACGAAAGGGCTATGGGGACGAGAATGGACGTCTTCTTCTGAATGATCTAGTAAACGTCCACTCTCAAATAAACGCTTCGTATCTAATAAACGCCTCCTTTGACGTGTAAAGTTTATAGACGCCCCCTATGCAAGAATCACCTCAGAATCCAGGGAAACGCTGCACAGCGTAATATCACGCAATGTAGTTTTTTTGCTTGACTCGGACGTCGAAAAGGCCAACGATGTCAACAAGATTGACTCTAATGGCGATGCAGACATCGGTGTCGAACTATGAACGACATCTCTAGGCTTTGCATTAGCGCAGACAAGAGAATATTTCACTTGGCGCAGATTAGATTAGTTACCTACTCACAAAATAACGCTGTTTTCTATCTTACTCCGCGAGCAAAATGCGCGTCTTATTTGTTTGTTGACGTTGCGGTTACAGCCTCATAACTATTTAACGCTCCGCTAGAACCCCTAAAATTTAATTTAGCCGCCGGGGTTTATTAGATCATCTACCGTATATGAAAAAGCTTAAATTAGAGCTTTTACTCAGTGTTGCATTTATATACACAGCTATCTGCACATCTTGCCGAAAGAAGCATGCTGAGCGACTTCTAAATTTAGGATGGCAAAATCCTAACAAACAGACAGAGGACCAAGCAGCCGCGGCTCCTCAAAAAGATGTTGAAAGGTTTGTTGAATAAAATGTTGTTTCTTTCTCTTTGCCTAGTGTTTCTTGTTGTAAATGCCATAGGAATTATTTAAGCCTCAGTCAAAGCCCTCCAAGGGCGCAGGAGGTTCAAAGTTACACAGTTTATTGTGCCTTTTGATCCAGTTCGATTGTACTGCACGTTCTCTAAATAAGTTTGGATTCTTTTTTAGAACTGCAAAGACAAAAGCAAAGACTGCTATAAGCGAACATGCAGCTCAGATGGAAACAACGCCCTTCCGAGAGCTACCTGCTCTTGATTCGCTGCATACTATCAGCCCATGTTGGACACCAGAAGTCGCTAGAGCCATGTCTTATGAGAGTACCGTAGAGACCTTGAGTACATACAACTCTGCCATGGACGAGATCGCCAGCACGATATCTAGTGCGCGAGAACCCCTGACATCGCAGCTGGACTCCTGGAAGAAAAGCACAGCAGCACAAAGGCAGCATTGCATCCAGAAAGCAAACTGAAGACTGCATGCTGGTGTGCGATGTGATAGCCCCTCATGACGGGAAACAGCTGTTCCAGGCCATGATGACCGCTGGCGTTCAAGGAAAAGCAGACGGCGAAGCCATGGCCGATGACATGGTAAAAAACTCTAATGTGCGCGTACAAATATGCCAAGAACAGGAACACGAAGACGTAAATCCTGAGTTTATACGCCTACAAGTACTCGGTAAGCACTTTGAAAAAGCTCCACGCACCGTATGGCAAGCTTTCTTCACGTCAAATACGCAGAGCACGATGTCATCCAAGGAACCTGGGTCCCGGTACTGTTCCTGAGAAGACAAAACATCATCGTGTAAGGGTTGACATGAGCAAAGTGGATCATTTCATAGAATTCGTTAATCGCCCGTATTTCTATCAAGACGTATCATACGGAACAAAGTTGTTGAAGCTTGACAGTGGCGAAACCATTGAGATGCCGAATGTCGTTCGAACAGTTACACGTTCAACAATGATCAGCCAGTACTTGCATTTCTGCCAGGAGGAGAAATGTGAATCACTCAGTCGTTCTACTTTGTTCAAAATTCTACAAGTTAGAGAAGCCTCTCAAAGAAAGTCAATGCAAGGACTAGACAACACGGCTGCTGACGGTTCCGCTGGTTTTTACACAGCAGAAATGATAGTTGACGATCTCGAGAAAGGAGGACTGAATAGAGAATGGTGCGCTGAAATCATAGAAAAGTTAAAAGAAGCGAAACGCTACTTGAAGACTGGCTATCGCGTTCACTGTAAACCAGAGGAGGCTGAATGCCCAGACCACTGTCGCAAATTCGCCCTCAGCGACGAAGGAGATCCCGATTTCCAGGAGAGCTGCTCTCATCAGCACTTGGAAACTTGTGATGATTGTCAGGACCTGCGAAATGTTCTTGATGAAGTAGAAGGTCACATTCGAGGCTCATCCTGGAACCCTTACAGCAAAGAGCAACAAGATGATCTTCTATATGATTTCAAGCAGGCACGCTCAGATATCTTGGCGTGGAAGGCCCATATTGTCCGATCCGTCAACCAGGAAGAAGCAAAGCAAGATCAGCTGAAGATGATTTCTGATAATCCAAACTCTGCACTTATTGTAATGGACTGGGCGATGAAGTTCCTGCAGCTCAATTATCGCGAAAAGCAATCGGATTGGTACGGAAAGAGAGGGTTGAGTTGGCACATCTCGACAGTCATCTCCAGCGATCTGGAGAAAGCAGGCCATCTAGAGCTGCAGTCATATGCTCACCTCTTCGACACATGTCAGCAGGATTGGTTCGCCGTCTGTTCAATCGTCGAGAGCACGCTGAAAGTAATCAAGACCCAGAAGCCGCATGTCACCCAGGTTTACCTGCGCTCAGACGAAGCGGGATGTTATCATAATAACTCTCTTATAGCTGCAGCAAAAGATCTCGGTCAGCGAGTAGGCATCACCGTTTGTCGTTACGACTACTCAGAGCCACAGTACGGCAAGGATGTGTGTGATCGAATCTTATGTCCGATGAAAACAGGCATCCGACGACACTGTAACGAAGGCCATGACATTCTAACAGCAACGGACATGAGGAGAGCGCTATCAGAGAGACCAGTTAAAGGTACATCCGCGTGCGTCTGTGCAGTTGACGAGGCGAAAAACACGTTAGAAGTGAACAAGATAGATGGCTTCAGCAAGCTACACAACTTCCAGATTGAGGAGGAAGGCATTCGTGTCTGGAGGTCGTACGGAGTAGGTCGTGGTAAGGAGATTCCCTTCAACAAGCTACTTTCTAAAAGCCAAGGTAACACCGGCCTCGTCGTTTGTGAAGAGTTTTTTACCTGTAGAGAAACACGCGTTTACCAATCTTAAGACACTGTTCTCGAGAGCTCAGACGATGACACTGATTCAGCCGATGCGGAGTTAGATATGTTTGAATGCTCCGAGCCCGGATGTATAAAGAGTTTTACGACTTTCTCGGAACTTGAGTCCCATTTGGACATCGGGGACCACTGCATGAAGGATGAGAAGAAGACGGAAACACTGTACGATAAGATTCGTAAGGATTGGGTGGACATGTTCACTTCAACAGTCCGCATTACTGAATATGATGCGTCGGAATCTAGTACCAAGCAGGGTGTACAAGATTCTTCGCCTTCAAACCAAGCTATTAATATGGGTTGGGCCCTACCTAAGCTACGAACAGGACCTAGGTTCAGCGACAAGGTAAGAAATTACCTTACAGCAAGATTTGATCTCGGCGAACAGACCGGGCTCAAAGCTGACCCTCAGCAGGTGTCAAGCGATATGCGAAAGGCAAGAGACGAGCAGAACGATCGCTTATTTGACAGAGAAGAATGGCTGACCAAGAGCCAAGTGAAGAGCTTCTTTTCCCGCCTTGCAGCGGCCAGACGAAGAAAACAGGAACCAGGAGAAATCGACCTGAGTCCCAGAGACCTATTGCTGGAGGATGAAGAAGCCGATAGACAACAGCTTGTTGAAGAGGTAGTGAACGAACTGAGGCCGCAGCACCCACTGTCATACGATGCATTTAACCTGTGCGAGTGTGCGAGAGAACATAAACTGAACAAATTTAACGTGCCAATGCTGAAAGAAATCTTGCGCCATTTTGAGGTCCCATTCAAATCGAAAGACAAAAAGAAAGAGCTGATTGAACAACTAAGGCTGTTCATACAAGAATGTGAATGCTTTCATTGAAAACGAATGAATATACAGGGGCATAGCTAGGATTCTTGAAGGGGGGGTGACACTCACTATGTTAGACCCAGCGTACTGAACAGATTGTCACGTCGACATCCGCGTTGTGTTTTTGACCAATTTTCACACTTCTGAAAATATTTTTTTTGTGAATGAGCTACCGGACCCCAGGGGGGGGGGGGGGTACTAGAAGTATACATGACTGGGGATCCGACGGAGCTTCATATTGCAAACCCAAAAAAATACACAAGCCTGAAATTTGAGACCCAAAAAAATACCTGACATCAAAATTTCCAACCCAAAAAAATACACACGTCGCTGAAAAAAAAAGTTCGAATCAATATTTTTCTGATCCACTGATCGCAACGAAAACCCGAAACGAAAAGTTCGCTCGGAGATACGACCCAAAAACTGAAAAAAATTCCCGTATTCTTTTAAGACCTAAACAAATACGTGAATGATCCCGAGCGTGTAAATTTTCAACCCATAAAAATACGTCGGACCCCCCCTCCCGTCATGCATTCTTCGAGTGACCCCCGGATACCGGACAGAACAGTCAAACAGTCGAACGGCGCAAGCGCGAAACGAAACCCCTGAGCAGTGAGCATGGGGGAGGGCAGGAGCCCATGGGGAGGGACAAGCCTGCAAAATAGCTGCATAAATTGGGTATATAGCACTGGTAAAGAAATATTTAATACATTGATGCCATGTTTGATCGTAAGATTTGCGCGTTTTCGCCATGTTTGTATATTTTTTTTCCAAAAACAAAAACTGTCCCACAAAGGGAGGTCACGGGCATCCCAGGACCCCACTTCGCTACGCCCCTGAATTATAAAGAGATGTACAAGTCACTTACCTTGCAAAGAAAAATTCACGTGCATATAAGTACATAAGGTTAAACTTAGTAAAATGCCGTTAATATTGCGATCCTCTTTTCACGAAATACAGTTTTCTGTTATCAAGACATGATGAGTTAATGGCAAAATGGAAAAAAGCGGGTTCTTTCATATTTGTTATATTTATGTTGTCAAAAAACATATTTCGTAGCAGGGATCGCGACTCTCTTCAATTTCCGATGGTAATAGAGCACGAAATGCACATTTGTGTTACGTATTTATTTTCTGGTTTCAGAGTAAACTTTAATGCCCCCGCCCACTAATTTTTAATTAAATTTACTTTTTTATGACAGATAAATTAATTCTCACAATATTATTAAAGTCACGTCAATACGATGTCTTCCAATTGTAGAGCCCCAACTGTTGGTTTTTTGTCCTTTTTTGTCTCGAATAGTTCAGAGACTTCAGTTGATGTTCATCGAATAACTGTTTGTTTATGAGGAAGGGCCTGAAGGGGGTAAAATGGAAAAAAGAATAGGGCAAATTATCGCTGGGAAAATGGAATTTGGGTGACTGGGACTGGGGGTCACAAGTAAAAACTAATATAGAACTGGGATTTGAATTTGGAAAATTCGGGAAAACAATAAGCTTGGACTGGAAAATCGGCTTCACCACCACCTAATCCCCACCCCACCCCCCCCCCCCCCACACACTCTCTATCAGGAACCTGTATGAAATTTGTGAGTCTTGACAAGCGGCATTTTTTTTTTTAATGACAAGCGGCATAACTATTTGACACTCTCAACAGCAAATCAGCAAGTTCCTACTCAATACAAGAAGGCATTTTTTGGATCGTGAATTCTCTTGGAATAATCCCCTCGAAAAGACCAAGCGAAACAACAACCCGGGTTTTGCCAAACTAGACAGCCTGGCTGGTTTTAATTGAATTAGTCTGAAACGAACAAGTCAGTCTTGCGTCAAAACAAACACTGTTTTATCGCAGCGTGGGAAATGAAAACAGCCTCTTTACAGCCACAAACAAAAAGAAAACTTTTACATAGAAGCTTAAAGAATCTTATCGCCTGACCAGGTAAGAAGGAAATCTTTGCTTTGGTAACGTTTTTAGGCAAATTGTTTGCGGCCGGTAAACAGATCGATAGATGTTCCGTGACAACACGGGCTTTTGCCAAATTTGCATACTGATCGAAAGTGATATATTTATTGCTGTGAGCGTTGAAAATACCGAGAAATCGGCTAAAACGGTTGAAACGGCGAAAGAAACATATTTGCCATTTACAGTCTGACTTCTAGCAGTATTTTAACGCATCTCCAAACATTTACGGTTCTGAAATTGGTTTATCGGTCGCTCAAGCGTTTTGTTTATTTTGGATCAAAATGGCGAACATTTGGGAATTTCGCGGAGCTCTGTACGGGGCGCAGTAAAGAGTGCCCACAAATTTTATTTCATACATTTCTATAATGGTGTTAGTACTTTTGAGTTACAATAGACACGATTCTAGATCAGGTCCCACATTCGACAAAATGGCTTTCAACTACAGGCATGTCGCGTTTTCAACATTTCGGAGTTTGTTGGGAGTCAATTTAAAAAAATCATAACTTAACGAAACTTAAATAGATCTCAATTATTAAACCTGTACACTATCGAGGGAAGATGAAACTTTAATATGTAAAAAAATCAGATCGTTAAATTGAGTAATAAAGTTTTGGTAGCGACCGTCATTTATGGCAAATCTACGGAGTCTCCAATGGCGAATTGCGTGGTTTTGAGGTGACTTTGAAAATCGCCTCGCAAAAAATATAAAATATCGAATTGATCCAAATAAATGTGATATTTGTTACTGTGATATAATTGTCGACTTTCACTGAAAAAATCAGGGAAATCGGCGAAGGTCCGAAAAAAGCCTTGTCCGTTCTTACACGGACGCTCTCTTAAGCTGGTATCAGCTTAATATAGAGTGTCCGCTTAATATGCGTTCGCTTAGTGCAGGTTTCGCTGCAGTTCGAAATATTAACAGAACAAAAACTCAAGGGTGGGGCTCCACTAACCCTCCTTGTACCTCAGTGGGGGTATAAGTTTGCACGTACGGCGCCCGAATCTAAAAAAAGATGTGAACTGCTCTACGATGGAAACTTTTCGCTGGTTTTGTTTTAGTTATACGACGCGATACCAAGAAAATGTGTTGGAACAACATACCTGAATCATTTTCCGTAGGCGTCGGCTCAGTGGAAACTAAAAATATATAAATTGGAATTATTTATCTTTTAGTTCTGTTTGTTTTCTACAGTTCAAAAAAATACCACATGATGTCACTAAAAGCAGGCCTGGAAGTGGTTAGAAATTTGAAGGGAAAAATACCATGGTAATATAGAGATTAGGGACTCCTGCAAACTAAAACTTAAATCTGTTTGATCGACTAAAGTCTGTCCCTGAAAAATGCCTGTCGAGTCTCTGCGCAAGGAAAACTATGCGTTTGCTGCATGCTGTATTGTTTTGTGGGTTGTGTATTTAAGGGATATGTAATTCTTTATTGCCGTTTCATTATTTCTTGCTTCATAAAAATTACAACCGAGTTCGAGTCTGCTTGTACTCTCCAATGGAAACATTTTCTCAGGTTTTGTTTTATTTTTGGGACACGATATTTATAAATTTGTTAGACTAACATACCTGAATCAAAATCCGTTGGCGTTGGCTCAGTGGAAACTAAAACTAAAGTGAAAACTGAATGTGTTAGCTCTGGTTGAATTTTGTTCTTCCAAAAAGTACTTACCATAACGGAACTGGATGTGGTTAGAGAATTTAAAGTGGAGTAATACTTTGTCAACCATTAACGTAGCGCTAATCTGTGCGTTATTTTTATTTGAACGAGTTATGTCTACCCATGATCATGACATGGGCATGACGTGTCTTTGTTCAGGGAAGTTGCCGTGTTCATGGCAGCCACTATCCCTCTGGCTGCTCGTTGTAGCTCGCAGCACATTGTCACCGCTCCGCGGCTTAATTTGGTTTCGACCAAGATAAAATAGCGTACAATTTGTATGTAAAGCTTCATTAGAGAATTGCTGTCTGATACGTGTATATATATGTACATCGTATTTTGTCAGATGCAGGCATGTAGGACCTGCAGCAACTGAAATGACTAAATGTTTCAATTCATTTTCATTGAAATGCCACAAAATTGCGAGGAACCGTAAAAAATGAACCTATCTCTTGCAGTGATTATATATGCTAACAGGTAAGTGTATTGTTTCAATGTGCAGATGAAATTTGGACCATGGCGAGAAATCCGAGACATGTTTTTTCGTGCGGCTTACATTCATACCTCTTTAAAATGGCATAAGCCGCTGATAAAAGCGGTGTGACACGGGCTCATAGTCACGATACAAATGGAAGGGTGAAACACAACGATGTTTACCCTTAAATAAAAGCTGCTGACCAAAGATACTGTCCAGAGTTTGAATAGCAACAGAAAAGGTAGTAAATTATCTTCCGAGCGAGATGTTTTTCAGGAAATTTGGATGATTTTCGGTGGAGATATTGCAGATCGAAGTTCATAGATTTTAGCCGTGGGATGTTTACTGAAATTTACCATGTTTTTCCTTCTGGATACCGCAGAGGATTCAAATCGGCGAATGTTAAATGGACTTCGACCTGAAAGAAAGCGCCTTCGAGTTCACGTAAGAGATGGAAACTGGTGTGTAAGATAAGTTATAACGCGAACTGGAGCGCTTAAGCAGGGTATCATTTGGCCTTTTGGAGAGGACAGTCACACAAAGCTTGTTCAAAAGTTATGCTTACTGTCGGGTTACTGTTTATCTCAAAACCGCAACGGATACAACTTGCAAGGTGAGAATTAAAGCAAATTCAGTTAAAGGAACAGCAGTACTCATCGAATCTGATAGAAACCGAGGGTTGCGAATGTTTTGAGGACAGTTTTTTTCGATTTTTATTCTTTTCTTAGTCAATTGTCTGTATTGTGAAATGCCCTGATATTTTCTAAGTGTCAACTGTCATTGCGCATGCCTGTCTCGAATTTCTCGCCATGCATTAGAATAAATACTTTTAAGCAGTAAATAGTGCAATGAAATAACGAACTCAAAGTCTAACATATACTTGGATTTAGATCCAGCTGTCTATCAACGGTGAATGGCCCAAGCTTTCCATCAGATACGGCATCTCGTAGAGGCTGTAACGGGTCACTGACCCCTTCTTTAAAATGCAACTGAACAATAGCCCAGATACTCGACCCTTCCCTGATGAAAGAAATCACCCCAAGTGAAATTGTTTACCACTCTTTGCACTGCAACGAATTTAGGTTCTCGGAAACGCGATTTCCAGCATTTTGAGGGGGAATGAGGACTTTTGGTGAGAAACTCATAAGAATACATTCCATTAGGGAAACTAATTTCTACACCAGGGAGAACTATATATAAAACTCACCAGGGATTTTTCAAAAATCTACTAGCAACTAGGGAGGTGTGTTACAGAAGGGTGTAGTTATGTTTCCTCTGTCAGCTAGACGATCTCCAAGTATTTGGACGTAACGTCTCATTCAAACCCCCTGGGAGAATTCCATGTTTATTTGGAATTACCAAGCAATTAAAAACAAAACAAGACAATAGAAACAATGTTAGAATAACTGATCGAACTCTCGCGTGTTGATTTGCTTTGACTTGTTCGTAGCAACAAGGCTAATGTATCGCAAGCTGTCTTGGCTCTAAGGATGAATTTTGTCAAACTGTTTTACATCGCCTCTTTTCTTGCAAAATTTTCCCTTTAAGTGACACAACTAAACCAAAAATGGAACGTTCAAAGAGGCAAAAATCACCAGTTGGTGGGTGAAAACTTATTTCTAATCGACTGCGTGGTATCATTTTCTAGACAAAAAAAAAGAAATTATTTGCCATAGCTTGAAAGCGAAAATGTTTGAATGGTGGGAACGAGTAGCTGACTCGTACCTACGACGGTACTTAGAGAAGTGACATGAGAAATGAGTGGATTTGAGACTTAATTCCGTAGTCTATTTGAGTAAAAACAAGCTTTTTGTGCGTATTTTGACTGAGGTTGTGAAGGCACGCAAGAGACAACAACTTTAACACGCTGAGCTGATAACGTCACATGGCATAAAAGAACAAAAAACGACCATCTTGGTTTTCTTGGAATTTCTTGCTATTTTTCGAAACTCCAAAGAAGTTTCAAAATAAAATAAAATAAAATAAAATAGAAAAACAGTAAAAGAGCACTAATTGTTCTAAAAGTGTAAAAGACGCGCCAAGCAAGAACTAACTATAGTGTTTTTTAGCATTACCGTCGATGTTTCGCTGTTAACAATAGATTTATATTATTCAAATAAATTTTCATAGCATGATTTGCAATGCACAGTTATCTTGGAACCTAGCTTTTGTATTTGTTTAAGCTATTTATTTTTAGCAGTTTTGATTTATGGTGGAAGCCGCTTTATAAACGAAAATAATGCCTTATCTTAATTATCAATCACATCAAACAATGCATGCAGCACACTCACCAGAAATTTACAACTTCCAGTTCATAAAGCTGTTTTCCAGCATTGTTAGGCAGGTTGTACAAGCTCGCAATCTAGTATTTACAACAGATAGATTCATTTAAGGAAAGCTCGAAACGTACCTGACATTATGCTAACCCGGCGCTGAAGGGGATTGTTTAACTTAGCACTGAGACAGCTTCCGGACAAACTCTTAACATGATTTTCTTAAATGCAGGGTCATAAAAGAAGTGACAAACAAAACTACAGGATAAAAGAAAAAATAAAAGTAAACTTAGAAAAAAATCAGGGCACTTGTGCTCCACTCCTCTCCCATTCAAAATATCATGAAGGAACTCGAATCTGAAGGGTACAGTGAAGTGTTTTACTGAAACATATACCACTCTTAACTCTATATTTGCTCTTTTAAGACTGGGGATTCCGTCCCCTTGCATAACTCATAGATTTTTAGTGTCTCCAAAATTGTTTTCTTTGACAGTCACATCACAAAATGGTGACGAAGAATTATAACATGTTCCCAAATGGCGGCCACCACAGATTCACCATCTTGGATTTCTTGAATTGTTCCAAAACCTCCGAAAAACACCAAGATTTAGCCGAAAAACCAAATAAAGTCAACAGAAGACCACTTAAATGTTCTAAAAATGTAACAGTAACGTAACGTGAAGTATCTTTCATAAAAAGGAAGAAAATTCAAAATTCTCAAAAAATGTTTCTCAAAATGTGGTTGCTATGGTAACCTAACTTGCTACACCAAATTGTTCCCAGATAAACACTATTATCTGTATAATATGAAAATTATACGGCGGTTTTGAAGATACGAATTGTAGTTTTCTCGTGGAAAAAAAGATGTTTTATTCTTACTTATTTTGCTCTTTTTTCGTGGTAAAAACAATTGTTTTCTTTAAGAGTCTCTCCCATTTTTAAAGAGCTTTATTAGATTGTCGTTTGATCAAACAATTTTTCTTCTATTTTCACAGGCAATGTGAAGGCTGACTATCCGTAACGCAACATTTGGAACAAATGTAGTAGACCTCAGTTGACAAATGAGGGATAGATATATAGCGTTTGCTTGGCTTTCTTCCAGCAGTGGCGATTTCTTTGAAGTTTGCGTAACAAGCAAGGTTGTGTAACACAAACTGGTTCCAAATGAGAATTTACTCCATTATTCATCCAATCTATGCAAGACATTTCAAATGACGCTACGGTTGGGTGATTACAATATTGGATTCAACCTTGGAAATTAGTTAAGTGGAAGTTATTCTCAGTAGGTGGATTGCACTGAGTAATCTGCCTGTCAGAAGACAGGATATCAGCCTGGACCAGGCTTCCCTAAGATCCCATGTCTCTTCATGACCATATGAAGCAAAATCCCGATCACCTTGGATACCCAGAAATCATGCTGATAGCACAAGGGAAGGCAAACGGCGAGTTGCTTTGCTGGCAACAGGACTATTGATGCTTTTGTTATACAGATAGCATCTTGTGACTTAATTATTTTGATATTCTAGGATTTCCAGACGCAGGGACATTACAACGTTGAAATTTCAAGACTTTTCAGGAATTCTATGGCCCATACTGGGTTCTTTAGGAGCCTTGGGTTCAGAGCCCACCTCTCCAAGCATGGTTCCAGAGGATTAAAAATACTCCTTGTCAATAGGAATCAACTCGAACTGCTCTCAGAATGTGCTGATCTGATAGTACATGCAACCTTTTAAACAACAATTTCTCACAATTAAAATTTAATATCATCTGATAACTTACTTCTGATGTCAAATTAACCTTCAGTGTATTGAACTCAATCGAGCCATGAATCCTAAGAGCATCTCCCCATTCTGCACCTCCTGTTATCCTGATTCCAACGGTTACTACTCTACACTGGTTTGGACCTGTCAGAAGTAATTGTTTTAAACTATGACAAGAAATTCTGAAGAATTTACAGTCGGCCGATGGTAACTCTGCTCTCCCTTTCTCCGGTGGACCCTCATGTGCACTCTCTTAAGATCCGAAGGAGACCCAGCAAGTGAATCTGTGTGACCAAAACAGTGACTATTTGAAGCAATATTTTGAGAAATGTTGTGTCACTATTGAGAAAGATATTTTGGGTATTCTGAAGAATTTACAGGCGGTCCATGGTGACTTAACGGCATCCCCCATTCCCCTAGCCTGCGCCGCAGACGGACTATGACCCTCGGTAATAACCGAGGGTCATATTCCGTTTGCGGCGCAGGCTATCCTTCCCACTACTAAGAAAGACAGCATGTGAACCTACGTGACGAAAAGCGTGAAAGTGTGATGCAATATTTTGGGAATGTTGTAACTATGGCACACCTTGGCTTGCGATGAACTGTGAACTGCGCGCTTATGGACGTCCGATATGGCGCACTGTCACGATCTGTCACCGTATTCCCTTTCAAACACGATTTGTTAAACACGTCCGCAGCAATTGCAATGTAGTTTGTCAATACATACCCCCGAAGTTTAATTCAACTTAAAAAATCTTCATCTTCTTCAAAGGTGATGTTATTGTTTATTCATGAGGAGAATGTCCGGTATTTGCGAGATTGATTTTCAAACTGATAAAATCGATTGTGTTTTATTAAAGTGGGTACTAAAAATTTACAGTGAAACCCATTAAACCATGAACGCCTAAAATTATTTCTGGAATGTTTATTGTTCTGCGACCAATCATATTCGAAGGTCGTGTCTAAAAGTACACACGAGTGACCACGAGTGACCACGAGTGACCACGAATGACCACGAGTGACCACGAATGACCACGAGTGACCACGAGTGACCACGAGTAGACCACGAGTGACCACGAGTGACCACGAGTGACTACGAGTGACCACGAGTCAGAATGCATCAAAATATTTTGCTGATGTCATGATGACGTCATCATCACATCATTTTATCAAATAATCACTATTTAACGGCAAACTGACCGTTTCTTGAGACCTTATTACCTGGATTCGACATTTCCGCCATTTCTGACTGAATTGGGGAGGGGCTAAGGAACGGACAGGGAGGGGGGCTGGGGGGTACAAACTTCCCGCCACCCGCACCCTTTAATCTCGGTCCCCGCCACTTTTCTTAACTTTTTCTTCCCGTCCTTTTTACTGCCTTCCGTACACCTCCCTCCCTCTTTTCTACCCGGAGTCCCAAATTCTCTTAAAAGTAGTTCACTTTAATAAATTTGCTAGTTTCCAGTTAACTATAGAAGGGATAATCTCATCGTCGGCCTAGTTGTTTACATTTGTCATTCTACCATTATGTGTTTAGCGTCCTGCGGGATTTGCGCGACTGGCAAACGATTTGGACGTACTCACAGCTACATTATTGGCTGTGAAAAGTTATTAATAATATTCAAAGAAATCTAAGATAAATAATTACTTTGATTTCCTCTTTCTAGACTGTTGTAGTTAACAAAGTGGTTGACTGTATTATTTTGCTGAAATGAGAAATTTATAGCGTAAACCACTATAATCGTTTAACAATTATTAAAAGAATTATGTCATATTACGGGGGAAATTGGGATCTCACATATAAAAATCATAAAGCATTAAAGATTGTTGAAATTGTCATTCACTGCCCATTCTGTGCTTTTCTCCAGGCTTGGTTTTTAGTGGAAAAGTTCTCGTTAAAATATTTCCTTAAATCACGTACTTTCACAGAAAACTTTTTTGTTAATTTCTGTATTTGTCATTTTCACTTTCTTTCTTTCTTTTTTTCGCTCTTGGTCACTGGTAACCTTCGAGGGGGGGGGGGGAGTAGGGAGGGAGGTGGACAGAATTTGGGACTCCGGGTAGAAAAGAGGGAGGGAGGTGTACGGAATGCGGAAAAAGGGCAGGAAGAAAAAGTTAAGAAAAGTGGCGGGAACCGAGATTAAAGGGTGCGGGTGGCGGGAAGTTTGTACCCCTCAACCCCCTCCCTGTCCGTTCCTTAGCTCCTCCCCAATTCAGTCAGAAATGGCGGAAATGTCGAATCCAGGTAATAAGGTCTCAAGAAACGGTCAGTTTGCCGTTAATAGTGATTATTTGATAAAATGATGTGATGATGACGTCATCATGACATCAGCAAAATATTTTGATGCATTCTGACTCGTGGTCACTCGTGGTCACTCGTGGTCTACTCGTGGTCACTCGTGGTCACTCGTGGTCATTCGTGGTCACTCGTGGTCACTCGTGTGTACTTTCAGACACGACCATATTCGAGACGTAACCGCAACAAACCCGCAAGAGTAATTAGCTGAAAGGTTTCGATCACGAAACGAGTCGGTGGCTTTTGCGTCCGCGATAAATTCTCAGTTTCACCGCCGATTAACAAACACTCTGAAATTGTTAATTTTTTTTCTATTTTAGAGTTTATGCAATAGCAAAGAATAACTAGAAACGATATTTCACTGAAAAGAGATAAATAATCGAACAGACACGGCTAGACAGCGCGTCTGGGAGCAGAATAATTGTATTCAGTTTTTGATTATTTTAAAAAACGGCCTCTCCGGTGTTGTCAGTTATGATCATTTCTAGGTTTCAGCATTTTCACTTTGACCAAAACAGTTTACTGAATAAACTTTGCAAAAGTGTTCCTTTACCCTACTTTGGTGCGGAGAACAGTGCATCAAGCTCATTCACGGCAAAACTCTTCCGTCCAAGATGTCACGCAAGCCGTTAGCCGAACATTTTACGTTATGGACATGAAACAACGAGCTGGATTTTTCTTCCACGATTCTCCATTTTTTATACCATTTGGAAATACTGAAGTTGTTATTCTTTTCTATTTCAGATAGCTTCTGTATGAGCGAAGGATAGACGGCACAAGAGAACAAATGTCCAGTTCTAGTAGAAGCGATTCGCGCGTTTAGTATATTTTAAAAAAGATACGTTTCCTTCGGTGTTTGCATAAACATCCCATTTATCACTTCTTTGGTTTTGCCGCCAAACGTGCTTGTTTTTGGCCGTCATTTGATGTTTTCGATTCCGTCCGTCCAAAGTAACACAACTACCGAACTGAAACCTAAGGGTGCGTTTCTTTGGGAAAATCCAAATCCGGATTCTTGTATCCAAAAACGGATTTTGCGTTTCTTTACCTAAATCCGAAAATGGATTAATCACGGATTAGTGATCTGAAGAATCCACACTCCGAGTGGATACATCAGATCAAATCTAAATCCGGATTTTTAGGATTCATGATCCGTGCGTTTCTTTGGGGGACGGATCCGAAAATAGCACATCTGTCGAGCGGTCTTCCATGCCAATATACTGGTCTCGCCATATTTTTCTCTCGATCTCGATTTTTCCAAAGAAACGCACCCTAAATAGCCAATCAAAAGCGAGTGTAATTTTTCAAAATTTTTTTAACGGTACGCAAGTTGCACGCATGTTTGTATCTGCAACGGCAGGCGTGTTTGTGTTTGCTGTGAAAACTACAGTAATTATTGCTCTACTGCAATAATCGGCGGTGAAACTGAGAATTTATTGTGGACGCAAAAGCCACCGACTCGTTTCGTGATCGAAACCTCTCAGCTAATTACTCTTGCGGTTTGTTGCGGTTACGTCTCGAGTCTGATTGGTCGCAGAACAATAAACATTCCAGAAATAATTTTAGGTGTTCGTGGTTGGTTAAGTGGAAAACGAGGAGCGCGGAGTGCGGAGTGCGGAGTGCGGAGTGTGGAAAATGCCGAGTGTAGAAAATAAGGAGTGTAGAAAATGCGGAGTGTGGAAAATGAGGAGTGTAGTAAATGTGGAGTGTGGAAAATGTGGAGTGTAGAAAATGCGGAGTGTAGAAAATGCGGAGTGTGGAAAATGCGAGGTGTGGAAAATGAGTGTAGAAAATGCGGAGTGTGGAAAATGTGGCGTGTTAAAGAAAAATATATAAAAAGGTTATAAAAAGGTCAAAAGAAAAAATAAGGTAATATCGCCACACGTACTTAATTATATAAGGTGTCATACCTTATATAGCTCCCCTGCCCACTGTACAGACCCTGGAAAGGGAGAACTACTCTTAATAACAAAATGAAAAATCACAAAATTTATTTTTATGCTTATTTTCAAAATCGCGAAATTAAGTACTCGTAAACACGTCTTTCAAATTCTATAGAAATAAAGTACTCGTGAAAATTAATGAAAATTGATGAATATAAAAAGCTTGTATGGAAAAGGAAATTAAAAAATAATCTTTAATTCCGTTATATTCTTGGTAAGATCGTTTTAAATGTTTAAATAAAGGTGATATCTTCACACAGACACAAGTAACAAGGTATAACACTCTACAAAACTCCTTCATGCATCATTGCATTTTAACGCGCGTAGCATTATTGTGAATTAACGATATTAACAATCAGTCCATGTGCTTTGAAAAAGCGATGCATCATTGAGTTTCATTGCTAAGTCGTACATTATTTTTTTTGTAGCTATGAAAAACAGTAACGAATACTGAGGTAAATAAAACAAACCCACGCGTGTAACATTACTGTTAATTAACGATATTAACAATCAGTCCATGTTCTTTTAGCATTTCCTTCTGGCTTTCATCAAGTGAGTGGTAGGTGCTGAAGTCGATATGTACACGTCCGTCAAAAACAGGGTTTTTTCGCATGATATCCGCAGGACTGGGATGGTAATAGGTATTGGTAAAGTCTGTGCTGTACACCAACGCCCCTGTGTTGACGTCCCTGCGTACCTGCCGACGGTCGACGTGCTTGACCATGATGTTGTGTGGTGGCTGTCGAAATTTTTCTGCAAAATTGTCACCGCATCCGTAGCACTTCTTCACACGTTTTTTCTAAACCGGAAACAACTACTATGGAATCATCTCCTTGATCCCAAAACAGAAAAAAGACCCCCTACTGCTTAAAAACTGGCGCCCTATCTCTCTTTTAAATACAGACTATAAATTGGCAACCAAATGCATCGCAACGCGGTTAGAGAAGGTACTTCCTCATCTGATCCAAAGTGATCAAACTGGCTACATCAAAGGTAGATTCATCGGCGAGAACATCCTCCTAATTTCAGATATAATTGAACAGCATGAAAATAAGGAGGGAATGATACTCTTCCTAGACTTTGAAAAGGCCTTTGACTCGTTAGAATGGGGTTATCTTTTTAAAGTGCTTGACATTATGAACTTTGGTCCAAGTTTCCTCAACTGGATTCATACTTTTTACTCCAATATTTCTAGTTGTGTCGTTAATAATGGCTACTCGTCAGAATTTTTTCCTTTACAAAGAGGTGTAAGACAGGGGTGTCCTCTTTCAGGGTTGCTCTTTGTTCTCGCTGTAGAATCTCTCCCCCACCAAATACGAATCAATGACTCAATCAAAGGTCTTGAAAATGGAAATAAGATCACTAAACTCAGCTTGTACGCCGATGACACCACAGCTTTCATTCGCGACGACTCATCTGCGGCGTCCTTATTCACTTTTCTTGATCAATTTGGCGACCCTTCTGGCTTAAAAAATTAATGAGTCGAAAACCGAGGGTTTGTGGCTTGGTTCTTGGAAGAGTAGATTAGGCAAAGACGAACCGTTTGGTATTTCGTGGCCGAAACAATACGTTACTGCTCTTGGAATTGCGTTCCCTTATAACGTTCTCGTTGGGAACAAAATAAATTTTGACGAGCAGCTCGCTAAACTCAAAATGTCTTGAATATCTGGTCAACCAGACATTTAACGATCTTAGGCAGGATAGCCATTGTCAAAAATCTAGCACTTGCCAAACTTGTTTATAGCTGCTCTGTATTAAACGTTCCCGCCGAATTTGTAAAAGAAGTCAACAGCAGTATCTTCTCCTTCATTTGGAACTTCAAACCAGATAAAATCAAAAGAAAAACGCTGATTGGCCCAATATGCAACGGCGGTCTTAACATGGTTATTTTTTCTGACGTTGTCAAGTCGCTAATGACCGCCTGGGTTAATAATCGTTATTGCAAAGCAACTGACAGCCACTGGTGTGCCCTCCTTGATTTCTTGTTAGGTAAGGTCGGAGGAGCTTTCTTATTTCAATGTAATTACGACCTAAAATTCCTTGACCTTAAAAATCTTTCTGCTTTTTACAAAAATGTTTTGGCAGTTTGGCAAGAACTCAATTCCAAAGATCCCTTAACGCAAATGAAGTTAAACAAGAAATCATATGGAACAATCGTTTTATAAGGATTAATGAAAAGACAATTTATTATAAAACATGGGTTAATAAAGGCATTTTGAGAATTAGTGACCTCCTTGATACCGATGGCCATTTCCTTTCATTCGAAATTTTTAAATGCAAATTCGACGTTCGCTGTACTTTCCTTGATTATGCTGGTGTTCTTGCAGCAATTCCAAAAGCTTGGAAGAGCGAAATCGTAGGCAATATTGCAAAGGGTGATGGCGAACCCTTGAAGACTCTTTCCAATGGCCATGCCATCTCCTCTACTACAAAAGCCCGTTTAATGTTTACAGAAAGGTCCTTCTCTCCTCCCATCGTCGAAATCAATCTTAAAAAACAAGTGCCGAATGTAAAGGCTGTCTACGAACTTCCTTTCAAAGTCACCGTTGAAAATAAATTGAGAAGCTTTCAGTTTAAACTCATACATAACATCATTCCCACCAATCTCTCTCTCTATATAAAATGAACATAAAAGATTCTCCAAGATGCGATCGCTGCCTTTTCCAAAACGAAACACTTGTCCACATGTTTTGTGAGTGCCCTGATGTTAAACTATTCTGGAAAGACGTTATAATGTGGTGGAATACTAAGCGTCCGGACAACATCGATCCTAATTCCATCGAAATTCTTTACGGCTACAAACCAGAAACTACCAGCTTTTACGCGTTAAATCATTATCTTGTTATTGCTAAATATCATGTATATCTTGCAAGAAACCAGTCAGAGATTCCATGCTTACAGGTCTTTCTCGCCTTACCGGAAAGTAAAATTAAATGCGAAAGACAAATGGCCATTAAAAACTCTAATTATGAAAAATACAGAGCTAAGTGGACCACTCTCTGCATCTGCGATGCGTGAGCATCTTATTTTTTATGCTTTCAAACAAAATCAAGCCTACAGCGTGCCTTTAAATATACTATAATGAAAGCTAAGGTGCCATATATATATTTTGTATTACATCCAGTGTGTGTGTGTTAGAATATCTATCGTTTTTTTTTTCTATATGTGTACCTGTTCTGCATTATACAGTATTGGTTTTGCGTAAATGTAGTTGTTTGTAACCGGTAAATACAACGTTAAGTGATCATATGTAATACTATTTTATTGTAACTGTTGATGCTGTAATATACGGTTGCATTGTCAATGAATGAATTTAAAAAAAAACACTATGGCTTAACCGGAAATAAAAACTACACAACTTCATTTATTTCTCTAGAATTCGAAAGACGTGTTTTACGAGAACTAAATTTCGCGGTTTTGAAAACAGACAAACAAAAAAATTATTTTTTTCATTTCGTTAAGAGTACTGTGCTTTTCCAGGGTCCACACAGGGGGCATGGGACGGGTAAGAGTTATATTGGGTTATACCTGCGTGTGGCGATATGACCTTATTTTTTTTTCTTTTAAGCTTTTTATGTATTTTTCTTTACGACTCCGCATTTTCTACACTCCGCATTTTCCACACTCTGCATTTTCTACACTACGCATTTTCTACACTCCTCATTTTCCACACTCCGCATTTTCCACACTCCGCATTTTCCACACTCCGCATTTTCTACACTCCGCATTTTCCACTCTCCGCATTTTCTACACTCCTCATTTTCCACACTCCGCACTCCGCGTTTTCCACTTAACCTTCATGGTTTAATGGGTTTCATTGTAAGTGTTTCCGTCATTATAACAGCAAGGCCATTGCTCAGAGGCCGGTTGGCCTGCGGCAAGTAACTTTCGACGACGACGACGAAAATGAAAAACAAAAAAACCGACCATTTTATGAGTCGGCGGCGCGCACGACGGCCGTCTAATTAATATTAATTACACGTAAATTAGAGTCTGACAAACCAAGTCTAGCTCTTGACTCCAGTTTCTGTAGCATGAGTTGTGAATCTGAGTATGAGTTTTCTTTGGCTAGAAATGTACCTTTAGAAATTTTAGAGTGCCTTTTTTGAATAAAGGAATTACTCCCCCCTCCTGGGGGGGGGGGGTCTACCGCACACACTTAGGACATTTATAACTTTTTAGGCGGCCATCGTGCGCACACACGTCACCGACTCATAAAATGGACGTTTTTTGTTTTTCATTTTCGTCGTCGTCGTCATCGTAAGTCACTTGACTTAGTCCTCTTGGTGTGGCGCGGCCAACAGACACAACTGTAGATTACTTAACGACAATGGCATCGCTGTTATAACAAGAGGCTGCAAGTAAACACTCGTGCCGCTGAAAAGTTCAAAACAACTAGAACAGTGTTATCCACGACAATCGACTGCATATGTAGTTATCTCACACTTAAAATATTTTGACAGCAACAATCAGCAACAGTTATAGAATTATAGAGAGCTTCCGTTCATTCACAATCTTATGCTACCGAATTTAATTTCCTACGGCTCCAAGTTCTCTGAAGGCCACATAGGCGCTCAGTGTTCTTTATGGTTCACTAGTTACATTAAATTAAATTAATGCATGCAAGCATGCAAGGTTGAGAGACTATCGGCCGCCTGTAAATTCTTCAGAACTTCTTGTTTCTTAATACCTGTGATCGCTTGTTTTTCCCTGACAGTTCGATATAATTTTCTCCCTAGGTGGGCCCCAAATAAAAAAAGAGTGTTTCCATAACGTAATGTTCGAGAACGTGTTTCTAAGGTTATATCCATTATGAGTTTAGGCACTACGCCATTTTTGACTAGAAACATAAAAGTGTTTTCACTAAAGTGGGCCCAAGATAAATCATATTTCAGCACTTCATACACAACTTAACGTTAAAGGTTAAATTGGCATTTTCAAAGAAATTTTTTGAGATATCAATCTCCTTTAAAGTTGGTCTACAGTGGTTACTTGTAGATTAAATTTTAAAAGAATCCCTTGTATTTAAGGTTTGTCGTGAAGGAATGACGCAAACAAGTGGATTGCACTGGCTACAAATTGATCCGATGAAACCGCCAATGAAAATACCAACATCACATGACAATGTTGCAAAGTCATGTGCAAAGGAACATCAGGTTTGACTGCATGTCAGGTGAAAGTACAGACGACCACAGTCAGTGCAAGGATACTAAGTAACTCTTCACTTAATGCCATTTTTTTGACTTACTGTAACTTACAGTTAATGCTTAGGACGAAGAGTCCAGTGGCGGTGCCAAATCCATTATCAGCAGTACATTTGTATCCTCCAATGTCTTTCTTCTGTATGTTACCAAGATGGAGCTGGTTACCAGATGCATTGAACTGAGCCTCGGTGAATCGTTCTCTTGTCCAGGTGATATTTGGCTTTGGGTCACCAGATGCTTCACAGGTCAGGTTCTTACTCTGTCCAGCGTTAACGACTGATCTTTTGTTTGGTTCCACTTTAGTTATTTTGGGAGGCACTAGAAATTTAATAATAAAAAAATGCTAAAAAGGGAAAATCCATTGAAACTTGCATTGAATAAATTTCAACTAGATGTATAACAGCCACCTCATAACATAACATAACATAACATAACAACATAACGTAATATAACGTACTACGTAACGTGACGAACATAACATAACAGTATAACATAACATAACAAAAGATAACATAACATAACATGATTTTATAACTGAAGAAGACCATGAAATCCGCTAAACCAAGAAGCAATTCAAAAAGGATATTGTTATAAAACAATAAAGATAAATTCAAAGCTTCATCGTTTTATTACACAAACAATTCGCATATTTTTTCCCGAACGTTGGTGCAACGATCCGTTACTCCCTACTCCAGCCGAATGGAGTCGTATACGACCCCTGAATTGCTATGCTGACTCAAACACTTATTTAGCTTTTTCGTCAAGCAATCCTTTCTTTAATATGAAACGAATTAAAAAAGAAGGGTTGCATACACGCCTCATTTGGGACATTTTCAGTTCACCAAATTGGCCAGAGAGACCTACAACATAACCATTAACGTTTTCTTTCCAAATCGATGATCAATTTGGCTAGTAACCGGACACTCTTTCCAGGTAATATTTTCCACTTTCCTGGAAAGTTATACAGACACCGTGCACCAGTAAAGAAAGGCGCTAAACAGGCAAATAAACCAATAAAAGAAAAAAAAAGAAAGAAAAAGTCTTGACAAACTGGCATGTTTTACGCTTGAACAAAAGCGGAAAAAAGTAAGCCGTTCACTTACAAACATTTGTAACCCGAGCGTGTAGCACTGCAAAACTCCTAAGGACTTCAACTTGAAAAGCGTCAATGGACTGTTATAGTTTTCGATCCACAGACCGCCGCTCAAGATCAATCAATGGCGTTTGCAATTCACGCTTGACTTCTCCGACTTACAAGATTATCTGCGTTGTGATTGGCCAATTTCAGGATATCAAATATCAAACTTGTCAGAAATACGTCAAAAAATTTTGTCTGGTGTTCACGGTAGCGCGCAGAGCAATGTAAAATGAAAAGGATTCTTGAGCCTTACGAACTTGGAGGTTTAGAAAATCGTTTTTCAACTACAAACCGACCGTCAAGGGTAGGTCAAACAACCTCTGTCGGAATTGCTGAGCGCAATTAAACTGCAATTAAACTTATGTTACGCCGCAAAATGAAATACTAACTAAAAATTGTAATGAGAATCGCCGCAAAATGTAATACTAACGCAAAATGTAACAAAGTATTCAAAGCAAAATGTAACAACTTTTCAACACAAAATGTAACGACTTTTCTAACGCATAATGAAATAACGCAAAATGTAACGCAAGTCGGTACGAGAAGTCAAAGTACCAATCAGAATAAATGTGCATGGCATGTGTATTCAAGTGTGTTCAAGCAGATTATTGGTGGGATGGGCTGGGGCTACAGAGGGAGGGTCACCACTGAAAATAAGACATTTGGGAGCGCTGAACCTTCTCTCTCTCTCTCTCTCTCTCTCTCTCTCTCTCTCTCTTTTTTCGTAAGCAGGGAGAGTGTCTTTTTGCTAAGTGTCCAAGTTAGATTTCCCCTTGACATGTAATAGGAATTTTACTTCCGTGAAGAAGACTAGTGGTCACCGAAGACTTAATACATAACAATCGTTTGGACTTACTGGAATCTGTTCAAGACCTAGTAACCCAATAATCTCAGTGGGACAGCAATCACGGTACCTAGTTTTAAGATGGAAGCTGGGAAAGCGATTTTTTCGTGACATTTTTATGTTTAAGCGTTAGAAGAGCCAGCATAATTACGTTATTCAAAGGCGAGGTGGTATTAATTCATACGCGGGTGGTCACAGAAAGGTTTTTTTTTTTGGGGGGGGGGGGATGGCGGTTGTCTATCATCCTGGTAAAGGTGTTTACATTTTAATCTGAGTCTGCGATAACTAAATTCTGGCCTCTGTAGCCTTAGACACCTTACAAGAAATGTGCAATAATTGGATCGAAGTAGGAAATAGGCTACTGTATTGCGACCAGTATTACATTTGGTAAGGGATACCGCCAACTGCTCGAAACCTAATCCTGTTTAAGTTCAAAACAAAATGTACGATTTCATTTGCTAAAGATGATTACATTCCCCTATTTCAACTGTTAATTTTTTTAGACCAAAGAGGTTTATACACTCAGTGTAGATTACCCTATTTCAAACCAGACTAACATGGTCACAATTTTTACCTATTCCAGACCAGAAAGTGTTAAAAAACCATACTCTTTGGTGTAGCACATACCCATTTACTTTGAGTCATAAACCTTATTTACTCGAACAATATGCTCCAACCTCGAATAAGCTCCATACCCCTCCATAACAACGCGACGCCTTTTCGAAGCACATGAGCTCTAGAGCGGAAGATTGTGAAAGTATGAAGTTGGTTACACCCCGATGTACTACCTACTACATAGTTAGTTACTACAGTTACTACATAGTTACTACATAGTTTTAAAGTGAGTTTCTTTATTCCTATTACAGTTTTTTATTTAAGAATAAAAATGAGCGAAAAAACACGACGTGTTGATGTCTACATGACATCATTTTCAAGTGAGAAAATAAAATATAAATGAGTTAATATATATAGGGTGAGGTGTTAAAAAAGTAAACAATAAGTAACATATTTGGCGCGGAATTAAGTGTGTGCGCGTGGTAAGTATGTGTAAATAAATAGTTTTGCGCGGATAGAGTCCGATTGCGTGTTCAAGATTGGTTTATTTCTTCTTCTTTATAAATAACATTTCGTAAATTAAACAGTCTAGTTTTCCGTTACACTTTTTGAGGACGGAAAAGTTACTGTTAAGGTTGCCGATGGTTTTAATGCCGTGGTCGTTCTTGAGATGCTTGCCGATTGCTGAAAAACGGTGTTCGTCAATACGTTGGTGTAAATGCCGGCTAGTATAGCCGACATACTCTGCATCGCACAGATCACATTGATAATTGTACACCAAGCATTGTTAACTAAGGGCGGTTTGGGCTCACGCATCTTAAGGTGAAAGAAAGCTTCTGCTGCTGGTACATCTTTCATGGTAGCGAGCGTGTCGTCCACGCATCTTCTGTAGAAGTCTGGCAGTTTGTTGTCTAGTTCCAGTTTCTCTTCGATAGAGCAGAGAAATGCGTTCGCCATAAGGGGTCCCAAAGGTGAGCCCATAGCCACGCCGTCGATCTGTTCATCAAGCTTGCCATCGAACTGAAACAGTTGATTCTTGGTTGCTACTTCTAGCAGTTGAACCAGATCAGGTTAAGTGATATTTAGGTTATGTGTTTCATTAAACCAGTTGTCTACGAACGCCTTTTCAGCGATGATTTCGATGGTTTCTTGAAGCGGTACGTTCGTGAACAGAGACGTGACGTCATAGGCTGATACCAATATGTCATTGTCGTCGATGTCTAGGTTTTGAATCTCTTCAGCGAAAGAGAAGGTATCTGATGTTGTGTAGTGATTGACTGACAGCGGCTTCAACTTCGCATCGAGCCACTTGGCGAGGGCATAGTTGTAGGTATCCGTAGCACATAACCTAAATATCACTAAATATATAATATCAGAATATATAAATATATAATATCACTAATATCAGAGGCCTTCTTATCAACGCTTAACAACTGCCATCCATCCATAAGTTTCACCATGGAACTAGCATCCGACAATAAGTTACCATTTGTCGGTATGGAAGTACTTAAGGAAGGCTGCAAACTGGAAACCAGTGTTTACCGGAAGCCAACAAATACTGGCCTACTGCTCCATCACCAAAGCCATGTTGATAAAAGGTACAAGAAATCGCTCATCAAGACCATGGTAAACCGTGCTTTCGGCCTGTCATCCACACGGGAGGTTTTCGCAACTGAATGTGATCGCCTTAAGTTGATGTTTGCGAACCTCAAGTACCCTGAGAGCCTCGTCAGCTCTACCATCTCTCACTTTGTTACCTCAGTGATGTCTGGAGATCCCGATGTGCCAGCTCAACTACCCGTCAACGAAAATGTTGTTCACCGCGTAGTACTGCCATTTCAAGATCAAAAGTCGGCTGCTGCGGTGAAAAAACAACTATCCGACCTGAGCAAGAAAATCGATCACACTCTTCAACCAGTGTTTAGGAGCCGCAAAATTGGTGAAGACCTTAAGATGCGTGAGCCCCAACCGCCCTTAGTTAACCAACAATGCGTGGTGTACAATTATCAATATGCTGGCGATGGCCCGCCATATAGCAACTTAGGTGCTAGTTATGCCATAAGAAAATGGAGGTACTACAATGTTTTAACAAAAATAAGCCCGCACCGCGGAGGATTTTACAGAATTAGTAACTACAATGTCTGTTGTAAGCTATCCATGTAGTTTCAATTCTAGAACTGATGTACTTTTGGAGATATTAAAAGAAATGTACTGCTTGTTTTACTCACGAATTAAAATGGTCGAGACAAGGTGTAGTTAATTCGCCATTTATTTTGTTCACGATAAATGTAATGAAAGCCATATACATGCAAAGAAACTGCAATAGTGGTTTTACATTTGTTCCAAGTCTCGAGTTGTTGTGTTTTATAAACTTGAGAAATAACGCCTTAAATTTTGCAGTTTTACAACAGTTTTTTAGTTCAAAATTGGTTCTTGGGCGTCAACAAACATTCGCTATTACCATGGCAACAATTTAGTTATGACCTCAATAATGGCCATTTTCGAACATCCCCCATGGATATCTAGTTGCATGCAAATTTGAGTGGGGGTTCAAAATTTTTCATTTCCCCCTTTGTTTGATTCTTACAGAGAATTGCTTTTAAATGTCAAGCCTTAGTTATTGTACTATTTGCTTGACGCGAGAAAGCTATCGAGGTCTATTAAAAATACAAGTAGCTACTATTGATGCCAGACGTCCTTTCAAATGGCTTGAATTTTGCGTCGATTCACGGACCGTTGATTTCACTCTGCGGTTTCAAAAATAGTAATCACGTCACCAAAAGTTTGTTGACCGCAAGCTGACCACAAAACAGTGTAATGTTGAACATGGAACAAATGAATTTCAACTCGCAATCATCACATATCCTAAAATAATGCCGTCTCCTGAATTAAAATATCGTCTTATACTGGTTATAAACATTATCTTAAGGGAAAATTCGGGAAAAGTGTTATCTGAGGACATGAAATGCGACGGCTAGTAAAAATTCATTCAGCAAATGTTGAGCGTTGTCGAGGGTCAGCACTCATCTCCATATTCCAAAATGACGTGACGTCATTCCCGATCTTTGGGTTCGTTCGTCAATCGACTTCGGGCTTATTCAGTAACGCCATACACCGACCCATACACCCTGTCTGTATTGCCCTTGATTCTCCGTAGAAATGCAGGCGTTTGCTATCGTAAGAATAGTAATTATATTAAAGTGTTGTCATAAGAATAATATTATCTCATGATTGCGCCGAACGAGGCGGCTATAGAGTTCTAAAGCCATTACGTCACGTTGTCATGACAGCAAAATTTTCTGTTCTAAACAAAAGCGCATTCCATTCAAAATGGCGTCGCTTTCTATCGCTTCGCTGCTTTCTTTCTTCTCAGAAGAAACGAAATCCATCAAAAAAGGAGAAAAACATTACAAATCAGAACATGTAGAGGCATTTACTTACCAACAGGGCGTTTTACGTGGAGAAGTACATGCAAGCATGAAAAAGAAGGTTTATAAAGTCACGGTGAGTAAAGCTGAACGAAAGCTTTAAAGTTGGTTTAAGTCACTAATTTGTCACGGCGTGTTTTCGCCTAGTTAAATTATTTGATTCTGTATAAGAACTACAGATAATAAAGAACTTTTTAATTAAATATGAAGATTTTCTTTTTAGCGTGATAGCGTTGTAGATACATTCATATTTAGTAGCGCTCGAGTCGTTACGTGCCGAAACTTGAAAGCTAACTTCACCGTGCTTAATGTGTTTGTTTGGGTGACTTCGGTTCTGTCCTCAAGGCAAAAAAGGAGAAACCCCTTCACTCCTAAGATGTCTCCTTGGAGAATATGATTTATCCAGGGTAAAAGCCGTACAATGGGGAGTTAAAACGCTGCGAACAGGAAAAACAGTGAAAGATACTGGGATCTGGTTTCATCCCTCTGGAATCCTTGGTGCTTCTCCGGGTGGAATTTTTTGTTGACCATGAAACTGTTCTTGAGGTCAAGTGTCCATACACTGAACGAAACCTCACCAGCGAAGAGGCAGCCAAATCAGAAACATTTTGCCTTGAGAAAACTGAAAGTGGACAGTATGCATTGAGGAAACACCATGTTTATTGGCATCAGGTCCAAGGAGAAATGTACTTCACACACAGGAAGTTTTCTTATTTTGTTGTATGGACTACAAAGGATGTAGCTATTCTAAGAATAGAAAGGGAAGAAAATTGGGCGGCCAACATCCCACGCTTAACACAATTTTACCTCGAACACATTTTCCCAAAAATAGTGGAAGGAAAATTGTAGTGCAATTGATCTTTTCAAGATTTTCAATCTGAGTAATCGACATAATAGTGGGCTTTATTTTGGGGTGGGGGGGGGGGTGGGGGCTATGGTAATCTGAGACTGGTATTGTTGGACCTGGTGTTACCATTACTTGGAGTTGTACTTGTTGTAAAATGAATATATTTTTGTCTTGAAAAGGGTCAGGGATGGAAGGCCTCAGTGGCATTAGCCCACCCAAGTGCCCCTACCAGGGGTTTACCCCATGAGCCAGGTAGTAACCAGTAGTTGTAGAGTGGGCTGAGATCAATCAAAAATATCATCCAGTGGATTGCCGATTCACAACCTCTCGTTATGGACCAATAGACACTAAGGAAAGCAAAATGGAATAACTAGTTTCTGATAAAGAAACCAGGGAGGACTCCCTAATTGACACTGTCAGGGATACTTCGACACCGGTGACGGGTGACATGATGCTCATAATTTTAGAAAAGTTTAATTCTTAATTCTTGTTTTTAAACTGTAATCACAGGAATCAATAACATTTAGTAAATGTAACCAGCAAATCAAATTTCTTCTTGGTAACAGTTAACTTTTATTAAGGAATAATCAATACAGATATTTAACTAAATTATTTAAATCACTCAAAGTCTGTTGTTTCACACCCTTCCTTGATGAGTGGAAACTGCAAATTTACAAGAGCGGCACACAGTTGAAAAAGAATGTCTGCCTCACAGCGTAGGTAGTAGGGAATTGTAGGTAGTAGGGAACCTAGCGTTTGCCCTCTCTACATGGATCCTTGCTCTGGCAATCGATTTTCTGGCTTTTGCCTCACTTTCTTTAAATACACATTATTCATAAAGGGTGGTATGTTAAGAGAAACACTATTTGGCAGAATATCTTGAATTAGAAAACTCTTGTCCGCCATAATCATATCCCCAGGCACAAAATGATTCAATAATCCCGACTGCTGTACAATCCTTATCAGAAATTGCACCAGGGTACAACTTGCTTACATAAGTGTTAACTGCATTTGGTGCCACTCCTACAATGGCCTTTGAACGAATTCATACTCCTGTAGCCTGGATATGTAGCATTTTGTTGACTCACTAAGCTAGGGGCTGCAACTTCAATATCAGTACAGTCAATAACCATTCTACATGAAGTAAACTGAGAAAATGAAGATGGTGCAAATAGCTTATTTTTATCTATAGGGGAGACAGATGTCATGATACATGTATCTTGAAATAAAATAGGATGCAAAACATGAATAAAAGTAGTTAAAATATTTGCTATTGTTCCAACACTGCAACTGAATTTACTGTGCAAGGTGAAGGTTGGTGTAGCTTCGCCTTATCTTCATTAGAGTCATAAAAATTTGATCTTCAAAAGTGACTGATTCCACTTTCCAACCAGAAAAGTGAGTGATGGAATCCTTGAATCTTAATGCATGATTTACTACAATATCAAAACCCTCTCTAGTTGGAAGCCCCGTTTCCATTCTTATAACCTCTGCAGTCAATCGTGAAATAATATAGCTTTTCTTCCAGTAATTTTCTCTGGCCTGTACATCTGCAAGTTCTTTCTTTACTTGATCTAACTCTGCCTCCAGAACAATTTCCTTTGTGCTGGATTTCTTTGTATCCTTGGGGTTTTCATTTTGCTGTTGCTCCTTTCCTTTAATCATTGCCTCCACCATCTCTTGCAATGTCTCCTTCTTTGCTACTATTTTCTTCTTTTTCTTTGGTGGTCCTCCTTCAGCTGGGAAAATTTTGTCTTGACGTTCATTTCTCCACAAATCTCTGGTCCAAAAGATTTACTACCATCCCTGAAATGGCAGCTGCACACTCTTGAGTATTGACTTGGCTCTGTCTTTCTTCCTGTTTTCCGAGAGATATATGAAAGAAGAAAATCACTCAAGCCTATTTCTCGACTAAGTAATTCAATTAAAAATGTTAAAATAAAGGGCAAAACGTATGCTAGAACTCGATCTTGAAACGCTAAAGAAAGCCATGTGATTTTACTATAAACACGCCCACTGCGAGATTGCACATACTGCGAAACCACATCATCACACAAAATCAGGCCGCGAATGATCCACTTTCTTACTTTCTTCGAATGAAGACATTTGATGATTGTTTGGTTCGGACAAGTTAAACTTATATAATGTAGGAGAAGGCTTAATCCACGGATATTGCAAAACCAAAACAATGCACGGATCGACATCGAAGACACCTGAACTCGATTTGTTGTGAATTGTTTCGCAGAAGCTTTACGTGTACAAACACTAGAATTCAGTTTTATGCTATTACAGTATTTATGAGCAAAAAAATATACAAACCTTAGCAATTGAATCCATCATCTGTATTCTTCGTTCTTCTTTTCCTTGCTCGGGAAGCCAAAGAAGCACTGAACCATTTCGACCTTTTTGACCTTCTTAGAGTAAAATTTAAATTGTTTACATTCAAACACAGACAACCAGAGTTTGGGAATAAATTTGGAGCTTTATTGTTACACTGATCGAGAATACAAAAACCGAGACGAGTTACAGCCGTAAACAATAAAACTCCGACACCCAAACCCAAACGAAATAGTCTGTGTTTAAGAAAATTGTAAGAAAATAAAGATCAATAAAAAAGAATAGAAGGAGATAACTGGTAAAAAAGAGGTTAATAAAAATGGGTATGTAAAATGCTACCTAAAGACCGTTTTGCTTTAAAGTGTTAGCCATAACGGCGACAGCAGCTCGTTTCTGATGGTCCGTCATTTCAAGATAAACTAGATAAGCGTCACTGCGGCAGTCCCCTTGTAATTTAATTAGTTCTGCGGGAAGACCGCAATCAAAAGCGAAAGAAGCCCCCCCCGCGCCGAAAGCTATGAGGAGAAAGCCTTTCGAGAAAACGCGAAAAACTGTGAATACGTAACGGCCTGAAACAACTCCGAACCGCTGGCGCGAACTGAAAAAAGTGGTGCGCTGGCAGGCACCTGGTTCAACTTGAGATGGTTATGGAAAGCGGCCACTGGACACAGCATGGAGCCGGGAATAACTGGCAATGGAATATTAAGAGAACGCTGCGCAAACTGGATTGTTTTGGTTTCAAGAATGCGCAAATATGCGGTGTGCTCGTTTAGAATAAGGCTACTGCGACGTAGAACCTTGAGCGATGGAACGCTGCGCATGTTTTCCACCACTAAATTGGACTTGCGCAGAAAAGGGAAGAAGGCTACAAGGAAAAGTGCCCACATAGCAGCGTGTAATGGGATGCGTAAATCAAAGAAAAATGCCATGCGGTGCAACATGAGCGGCGTGATCGCATGTTTCCTATTTGACTGCATGCCGAGATAACGCTTAGCGCCCTTAATAATAAGCCGAAAAAAATAATGCTGTTCCCAACCCAAATGGAAACCGTAAACTTGATGGAAATGTTTAAGACTAGAAATGTGGTTTTGGATAGTGCCAAAACGGCGACCAACATGAGCAAGATAAGCGACGTAACGTGAAACCACTATAGCGTCCAAAGGAAATGAGCGAAAATTGAAATTATTGCAAAAACTAAGATAAGCATTAAGATGAGACTGCATGTTCTTCTTGGTGGATTCCGCGAAGGCCAATGATGTTAGATGATCTCTGAGCTGATCAATTACTACGATCCTGGGGTAATTGCCTAAAATAACAGAAAATAATAATTACCATCTAAGCTACAAAAAAAAACAACTACGATACCTGAAGTTGTTCAGGCACATCAATAAAAGTGTACTTAAGTGCTAACTCGCGACAATAAAAATTAAAGTCACGTTGATGCTTCGGATGAAGATGCCATCTGCTCAAAGCGTCAGGTAAGAAGTTGTGGTCGCCTGGAACAAACGATGCGCGAATCTCAAAGTCGTGTAAGGAGGCGGTGAACCAAAGCTGGCGCAAACAACGTTGCATGAAAGGATCGCACGTGATGCCAGAGTTAATGACGGTGACTGCCGCTTCGTTGTCACAGGATACTATAAAGCGGTGGTGAGCGAGAAGAGGAGCCCAAGCTCGGATCGCGACGACCACGACAAACAACTCTAAAGCGGTGATATGCGCCGCTTCCTGGACAAGGTTCGGAGGGAAAACTATGGAGAAACATTGATCCTGACATGTGGCCCCGCCGCCATTAAGACAAGCGTCGATGGCAAAATGAAAGTCATGAAAAGACCATACTTCTGACTTGATGAAAGAAACTCCGTTAAAAAGAGGAAGAAAGGTGAGCCACCAGTCGAGGTCTAATCTCATGTCTTGTGAAACCGCCGCGGTGCGTCGTGAAGATGGAAAAGTACGCAAATTGTTGAGCAACCGGGACATGAAAATCCGACCGGATTTGACACATGCTGTGACAAAAGACAGTTTTCCAAGGAGAGATTGCAATTCTTTAAGACGATAAGATGTTCGAGCTTTCCAGTGTTTTAGTTCGAGTAACAAATCGTCGAGACGATCACGCGGCACACGAAGACAAAAAGTGTTGGTGTCAACTTCAATACCGAGGCAAATCATGGTCGTGGCTGGTGGACAGTCTTTTTCCGGCGAAGCTTGCAAGCCTAGTCAATCAAGTAAAGACTGGAGCTCGTGAAAAGCGTTGAATGCTTTATCGGGGCTTTCGGCGCCGTAGAAATCGTCCAAATAAACATCCGCTGTGTAACCACGTTGCGTAAAAATGTAAATAACAGCTGAGGTAGTTCTTTGACAGATCATAGCGCTGGTTCGTAAGCCAAACGGGCAACGAGTATCGAAATACAGACGATCCTGAAACATAAAACCTAGCAGATGATAATCTTTTGGATCGATAGGGAGTTGTCTGTAAGCTCGTCGTAAATCCTTTTTATAGAGTAGGCAACCACGACCGTGTTGAAGAATAAACTGACATAAACGATCGATGCCGGGCAGTCTAAGTTTGTAGGGCTCGTTGAGATAACTTGAGGCGACAACTCCGCAATTTACGGATGATCGCGGTGGATAACTCAAGTCCATCACGACGCGTCGTTGATTAGAGCCCCGCTTAGGCACAGTTTGTAATGGCGAGTAGACTAAAGGCTGATGTAAAGGATTGACACTAAAAGGACCAGTAATAGCATGATAGCCGAGTTCGGTGTTGATGTAGTGTTCCACATGGTCGGCAAAATCAACCGCGGAGGGATGATTACATGACGAAGAAGTGGGAAGATTCTCGGCGGTGTAACTCACCGGCCAGCCAAAGCGCAGAAAATCTACGACGTGAGCATCGTGGTAGTTTTGTAAATAAAACTCCCAGGTGGGAATGTTCAGCTGAGTTATCACCGGTAGACGAGCTCCGAAAGCGTTAGGAGACTCTGATTTTGAAGCCAAAAGATGTTGAACCACTGCTGTGGTGGCAAAGTCATCAACAGATAACTGGGGATTCGTACGATGAGGGTCCGTGAGGGATAAATCTGTGGAAATAGCCGAGGTCAATGGGGAAGTTAAGCAGTCCGTAGTTGTGTTGGAGCTTGCGAGTCAGGATTGCTCCGAAGAATTGAAGTTAACTTCGGGGATAGCGGTGCGTCGCTTCGGACAATGGAGCATAGGATGGTCTTTGGCACAAACTCGGCATTTGTGATGCCCGGAATACGACGCACTCGCAGAATCGCATGAACAGGAACCAGTGTAGTTCCACTGACGGCAAGCCTTGCCCTGTGCGGAGTCAGACTTCGAAGATCGAGTGTTGGTATCACCAGAAGAGGATCCGCCCCCAGCCGAAGTGTTTGAGCGTGGCGGAGGAGTTGAAGTCCGTAAGTCAGAGTGTTTAAAGAAAATCGTAGCTGTGTCGCGAATCTGTGATTCGTCGTTCAATTCCAGGCGACACAACTCGACCTGTTTTGCTATGTGAGCGTAAAAACCACGTACGCTCTTCCACGTGTAGCTGGAAGCTTTCAGCATTAATAATTCGAGAAGCTGGAGCATGACCTCTTTGCGTGGAGCCTCATAAGGCTTAATCATTGCGAGGAAACCAGCAACAAAGTCGGCCAGTTCCAACTTCTCGAAATCTAATGTGGGCGCACCTGAACAAAACTCATGCGGCCAGTCGATGGTGCGTTTTTTCCTCGCCGCGCCAGGTTTGGAAGGCTCCGTCCCATCTGCGACCTTGGTTTCTACAGCGGCGGCACGAAGCTTGAGAACCTCGAGTTCTAAGGCCAGCTTATCCCGCTGTAACTGGGCCAACTGAAGCTCGGTAGAAATGGCCTGAACTGTAACTGGGGCCTGAGAGATCACAGGAGTCTCGGTCATCTGCCTTGAAGGAATGGAAACGCGTGAAGACGGCGAAGGAACAATAGGAACGTGCGGCGAAAGTCCCGATGCTGCGAGTTCGCGATCGAGTTGGTCGATACGCCTCTGTACAAAGTCGTACTCAAAGTCAGGGTCGATATTAGGTTTGACTTTTCTGCTTGTCCTTCGCGGAGGAACGGGAGAAGTAGAAGATAGAGCCATGCGTGGTCGGAAAATGAACCAAAAGCGATTCGAACAGATCGACTAGAGATTACGACTGAAATATAAGCCTGATGATTACTAGATTAAATATGCGGTGTCAAAACCTTCAACAATTAACTATCATCACACTAGGTAATGATTTACACCATTGTGTAACTCTAGGAAAACCCTAGGCAAAACGTGACAAAGACTTCTATGGAGTCTTTTCTTTTTTTCGCGTGGTTTGATTGAAGAAACATAAGCTGCGTGACCGACGCGCCATTGTTTTGTTCAGTCAAAAGCGATTGTTTAGAACAGAAAAATTTAGCGCCATGGCAACGTGACGTCACACTTTAGTACTCTATTTACGGGCCCTTTAGAAACAGTCTTTCAGAACATTTATCTTCAAGTTTATTTCTTTATATGGACTTTGGAAAAATGCTAATAAAAATAATAATTGAAAGTCTGACCGTGTCTGAAAACCTGGGTTCATCAAAGGCATCAAACGCAGGAAAAAGAGGATTGGACATTTTGAAGTATGGAACTGGCTCCATACGTGAAACGGACGTTAGTGAGGACGTTCGTGGTTACGATAATTTCCGAACGGCCGACGACTGCATACCGAATAGACGAAGTTTATTTTTCCGCCAACCCAAGAGACACTGCAGGTTTTTTTCGCGGGCAATTTCGAAACAGTAATAAGTGTAAAGAAGATCCTCGCAGTTATTAACGCAACTTATGCAGTTGCGAAAAGAAAGCCAGAAAAATCAGGCTTGCCGGGATTCGAACCCTGACCTCTGCGATAGCGGTGCAGCGCTCTAACCAACTGAGCTAACAAGCCAACTGGGAGCTGGTCATTAAATTGGTTCGTAATATACCCGGGAAAGATGAAGATGAAATTATGAATATATAACCTCAAGACACCATAAAGTCTGGCTGTCCTGCAAAGATCGTGATGTCAGAAGTTATAAAGTTTCCAGATTACAAGGTGAACTTAATTTATTTCACAGAGAGTCTTTCACAATTGCCACAGCAAATTCACATACAAATGTGGAACAAAATAGTAAAAGATATTTATAGATAATAAATTTAAGCAGTAATCCTCTTATTAAACCACTTTAGATAGGATTCCTTTTTTCAGATATAAAATCATGCAATATGAACTGTGGGTTATTGCATGCATAACTGTGATAGAAATTTCTTGCATGCATAACTGCAATAATCTTTTACATATAAAGATCCCTATTCAAAGTAATGGTTGAGCCACTAAGAAAAATTATTGATACTTACCATACTTCTGTTTTGTAGATTGCAGATAACACAGAACGACTCAAGCGGAACATTTCTGATAGGCTCAGAAATGTTGTTAAAAATGGACTGAGGCCTCAATTTGAAAGAAGAATTTACCTAAGCTTGCCCATGGAGAAGGACCACAAAATCATGTCATTGGAGAGGTATCTATCAGAATGCATAAAAGATATAACATGACCACATGAAGACATGTTTTCTTTTTTTGTGAAGTGTTCAAAACAATATTTCAGGAACAAGCAAAGGAGTGTGGCGAGAAAACTAATTGTTTTGAACACAAGAAAAAAATCTTCATATCATCACTACATGCTCATCTACAAAGTTCACACTTCATTGAGCAAAAATAAAAATTAATATTATAATAATTTATTAATTTATAACATTGTTAATAGAATTCTTTTTTTCCTCATAGGTTGGTGGCATGTTACAACCCATTGACAAGAGCCTGATTGAAAAACTCCACACCCTTGTTGGTGAAGGTGTCAAAACAGTAGATGAAATGAAGAGGCACTTGCGACATTACATCAAGAATGATCTTTTTGCTGGTCAGAATCCTCCACCAATCACCAACAGGCGCTATCACCCCAAGGGTGTGGATATTCGAAACCATATGTATAAGGCAACTGTAAAACAGATGCTTTCCAAGGTTGACTAGGAAAATCTTGAGGAGAAAATTAAGGGTTGGAAAGAAGAGAATCCTGAGGATCTGTTTTTCTTCAGACCTTGCTCCCTATCTCCTACAGAAGCTGTTTCTGGGAACACCTCCGACACGGATGGCAATATTAAAGCAAATATTACTCAAAAGCTTTTATTTGCTCATCAAACAGCTTGGCAGAGGCATTTGATGGGCAGATATGGAAATGAAATCATGCTTCTAGATGCCACATACAAAACAATGAGATATGATCTCCCACTGTTCTTTCTTGTAGTTATAAAAACCAACATAAACTATACAGTGGTTGAGTCTTTTATAACCCAAGATGAAACAACAGCCTCAATAGAAGAAGCACTACACATCTTCCGTGACTGGAATCCCCAGTGGAAACCCCAGTATTTCATGACGGACTTCTGTCAGGAAGAAATTAATGCCATAGAGTCCACATTTAAAGGTGTGTAAGAAGACCTTTTTAACATTTTTATAGCATATAATTATGCACAATTATATGAAATTTTAGTTTTAATGTTCATCAAATGAATGCCAAGTCCTCTTTCCCAGCTGGAAATGTAAAGGAGAAATATGTATAACAATGAAATATTACAATAACTTCCTGTACATGCAACATGTGCTGATGGAACACAATAGGACTGTCTCTGAACAACAAAAAAGTTCCTCCCTTATATTTTGTTCTCCCACCATGACCCTCCCTTTCTCTTTAAAGTGGGTGTGGTATTGAACTGCAGTGGAAGCTGCAATAAAAGTTCCTTGTAGCATAATGTTGGCATGGCCAGGAATTGAGGTCCAGAGGAAGGATAAACCTTTCACTGCATACAACTGAAGAATGGTTATTGACTTCTCTGGTTTCATCTGAGATGGCCTTTCACACCTGTTATTTTCTTCGATATTAATTCCTCCTTTTTAGCTTGAAAAGTCCCTAATTCAAAATTAAAAGCTAGACCTCAAATTGACACTTAATTTAATATGTATCAGTTTGCACATGTAAAGCAGATGTCCAATACTGTTTTCTCTAAATTAATTATTCTCTGACAAATCACACATCCTTATGACCTTTCGAATAAGAATAACTGCTCAAATATAATCTCTAGGTACAACAACTTATATCTGTGATTTGCACCGCGAGCAAGCCTGGGAGAGATGGCTCCGTAAAGCAGACAATGGCTTAACCGACCACAGGGAAGAGGTCCTTCATTTGCTGCACAATGTGGCAAAGTCTCCAACGGAAGATGCGTATCCTGATAACCTCAGGTCTTTGAAGACTAGCGAGCTGTGGCTGTCTAATCCTCAACTGCGCAATTGGTTTGAGAAAACATGGTTGCCAGAGGCCAAGATACACTGGAACTATAGCAAAAAAAAACAAACAAACAAACAAACAAAAACAAAAAGAAAACATTAAATAATAATAAAAAAAAAAAACAACAGACAAACCAGCCAACAAGCAGAAACTAAATAAAAACTCATGAAATAATCGACACTATTATTTGGTGATGCAAAAAAGGGGTTCCAAGATGGTAAAAAAAGTCATTCTTTTCTCTGTTAAAACAGTGAAAACAGGGTCTTACCGGTAATTGTAAACTGCAATTTTGACTGTCATTATGGCTAAGATACATAACCCTTACTTCTCCATGATCAATTTAAGTTTTGTTATCTCTGATCAGTGGCAAAAATTCCAGACTGACCGGGGCATACAAATAAAAATAAAAAAAAAACTGTGAACAAAAGTAGGTTGTCTATCCTTCTCAAAGCCTCCCCCACCCCTCCAACACTAATCAAACCAACACACATGTACACAACAATATTTTTGAACATTCTGCAATCTAAAAGAAAAAATTTCGATATCTAAGGAGTACATATATTTCTTTCAGCGATGGGTATGGGCTTACCGACAAGATTCAAACAACGGCACAGAGCGCCAAAATGAATCCTTCAAGTACAGTTACCTAAAAGATCGAAACAAAAGTAGCCTCAGTGGAATGATAACCATCCTTGTTACAGAATTTCTACCTGACAAATATCTAAGGTAGGAGATTATACTTATCTTAATTGTTATATATAATATAATGCAAATATTTATATTAGGAAACTACACGACACTTTTCAAACATAACTATCATATTAGCCATTCTGTATCCAATTAATACCTCCAAAATGCAAAACAAAAAATGTAAAATTCCCAGAGCATTGTCAGAAAATTTTCTACCTGTGCTTCTCATGTTTGTAATCTTTTTTTCCTAATTTAGGTATGTTGAGCTCAATACAAAGTATAGTGGCAAATTAATACAAGGGATACAGGCAAACTATCCCAAAGTACCTGCATGATAAGCCAAGGGAATTCCTCAACCACTCTCTGAAAAAAATCTCAGCAGCCGAGTTAATCAAAGCAGACTACATTAAGGAAGGTGAAAATAAAGGAGAATTCTATGTCAGATCCCCCGAGTCAAAAGACACGTGGTATTTATAAGCTCTCCTTTGGTGGAGAAGATAAAATGCCAAAGTGCAGCTGCCCAGACTTCAGCCGCACAGGTTTACTCTGCAAAAACTTCTTTGCCGTTTTCCAACACAAACCAGACTGGAAGTGGGATGCACTTCTAAAGAGCTTCCGTGAAAATCCACATCTCTGTCTTGACGATGCTGTTGTGTTTAAAAACCTGGATTTCAACTCCATCACTGAAGATCCTATTGACCCTCCATTGCCTACCTTTATGCCACAACCACAAGTGCAGCCAAAGATGACAAAAGAGATGGAAATCACACGTGAGGCAATGAAATGTAGGGAGACTCTCAAACAGCTTACATCTTTGACTTACACATTGCAGTTCATTACAAGCATTACACAGTAAGGGCTTGAGCTACCAGACCACTGATGAAAACGCAATGCCAGATGACAAAAATCAACAAAAATATAGGAAAAATGCTGAAGAAAATACCACCAAAAAGTACATACCACTCCTGGTACGACGCAAAAAAAAAAATGCATTTGCCAACAGGGTTGGGAAACGCGCATCAATAATGTGGAATCAGTACTGTGTTAATGTGCCAGTGGATGGAAACATTTATGTTAAGAAGAAGAAAAACAAGAAATTAAAGAAATCAGAATCAGAAAAAAAGAAAACAACAGCAGCCGCTAATGCCACACTTCATTAACCATCAACAAACTGGTAACAAAAGGCAATTGCCAATGGAAGAAGATGAAGTACATTCAACTAGAAATCATTCTATGAAAAGAAAACATAAGCCAACAATCAACACTCAAGCAAGTGACCAACCTACCAAGCCAACAACTAACCAGCTAACAGCAAATAACCAAGCCAACAGCAAACAACCAACCAAATCAGCAACCAACAATAACCCAAGCCAGGAATCAAGTAAGCCAGCAACTCAACCACCCACCAACCATGCCAACAACCATGGACCTTCGAAGCAAACAATCACCAGCCAACCAAACCAAAAACAAAACACCAGCCAATTCAAAAACAAACAATCAGCCAATCTAACAAATAAACAAAATAAAAAAAACAACCAACCAAGCCAGCAACCAATGACCAATCAAGTCGAGAATAAACAACCAACTAATCAAGCAAGCAGCCAACAACAAAACAAGCCGGTAACATGCAATCAACAAGCAAACCAACAACTAACCAAGCTAACAACTAATAACCAATGACCAATCAATCAAGCCAAAACCCCTGCTGTAGTTGTTACTATAGATGTCAACTCTCCTGATCCAAAGCCATGGGTTCAGGTCCAGGACCCTGATGACCCCGACTCCACTTTTATTCTTTATGAAGACACCAGAAGCAACATTTTAAAGAAAACACACTGGCTGTGTGACTCTGAGATTCATGCAGGCCAGGTACTACTCAAAATCAAATTTCCTTGTGTTGATGGCCTGCATGACCCAGATATTGCTGATACATTGGTGGCTCCAGCGATAAGTGAGTTTGTGCAAATAATTAACACTGGTCATCATTGGGTATGTCTTAGTACCGTTTCTTGCAGGCCTGGAACTATCAAGATATATGACAGCTTGTTCCAAAGAGTTAGCCCTATTGCCATCCGCCATTCTTGCCGCATGCTCATGCATGCTGGGGATTCTATTTTATTTTTGAATGAGAAGGTTCAAAAGCAAACCAATATGAGTGACTGTGGCTTGTTTGCACTTGCATATGCAACAGATTTGTGCTATGGCATAGACCCAGTGACTCAATCCTATGACCAAGAAAACTTGCGTGCCCATTACGTCAGCTGCCTAGATTCGCTGGAAAGGGTTCCTTTTGCAAGTGCATCACGGATGGTACCTTACCATCCCAGCAACCACAGAACAACAGTGCCCATCTTCTGCGCTTGCAGAATGCCAAATGACAACAAAGAGTATGTACAGTGTTCTCAGTGTAATCGCTGGTATCATCCAACCTGTGTGAACATTCCTGACTGGGTAATCAACAGCAAAAGAAAGTGGAGGTGTGACACATGCAGGGGCAAGAATGCAAGAAATTCCCATTTGCATTAGTCAGCTGCTGTCAGAAAGCCATTTAAACATGTACACCCATGAGTACTCCCCCAATCTTCCCTATCCCTTCTCCAAATTAAAAAACTATCAACTTGTAGGACAATGTTGTCCTGCCTAGACATTCAGATGAAATGTTAAATGAAAGTTTAGTCTAGCTATTTGTTGCTATGAATATTTCACTTTGATGGTTATTTAGGTTATCTGGATGTCAAGGTTAAGGATTGATTGAAGAGAAATGATGAAGAAAGTCACTCTCGGATAATACCATAAGTGAAAGTCCAGGCAGAGCACCTTCATTGTTGTGATTTTCCAGTCTAGAAAAATACATGTAATACTGAAAGGTACAGAAACATAACAGCAGTTCCATAACATTTCCAAGGCTGTTAGCTGCAGCTTGACAAAGGGGTGAGAAAGAAAAGCTCTGTCAAAAATGCTTATCACCTTTAGTTCTGAACCAAGTCAATGTTCATATCATTTCATACCCCCACCGAGTTTCTGTTTCATAATATGTAGTTCCATAAATTATCCATACCTCTCCCATGGAAGGGATTTTTCCTAAGGACCCCCCCACCCCTCTGGAAATTCCAATTAAGCTTCATACAGTCCCTTAAAGTTTTAGCCTTTGAGACCCCTCCCACCCCCAGGAATTTCCAATCCCTTCTGTGGGGGGATTATAGACATTGTCTGGAAGCACACAATCATGTCCACAGCTAGGTTTGTTGTCCCATTATGCTGCACTTTAACCCCCAGAGGTTCACAATAATTCTCCTATCAATTACCAATGTCACTTAGCCTGATCCTATGACACTGGATGATTCCAAACCATATAAAGATGCAGTCCATGCTAATTAAAGTACAACAGTAATCATGCTTGCTTGCAGATTTGGTAATTTAGTAGTTTGAGTTTTTGTAAGTGTTACTCAACATGCATTGAGCTTTACTCAGTAACGAGCTCCTTCCTGAGCCAAATCAGTAAATTTTATCACTGATTTTGTATTAAGTGATGGTAAGAACTTGGAATAAACTTGGAAAGCTTAATAGTAATAAGAACAACAAAATGATCTTAGCTTTTAACTAGAGTTTCTTGTTTAATATTTCTTTCGGCCATTTTGTTGCTATTTTGCTTACTCTACATTTTTTTCGCTTGGAAAGATTATGAACTTCTTAGCTGTCATTTTGATGTATGGAGCATTATTCCATATTTCAAAACGACTGGATCACGAATGAGTAAATCAGCCATTTAGCTCACGTAGGAAATGCATCATGTATGAGCAGTAGAAAAGATAATCGCTTACCTTCACGTTTCCAATGCAACAATAGATGTTGGTTGCAAGTGATCTCTGATTTGCCAGACTCGGTGCATGTATATGCTATGACTACTATCGTCCGCCAAGTTCATTTTCCGAAGTGCTTACCCGAAGTGTGCCTCGGAGTTCGTGTGTGACGTCACGTCATTTTGGAATATGGTGTCGAGCTTGAGTTAACAAATCTAGTTCTTGCGGTGAGCAAACTTGTGATCACGCGATCGTTTTCTTCAAACCGCAGAGTGAAACCAACGGTCCATGAAGCGACGCAAAATTCAAGCCATTTGAAAGTTAATAGTTAAAGACTAATCGCCAAAAGTTCACCGACATAGACTGCATGTGGTAAGCCATTTTATTTTGACTTGCAAATGGTTTAACACAAAGGAAGATGACACAACACCCGATATACGTTTTATGCAAATCACGCCATGACTCATCGCGCCTTTAAATACAGCAGATATCTAGAGCAAAATTGCAGTCCTCGACGATTATGTTATTGTGTATCTTTATAAGGCTTTCATGGTGATAGCACATTCAACTATCCCGCAAATTTCGACAGTACGTGAGAAAGGTAGCGTGAATATTAAGCTTATCATTACAACGCACAAAGACGCCCTGAAGAGCACAATATCTTTCGAGTTAATTGGTTTCGCATGCCTCAAAAAGATATTCAGACCATTAAGTTACACAGTGCAATGATCTTTTTTTTTGGAACTCGGTAAATTCCTGAAAGAAGCTATTCTTGCGGAAACCAGCAGTTGGTTTTCCTTAAGAATCTCAAGTATTTCACTCAATGACACAGAGAACGGAATTTTTTTTACAGCTGAAATTTGCAAGTTATCGCGGTTGAAATCGGAACTTAGGGGTTATTTACATGAGATCGGGACGAACTCAGACCGGTACGAACTTGTACTGGTACGAAATTTTTGCAGCCGTCTGACATGAGACCGGGACGAACTGCTTGGTCGATTACATGAGACCGGTATGAACACAAAAACAGCAGATCTTGGAACCATATAACCTTCATAATTCGATTATTTAACATGTTATAAACCAACTGGCACACAATTTACGCCAACAGACAACCGTAGAATTCACTGACGACAGAAAAACACAAAGTAACGCTCATTGGGCAGCCTGTGTACTGTGCAGTCTCTCAAAATGGCGGATTCCCACGCAATAATGCAAGCATATATTAAATTGATACTACTTTCTACGTCTTGTTTACTTATGTTATCGATATAGACTATGTTATCTGCAATAGTGATGCTATCATTGCTAAGAAAGAGGAAAAAGGATGAAACCAAAAGAAGGAACATATTAGACCGGAACCCGGTCTGAGATTCTTTTCCGTTTACGTGAGAACGGTACGAACTGAGACCAGTACGAAAGTAACTCGTCTCATCTCACAAAGGAAGATGACACAACACCTGATATTCACTTGTGGGAGTAACATCGTGCGCATGGTGCGTCATCGTGCCTAAATACTGCGGATTTCTAGAGCAAAATTGCAGTTCTAGATGACAATGTCGTTGTGTAACCTTATAAATGCTTTGATAATGGTAGTATATTTAACTAAACCGCATATTTCGAAAGTACATGCAAAAGGTAGCGTGAATATTATAATTAAACAAAAATGACGCACTGAATAGCACAATATCTTCCGATTAATTGGCTTCGCAAGCTTCAAAAAGATATTCAAACCATTAAGTTACACAGCGTAATGATCTTTTTTTTTTTTTGGAACTCGGTAAATTCCCGAAAGAAGCAATTCTTGCGGAAACCAGCAGTCGATTTTTCTTAAGAATCTCAAGTATTTCATTCGAGGACACCCTAGGAGAACGGAATTTTTCTTACAGCTAAAATTTGCAAGTTATTGCGGTTGAAATCCTAGCTCGAAAATTGTAAAAGGTCTAATCTACCTCTTGCTCGGAACTTAGCCCAGTAGGCTGCAAGAGGTGAACGAAAGAAAGAGTAGTTAATTATATGAATGTTACACTCAAACGAAGAAAACCGTGAACGCTGAAAATACTCCTGGAATGTGTGTTTTGACCAATCGCGCGCGATACCTTGTAACCGCAGAAAACGAATGGGGTTCTCAGTCACGGAATCGAGTTGGTTCTCGAATTGTTTTGAAAGGCCTCAAGATTTAATCTTCATCTTTATCTTATAGGAATTGAAATTACCATTCCTTTCTATCTGAGAGCCACATGCACTACGCAAGCGAAAATATGTTTGAGCGCTTTGGGATAATAAAATTTTTCGACATGGCGGCCCAACGATTAGCGGTTCCAACATTTCACATAAAAGCAACTCAAGCGACAGTTATTTCACCTTGATGTAAAAATTGCAATGTTCTCCTTTAAAATTCGCCCAAAGCTGCTATTCTTTCTGATAGCACAGCTGACTCGATTTATTTAGGCCAAAATCGTTAAATCTTGAGGTCTTTCGAAACAAATTGAGGCCAAATCCTTTCCTTGACTGAGCAACCCATTCGTTTTCTGCGGTTACAAGGTATTGCACGTGATTGGTCAAAACACAATGAACATTCCAGAAATATTTTCAGTGTTCACGGTTTTCTTCGTTTGAGTGTAATATTATTTCAAGGATTAAACATCACAATATCATGTAAACTGAAATAGTCCAGTAAACTTTACCAAAACGCTAACGGAACTATTGTGCGTTTGCTGGCGGCGATCGAGAACTACCAATTGCCATTGCTGCGAAACATACCAAACGGGAACGCAGACTGATGAGGAACTTGTTGATAAAGGCTGTGAAATGAAAAGTTTAAGCATGCCCTTTCATGAACGGTTATATGTCACTTGGCGCTGATGGCAAAGAAACAAATCAAACCAAAAGGAGACTTTTACTTTACATACCTTTCACGTCAATTTGTACTTGCCGGGAATTAGAATCTTGCACGGTTCCATCGCTGAATAAGTACTGAAACTGGATAAAGTAGAAATATTCCTCCTTGTTGTCAACGTTTAGTAATTCCAGTTTTACAGGGTCCGAGAAAGCTCCGTAGTCACTTTTGAAACTATCCAAGACATTGAATCCCCTGTTCCCAACTTTTGATGCGATGGTGATTGGAAGAGGAATACTGCTACTACCTCTGTTAATGAAGACAGCATTGATTTGGGCCCCACGGAGATCGTACCGCCATATAAGAGTTACAACACTACTGTTTACTCCCTGAACCACGATCGTAGGATTGTCAGGTTGACTTGTCCACTGAAGACCCTCTCAAAACGCAAGAAAATTAAAGACAACACAACATAACCAGAGTATACAAGCCAGTATTAAGGTTCTGTTAAGTCAAAATAAGCTTAAATGTTTTGAATTGAAAAAGAGCACCGTTCGAAGGGTACGAAGACTATGAAGGTCTTTGAACTTTCAGATGAAGTTCTTACCAGATCGCCGAAGTGACCCGAAAACAAAAACGGTCGCTAGAATCCAGCGCACAACATTCGAGAAAGAGGCAACCATCTTTTTCAAAGAAATGGAAGGGAACTACAGCTTCCTTTCGAGGTCAAATGTCAAATTCAAGGAACGTTCACAAGAAATGTGCTAAATGTCAACCTCGTACCCAGGGTCCTCTCTCTTCCTCCCTCGTTTCGGCTGGTCACGTGTCTCCCTTAAGCAAACAGCTCCCCACCAGGGTGGACTCGCTTTTCTTCAAGAAGCGAGGGAAAAGGGAATGCAAATCCTTTCAAACCACAGGCAGCCCAAGCTCATGCCTCGAGAAAGCGAGGAATTTATCAATTATTTATGGTTCTCGAGCCGGGACGTGACCTTCGAGAGAGACCGGTATTGGGTTGCAAGCAGCCGTTAACAATTTGAGACTTTGTATGGGGAATAGTATATCGTCGATTTCCAACGTTAAATAAAACTAAATTTCAACATTTTTTTAGTGAAATAAATAACACTAATTTACCTCTTGCGTCTTTGTGTGTTTTTTGGGCTTATCCCATCGTTTTGGGCCTTCTTTGTCACGACTGTTACTACCTTCATAGACCGGTATTGGGTAACAAGCGGCCGTTGACAATTTGAGACTATTAGTCCGGAAGCCAAGACCCCAAAATTAGGGTTTCGTACAATGATCGGGTCAGAAAAGGTTTGATAGCTGACTTTGATAGAATAAGACCTGCTGATCAATGTCAGGTAGTTTGTAGAGTTGAATTGTGGTATAGGTTACGAATTAAGGGGGTATTTTTATACGTCACCCCTTAAATTCATGGAAACGAGGCTTACCCATGTGACCACTGATAATGCCTAAACTTAACGTTTATTATGACCGGAATCTTCAAATATAGTTACATCTTTGCGAAACGAATGCCAATCATGCGCAAAATATGCAGATTTAGGTCACGTGACTGAGCACGTGACAGCCGAGGGGCCAAAAATAGCCTTTTAGAGCCGTGAATAGCATATTTAAACGTCTTCACTATCATAAATCTATGAATTATCCATTGATATTCTGCTATTTTCTATGAACGGGTCGCACATTCCACAGTTTCAGCCAAATTCTAGCTTTTTCAGCCTAAAACAATGAAATAATTACCACTTTTGTCCCATTTACGGGTTAACATGAGAACGAGGCTCAGTCAGGTAACTACTGTTTACGGCTGTATCTTAAGTTGCTTATGGAGAAAAACTTCTGATATCGTTACCTCTCAATGTTATAAGGTCCAGTGATGCTCAAACTATGCAAACTAAGGTCACGTGACCAAGCATGTGACCTCCGAGAGGTCAAAAATTATATGTTAGTGCTAAAATAGCCGATTAAATCGCCCTCATTGCCGTTAACGTTTAAATCATACGTGTATGTATGTTATCTTACAAAATTTCTTATCTACACCACATTGTAGGTCAGTGGGATACATTTTAAGGCTAAAATACACGAGATTATTTGTTTGAAATGTAGCATCGCACAAGATATCATTCATTGCAATACAAAGGGACGTGATAAGTTTCCTACGCATACGAGCCTTGCTATGTGTGTTCACCATCTCACATCATCCAAGCGCGTTATCGAACTGCTGAACAGAATGGGACATTGTGTTTCCTACGATGAGATGTGTGCAGTGAATACGAGTATTGTAGAGGAAGTTCTTGCTAAGGTAGAAGAGTTTGGGACTGTAATACCAACTAACATCAAGCCTGGTGCATTTGTTCAGATTGCCGCCAATAATAATGATTTGAATAAGGAGGCTCTGGACGGCAAGAATAATTCGCATGCCACTACAGTGGTGATCTATCAGAATAAAACGTTTGGTCCAGATCCACCCCCGCAATCTGGTAGAACAGAGAGCCAAGCGGCGTTCATTACAGGAAACCGGCACCGTGTACGACATTGAAGAGTGTCCTGTTAGAGGAAGACGTCCAGTTGTTACTGATTACGTTGGTTCTGTTAACATGGAGTGGTACAAGGATACGAATGATGAAATACGCACCGCTCGTAACGCTGATTTCATCTGGGCTCTTCTTCGACTTTGTCCCAAGAAATCTGGAGAAGCTGTCATTGCAGAAGTATTGGACAAGCAGGCGATTCCAAGCTGTTTAGGATTCAACCATATTCTCTATCCCGAGATGCTCATAATCAGCAATATAGGCTACTGTCCAATGATCAATGGATCATCCAATGACTATTCTACCATCTACACAGTACTGAAACATGCACAGAAGATAAGCGCCGCGATGGGTCAAGCCGACACTGTGATAACCTTTGACCTTGCAATATATAGCAAGGCAAAGGAAATTTAGTGGAGATTTCCTGACGAGTTCTCTATCGTAGTGGTACGCATGGGCGGATTTCATATTGCTCTGAACTTTCTGTCCCTGCTAGGGAAGAAGTTTGGTAATTCTGGACTTGATGATCTCTTGATTGAGTCAGGTGTATGCGCTGCTGGTTCGACGTCCGCTTTAGTGAAGGGGAAATCTTACAACCGAGGAATTAGGGCACACAAGCTCTGTCTAGAAGTGTTCCTCCGTCTCATATGGAATGCGTTTGTTGTCTGGTACGGTCACAGGATAAGAAGATCCCAGAAGAACCCGTACTAAGTAAGATTGCGTTTGCGTTCGAGCGGTGGAGAACGGGAAGGATCACGCACGCGAGAGTGTGAGATAGATAGAAGCAGATCTGACGGAATTGATGTCTCTATTCGGGGTCTTTAAATCGGAGACTCGAGCAAGGTCCAAGCTCTTTGCATTTTGGGATCAGTACGTTTCCATGGTCACTTCCCTTTTACAGTTTCTAAAGGCAGAGAGAACCGGGAACTGGAAGTTGCATCTATAAAGCATCACAGCCATGTTACCTCATTTCTTTGCTATGAGCAGGCAGAATTATGCTCGTTACTTACCTGTTTACCTCGCCGACATGCAGCAACTGGAACTAACACACCCGGATGTCTACAACGAGTTTGCTGCAGGGAATCATACCATAAGTCGTTCAGGACAGCCCTTTTTACCGACATGGCCCTGGAGCAGTCGATCAACACCGACTCAAAGTCAAGCGGAGGAGATATTAGCATATCGCAGATCCCGTCGGCTCTTGAACGGTGGTTTCTAACTATCCACGGGCGAGCATCTATTACTTCAGCTCTGAAGGCCATGTACGGGCTCTGAGATGGCGAACAAGCATCGCACAAGGAAGCAGCTGCGAGGAGAGTCGAACGAGACGAGGAAGACGTAAAGAAGATGATGGGTTGTTTTTCTTCAGGCTTGATGACAGATCCTTTTACTCACGATTCGGATGAGCTTCTCAATAACGCTACCGGAGTAGTTCTGCCAGAAGATGTGGCCCAGAACCTCGTCCGCAGTACCGAGAAAGGCCGACAGCAAATGAATGCCTTCGTCGGGAAGCGCATTAACAGCAACGCTGTGGGTTTCTGGGAACCGATTCCCAACATGAAGATCAAGACGTTCAGCAGCACAAATAAGAAGATCCGTGTCAAATCCAGCGACAAGCTAGTCACTGTTAACGCGGACAGGGACTTGTTTGGCAGGCTCCTAATCGTATCAGACACGCGTCAGATCTGTCTGAAAGGAGGTGTTGTGCTTTGAACTGTCTCCAGTCCCTTATTCACCCGCAAACGCAGACGGAAGTCTTAGAAAAGAGGCAAAGAGCGTCCTATGTTCTCTCCTGGAGAAAGACGTTAACGTTCAGCGACTTACAGCATCACCAAATCCAACTGTTGTAATCATCGACGGCATGGCTGTTATACAGATGTCCAAGTCTGCCGGAGCAAGTACCTTTGGTGAGCTTTCCGAAAAGTACTACAACATCATCAGTGCCCCGCTCTTTTCCAGCAACTGTGTGCAAGTCCACGTGGTCTTCGACCAATACTGGGAGAACAGTAAAGGAGGCCAGCGTCAACGACGGGGAGCATCCGTTGGTCTCGAGGTGTAGATCGGAGGTCCTGCCACTCCAGTACCCAGGCAATGGGGAAAGTACATCGCTAATCCTAAGAATAAGGTATGGCTTAAATTACTTAATTTAACAAGTTTTACTCTGAACACTAACTTCCTGTTTCGTTACCGGCAGTTTGAAGTTGTAATCGACATTTTTTGCGTTTGACCTGAGTTTGAACTTTCATTATAGATTCAGATGTTCAGATTTTTTGCTACCTATTTTTAACACCAGGTAAACCTGTCCGATTTCCTGTCGGCTGTGCTCTGCAGACTCGGTCAAGACCAGCTCCCCCTACAGAAGGAGCTTATGATCGGGGGTGGCTTCAGAGATGGCGAGAAAGCCGTGACTGTGACAAGAGGTCAGTGCAGGGAGGTCCAAGCACTCAGATCAAACCATGAAGAGGCTGTGGGTGAAAAGATGTGTAGTTCTCTCCCTGGATTCCATGCGATCACAGGCTGTGATTCGACCAGCTCTTTGGCGGGTATCGGGAAGAAAAAGGCGTGGGATAGTTTCTGTCGTAGTACTGACTACCTGGCAAGTGCGAAGCTGACGTCTGCAGCCTATATACAGCATCCAAGAAGACAAGCACAGCAGTTGAGCTGCGTCACCTCATGTTCTGCCAGAAAAAGCAGAAAAACGAAATACTTCCACCGACGTCTGATTGTCTGCTTCAACATCTAAAGCGGTCAAACTACCAGGCATTCGTGTGGAGGCATGCTCTTGAAGCGATGCAAGATCTTGAACCACCAGAGGGTCATGGATGGGTGAGGGACGTTAAGCTTCTTGCATCATTGTTAATCACAAAAGCACCAGTATCTGAAAGCCTTCTAGAGCTGACGACGTGCAAGTGCGAGACGTCTGCCTGCTTGCGAAACTGCTCCTGCAACAACACAGGACTTGCTTGCACAGAAGGATGCTACTGCATTGCAGACGATGAAGCATGCAAGAACCCGCACGGTCTCACTTGCACCAGTGAATCAGAAGAAAGCGACAAGGAGTGAAGAGCGCTTGAACTGTAAAAGAGTTTGATGTTTAAGGCTTCCATTTTTAAGAGGATCACTTTCTGTAGAGCAACAATCGAGATTAGAAAGCATGATAAATGATTTATCCTCACTTTCATGCTCAACAGTCCTCGTAAAGGCCAAAAATTGTTATAATCTTGTATATTTTGTCTCAAAATGTATCCCATTGACCTACAATGTGTTGTAAATAAGAGATTTCGTAAGATAACATGCATACACGTATAATTTATAGGTTCATGGTAGTGCGGGCGATTCTAGCACTAAAAGAGAATTTTTGGCCTCTCGGAGGTCACGTGCTCGGTCACGTGACCTTAGTTTGCATAGTTTGAGCGTGACTTGGCCTTATATCATTGAGAGGTAACGATATCAGAAGTTTTTCTCCATAAACAACAAAAGATACAGCCGTAAACAGTAGTTACCTGACTGAGCCTTGTTCTCATGTTAATCCGTAAATGGGACAAAAATGGTAATTATTTCATTGTTTCAGGCTGAATAAGCTAGAATTTGGCTGAAACTGTGGAATGTACGACCCGTTCATAGAAAATAGCAGAATGTCAATGGATAATTTATAGATTTATGACAGTGAAGACGTTTAAATATGCTATTCATAGCTCTAAAAGGCTATTTTTGGCCTCTCGGCTGTCACGAGCTCAGTCACGTGACCTAAATCTGCATATTTTGCGCATGATTGGCATTCGTTTCGCAAAGATGTAACTATATTTGAAGATTCCGGTCATAATAAACGTTAAGTTTAGGCATTATCAGTGGTCAAATAGGTGAGCCTCGTTTCCATGAATTTAAGGGGTGACGTACACAAATACCCCCTTAACTCGTAACCTATACCACAATTCAACTCTACAAACTACCTGACATTGATCAGCAGGTCTTATTCTATCAAAATCCGCTATCAAACCTTTTCTGACCCGATCATTGTACGAAACCCTAATTTTGGGGTCTTGGCTTCTGGACTATATGTATGGGGAATAAAATATCGTCGATTTCCAACGTTAAATAAAACTAAATTTCAACATTTTTTTAGTGAAATGAATAAAACTAACTTATCTCTTGCGTCTTTGTGTGTTTTTTGGGCTTATTCCATCGTTTTGGGCCTTCTTTGTCCCCGGGCTTTGTTGCGACTGTTACTACCTTCATAAGACGAAGTCAAGGCACCACACCGTTTCAGGCCGGAGATTCGAACTTGTGTACTCGAAGGTGGTTTGCGGCCAGAAAATCCATCCTATCGCAGAGTTTTTCAGCCAGAGGTAAAGCTCTATGATCGCCACACCTTGTAAAATGTTCCTTCGCCAAATATCCCCGCGCATTTCCTGAAAATGAGCTTTTTCTTACTCCATGTCCAAAATCCCTTCTTTCGGCGAACGTTCATGATTTTGAAAATCAACACGAGGCTTGGGTCCGAGATCAAATCTCTCTCGACCCACGGTGGTACAGTCAATTCATGTACAGCACTTACCCCATCCCGACAGTGGCATCACGCTCAGCACTATTGTATCGATCAACCAATGACAGAGCGAGACGACGTGACCGGATACGGGAGATAAACAAACGGCTGAATTTGAATATTTCTGCGGGGTTTTCCGAGAGAGATACAAAATGCTTTCAAAGGTGAAGAGACCTCTCGAAATAGAGCAAGATTCCTCGCCGAAAAGAGCGAAATCTCACAAAGGTCTGTTAACGTGCGGCAGCGGAACGGGAAATCGTAACTTGTCCATTTGCAATAAACAAACTCAAATTCGCATTTGGGTGAGAATTTATGAGAATTTGAGAGTTATATATTGTAAAAAAAGCATAAATTTCAAAACATATCTTGACGGTTTTCAAATTCAGCCGTTTGTTAATCTCCCGTATCCCGTCGCGTCGCCTCGCTCTGTCACTGGTTGATCAGTTCGGGAGGATACCAGTTCTGGAAGAAACGAAAACAATTGTTCTACGTCACGAAACGTCATCGATCAAAACATTGGATCGCATTTCATAACAATATTCTCTGCAGCCAAATTCAAGATGGCGGACAAGCGCGAGGAAAGTACATACGATTTTTATTTAATTTCGTGCCGTAATCTTTTTTCTTTATCGTGTTTGCAGCTCTGAAGTTGTAAACGAGCTTATTGCCAACATAAAAATGGTCGGAGTTCGCTTTCTCTTCTCATAAGTCTACACTTTTTAGTTTTATTTAGTTTAAGCACTGGTCAATCGAAGAGAGTTTACGGAGTTTATGAGAGGTCAGACTCTCGCTCTCGTTTGGGCGGTTTGGCCTGAACTCTTGCGCTCTCCTCGACTTTGAACATGCTTAAATTTGTCACGAGAGTCGTCGAGAGCTTTCTCTAAAGCATAACGAAATGAACGCGTCACTCGTGACGGACTTTTGATAACTCTCGTTCTGGTTTGGCCCGAGTTGATGATAGTCGATGGGAGTCGACGAAAACTCTCAATTCTCATCAACTCTTACTCCTTTGGCCCGGGCTTAAGTTGTGTGTTTTCTTTCTTTTATCGAATGTGCCCACATATCATTGTATTTTAAGTTAAGGGCTAATGGTTAAGTCGAGCCTGTAATGCGAGGTATCATTGAAAGCGCCCCTTCCTCTAAGACTGAAAAAATATGGAGCGAGCTTGTGATATTATCGTATTTCGTTCAGACTTTTAATTTTTTTATTTTTCGTGATTTTTTGTAAAACATAAAGCATGACTGGAAAAGGTGCCATAGAGCTTGATATAATACTGTAGTTTGCATTTCAGTATAGTTGGTATATGCCTGTACCAAGAAAGGTGAAATGGAACAATAAATGTTGGTCTTTGAAATTGTTTTGCAGTCACACTTAATTGCCCTTGCAGGATTCACCTGAAAATTTGATTGTGGTGATATAAATCCTGTGATTGCCAAAGTGTAAAATTACATAGAAAAGTACATTTATGTTCATGTATTGCTAGCAGAACATTTTTCATATAATTTTAAAAGTCATCTCAGATCCTGAAGGGTGTCAGAGGGTTTATTGTGAGTGTAAAATGAAAAATCCTTGGTTGCAATATATTTCATCTAAGCCTGGGAACGTTTAATTTGTTCTTGTTATCGAGACAAAATGCAAATGTGAAAGAAGAAATGAGCAGTCAAAATGTTTCAGGTTAATACTATTTTATTTCGTGTCAACACTCTACATCTTATTCTTCGTTCCTCCATCCACCTAGAAACAAATCACAGAAACAATTTTTAATTTGTTGATTTAATTTGCATCCATAACTGAGCGAATCATGGGGAGGATTCACAAAGCCCTTCTCATCTATGATGTTCCCAAAGTATTGGTTCTTAATAAAAGCCTATCGTTATGAAACAATACACTGAGGATTATATCTTGGTTAGGAGAGCTTTGTGAAAATACCCAAGCAGGGCCGTCGCTGCTTTGAGGCAAACCGAGGCACTTGTCTCTTTTTACGTTGTTTTTATTTTTTTTGAAGGGGAAAGTAAATACCAAGGAAGAGAATTTAACCATGGACATTGCCACAATTATACTGGCTACAGCCCTGCCAGGTCATATCAGGCACAAATCAGAGATTCTTTTGATTCTCTAATAACAAGAACTATATCATTATAAATGTTCCTGACAGGTACTGTAATCTTAGTGCCTTGTCCCCAGCATGCACATAATGGCCCAAGATAATTTAGCAGAGGGCACTGCGAAAGATGGAATGGAGGAGAAAACCAAAATAACTATTCTTCCTGTAGTTTCTCCTCTTGCACATACAAGTGCACTTTAACTAATATTTTCCAACAAACCTGTACTTCCATCTCCCCTCCTTCTTCAACATTTGTCAGGCCTGTTGTTATTGCTGCCACAGCCTCATCCATAAAATTATGCTTAATGAGGAGAACCCATCCACAGGGATGTACCCCCCCCCCTCCTGCCTGCTTGTTTTGGACCCACTATCTGGTTATAATTTATATAAAAATGCTTATCTCCTACTCAGGGAAATTTTTAATACATTATGTTTTGGAATAACTTTTAAAATTATAATTACTGGTAATTTGTTACGGAGATAATCAGAATCTTTGCATTGCAAATTGAACAAGCAGTGATAAAAAAACCTTGGCGCACAGAGATCTACATTTATTGTGCCACACATGCAAAGGGTGTACATCTGGGGAATCCAAAGCCACATTTTGTTGCCACAATTGAGAGATTTGTTGCCAGAAGAGATTACACTTTGTCTTTCGTTTTCCTTTAACTTGAATGTTAGCTCCACAAATGCAGCAAGAGTTCTCTATAATTTGATGATAACCTCCATTTCTTACAATTTCTGTAGGCAGTCAAGACACATGAAACTAAATTTAGCAAGGAATTAAAACTGTAACAGTAGGAGCATGAAAGATAAATCATCAGCAAACTTTAAAACAGCGATTGGCAAACGCTATCAAATTTATTCGAAGTAGTAAAAATATAAAATTATAAAGTTCCTATACTCTCACTGATTTATCACACCGTCAATTTCTGTAGGCAGTTAAGACACATGAAACTAAATTAAGCAAGGAATTAAAACTGTAACATGTACAGTAGGAGCATCAAAGATAAATCATCAGCAAACTTTAAAACAGCGATTGGCAAACACTCTCACATTTATTTCGAAGTAGTAAAAATGTAAATTAAGTTCCCCTATTTATTTAAGTTCCCCTGTATCACTGATTTATAACACCTTCAAATGATGCGCTCTTGTCCAGATCGAAGCGATGTATCAAGGAATGAATACAGTGTATGAGCAAAGCATCCAAGTAGTCAACTTTAAAATGGATTACCATTATTCCTAGGTGGTTACCAGCGACGAAACTTTCCAAAAACAACATTTATTAACGGCACAATGGAGGAAAATTGTTCTCTTGGACTAGAACATTCTCCATGACAGAGAAAACAAAACAAAAAAACGTATACTTACATTTCATGTCCGCCAACATGGCGGCATTGTCCACGATCCACAAACTTTCGTTGCTGAAATATCCGTTGTTATTATTCAACAAATTGTCACTATGCCCATATATGGTAAGGAAGCCCTCAATATCTGTCATCCTACATGACAGATATCCTGCGATATACCTAAATGACCATATTTGGAAGTGCACTGCAGATTTTCGTTGATTGCTTTCTGGTGGCCATTTTGAAAAGCGAAGCAATTTGAGCAGTGTTCTCCGGAAATTTTAACTCCCTGGAAGAAACTTTCCTTGATTAAATGCTCTCAAAAAGTCAACAAATATTTACTTCAGCTCACAGAGATATCCAGAGGTTGACTTGGAATTTTCATTGTGAGAACTCAACCAAGAAAATGCTATTGCGAACGAAGCAGCACACTTGCTCACGGAAAGTTGTAAAGTTGAAAAGATTTAATTCACAGGAAGAGAACTCATTCTTGGTAAGGTAGCAATATTTTTTTTTTACTTAGTTTGTCTTGTCATTTCCAAACATGAGTTTGTAAATAAGTCTTTTTAAGTGAACGGTAGAAAACTTCGATTTCTTGAAGTTTTGTTTTGATGTTTATTAAGCTTAGTGTGTTGCTAGCTTTTAGCGTTTTCATCATAGAACCATAGTTTTTCTCGTTCTGGAAATGGTAGTCGATGAGAATTTGTTGAATAATAAAACAATTATCCTGCTCAATCTTACGGAATATCCTCTGATTTAGCCAACTCGGCCTACGGCCTCGTCGGCTAAGTATCAGGCGATATTCCGCGCGATTTCGCAGGATAATTGTTAATTAACTCTACTTTCGTCGCTAAAATGCAACCGTGCTAGCAGCCATCTTGTTTTCTACCAGATTTGCTACTCAAAGTTCCCGGATATTGCGCCTAGAGACTGGTAAGGAGCTTTTAGCATTAGGCACCAGTTTCTCTCTATTATTTTTACCAATTTTTGCGTATTTTCGCAAGAACAAAAGAAATGTGACGTCACACTTTCTTCCAGAACTGGTATCCTCCTACCCTGGGTGCCAGAGGCTTTTCTTGCGCGGTTTCTGGTTGCAGCTTATGTTCTCTACTGTGTCCCGCGCGAAAAGTTTTTTCTCGCGGCAAGCCGCTCCTTGCGTCGGCCTCCGACCGATTTCTCCCGACGTTAGTGAGGAAAAACCTCTGGTACCCAGGGTAGTATCCTCCCGAACTGTTGATCGATACAACAGTGCTGTGCGTGATGCCACTGTCCTGAGTCATGCGCACTGTAAAAGATCTTATCATACTTGAATAGGCGCTCTTTTTACTCAACCCTTCGAGCTGAACAGACCTCGCTCATTGAGCTCCAAAAAACGACATCGCAATGACTGAACAGACCCCTCAGTTACCTTCTGGTAACGTTAGTACTATTTTAGACGGGGAAACAGCCTCGACCTCCGGGTCTTCCGGCAGTTCTGGCCAAAATAAAACCTCCGAAGCTCAAGCAGGCGTCGCGACCGGTACAAACCCGACCGCCACTTCTCAGCCATCATCAGCTTCTGGATCTGTTGCTGCTGGCGCTTCCATCAGCCCATCCAAGGCATCCTATCAGGTCAGTTCTCTCTGAGTTTGCAGAACCCGCCCTGTTTTAGAACACGGTACGTTTAGGAACGCAAAATGTCGTTATATACGGGGAACATTCCCGCCTTTGCAAGCGCGGGCTTCTTCCCGCGCGGGCGTTGCCTTTCTATAACCTGTATCCACATTTAGATTTCTGTCTTCCTTGACCGTCGTTTAGGATAAGGTTTTCCCCCATAGAGCGGACTAGCGGGTCTATATCGGTCTGTCATTCTTATTAGGCAAACAAGTTTTGCGCTGTGGGAATTTTTTTGTTACAATAGCTAAGCACATGCTATCCTTGTCTACTTTCACACCGTCTATATGTTAGGCTATTAGCTATCTCTAGCTACTACCTTGCTGGGTTTTTTATTTCTACCCCTATATTACTCGCTCAGTTTCATGCTATGTACGGCGATTTTTTACTATTTGATGCCTTTGGCGTGAATTACCTTCGGTCATGCAGGCCGACATCATATAATCTTTTAGATGGGCACAGGATCGCTATGGCCCTGTTCAAATGTTTTTACTTTAATGTAGCTTCTGTATTTACTTTCATGATTTTACCGTGAGCCGTGCTTATGGTGATGTAAGTAGCGGTCCGTATGGCAAATGTGTATGTACTTCAAACATCAATTTGGCGAGCTCACCGAGCGCTTTCGTTTTGTGCGACCAACACAGAAAACTGGCGAGATCACCGAGCGCTCTCGTTATGTGCGACCAACACAGAAAACTGGCGAGATCACCGAGCGCTCTCGTTTTGTGCGACCAACACAGAAAACTGGCGAGATCCCGAGCGCTCTCGTTATGTGCGACCAACTGACACAGAAAATTGGCGAGATCACCGAGCGCTCTCGTTTTGTGCGACCAACACAGAAAACTGGCGAGACCTCTGAATAAGTAAGCATATCAGATTTGTGTGACCAACTCACACATTGGCGAGACCACAGTTGGGTTATTTTTTTTTCACTGTTCTAGAGGCAACACAGCACTGGCACGACTATTACGTAAATCAGTTCGCGATCGACACGGAGTATGTTTGCGTCTACACGTAAACTACGATTATTTGCGTACACTGAGTATCGTGAGGTGTATCCTCGTATGGGACGGACTATAGCACTATGGGGCAAGGCACTTAGCTCGGACCCCAATCCTCAGGGCTTTTATTATAATCGCTTTCAACGGGAACTTTCACGGTCCCTGGCAATGTCTATTTATCAAATTTTGTTTCTCTCGTGACCCAAGATGATAAGGAGCCCTTTTGTGTATGATGTTCCGTATAGGGTGACGTTGTACCTGCCCTCTGCGTAGGGCGAAAAGTCTGGATTCTAGGACCCAACGCAGCCAACAGGCACAGTACGAACATTTTGGCTTGCTTTGTTACTTCCTCACACCCGTTGAGTAATTTCGTGGAGGGGACTATTCATCTTTTGTGTTACCCTCGCTCATCGCGTGCCTGTGTCCAATTATCGTTATCTCTTTCATCTTTATGCAAACAAAACTGAGCGCATTGTTATTTTTTTTTAATTACTGTCATTATCTCTATACGTTCCCGCGTGATCTATGAATAGAACTCTCGTCCGTTTTAGATCTTCCGATCCACATACGAACAAAATTGGCAATGGACACCGCGTTTTTTTGTCCATAGTACTAAAGAATATGTCAGTTGAGTTGAGGAGCGCAGATATCGTATTGCTTTTGAAGTTTCGATTTGCGTGCTTAGATGACTTTTTTGCAATTTGATACCGGCACTTAGAGCCCCAAGAATAATATCGGCGCGGCGGTGCTGACATTTGCGCCAACCTTGATAACATCTAGCTTTGCCTTTACAGGAACTTGTCTCCCTCGTTAAAGATTTGAAAGGTCAGGTCTCCGACCTCACTGGCACGAATCACTCGAGGCGTTTTCAAAGCCTTCGTGACGAACTAAAAACCTATTGTCACGCGCTAGACTTCAGCGAGGCGGTCGCCCTCAATAAGTTGCGAGGGTTACTTGAGGAGGCACGCCGTGGTCAAGCTACCGAAACGGCCAAGCTGGCGGCGCTGTGGGAGCGACTGGCTTATTCCCAGCAGAGCGGTCGCCCCGTGGACCTACGGGCTACGATATTCGCCTCCCTGGCCACAGAGGCCGAACTGGAAGCGGACAAACTGGTCCGCCGATACGAACGAGCAGCCAGACCCACAAACCAGAACCGCGGACCACCCGGTCCTCGACGCGAGTGGGGCGAAAGGCGTGTAGGAAGTGCCCATGGCCGTTGCTATTCCTGCGGGGATCCAGGGCACTACGCTAGGGACTGCCCAAAACGACGTCCACGTGACCAGCCTCCACCAAAGAAACCGAAGGTTGAATAAACCACGTTAAATTAGGCTTATATGTGTCTGTTTTTCCTCTGTGTCTTATATGCCCCATATATGGTAGTTTTTCGATTAGCTCGACCGCTTCATCCGGGGTCCAAATTACTGTCTGGTAATCAGACCTTAAGCTGCTTGAATTCAGGTGGCGGGATGAGGCGGTCCTCCCTTTCTGGGTGGCTCCTATTACTTCCTTTTATTTTTTCACCATAGACTCCACACGTTCCACGGTGGGAGCTAGAAGCCGAGTTCCACCCCCTAGAAGCGGAACGAAAATTTCGACAACGAGAAATACGTTTTATGAGGTGGCCCCCTGGAGAGGGAGGACCGTTATACTCATCTGCCGAGCCTTCTATCGAGTCAGTAGCAAAAGGGAGAGCATCGGCATCCGCTGGGGATGTCTGGGTACGGGACCCTGATGGTTTTATAGCGGGGGAACCACATCGCCACTTCGCAGTTTGGGATCAGATGACAAAATCGCACCCCCAAAGGAAAACGATCCTCGATTGGATAAAAAACGGAGTCCCAGTTAAGCAGTTCATTGTCCCTTTCAAAGGGAAATATCGCAACGAGCCCTTCAACCATTCCTTTCCCCCGAACAAGCACTTCCCTAACAACCGGAAATGTAAACTCTACAAAAACATTATCTCACGTGAGATCGAGAACAAAATAGCTATGGGCGCCATCAGAGTATGGGGTAAGGTTGGTGAGACCCCTCCACCCGCCACAGTCATGCCTTTCAGTATTGAGCCTTCGAAACCACGCTTGGTTCATGACCAACAATATCTGAACTGCTTCATGCGTCCATGTCCCTTCTCCTTGGACCAGGTGATCAATCTGCCACGTTACCTTTCCCGTGATTCCTTCCACACGAAGCTAGACGATAAATCGGGTTTCGACCATTTCTTCATTTCTAAAGATAGCCAGCCAGATATGGGTGCAGAGTGGGGTGACGTGGTTGGTGGCTGGTGTGGCGCACCCTACCCCAGGGATGGAAGGAAAGCCCGTATATTTATCAGACTCTGGGTATGGTGGCAACCCACGTTATGCGCGATCTAGGAGTCCCTTGTTCCCAGTACATAGATGATAGACATCTTGGCGAACTATGGGGATCAGAGATCGCACGCACCTAATAATAATAATAATAATAATAATAATAATTAATCTTTAAAGAGGATACTCCCATCACGTTGAGTGGTTTTCAGGGAGGTCCTCTATAACAAAAGAATAAAATAAAACTTAACATTATAACAGATACAAGCTAAACTAAAAGTATAAAAAGTACAAATATGGCAAAAATAGATCAAAGGTCCTTAAAATATATATACATATTTTGCTAAAACTATTGAATCATATAATTTGATTTCCAGTTTGGATGCCGCAAATTGTGCCTTTTTCGTGGCGGCCACTGTTTTAACCCAACTTGGGTACTTTTTACACATCGCCAAGTGTGTTTCTGTCCCCACACGGCGTCTCATCTTCCTCGGACACCTCGTAGATACAGAACGCCTGACGTTTTCCCTCCCTGAAGAAAAGAAACATAAGTTCATCGCGTTACGCGAAGAAATTCTTTCTCTCGAAGAGGTAACCTTGACCCTCTTACAACGTTTTCAGGGTAAATGCATTTCCCTTACCTTGATGGTCCCCGCGGCACAGCTGTATACGCGAATGACCGCCAATGCTATCTCTCGTTGTCAGAGGCTGGGGACACCCGTAAAACTCGAGGCAGAGCTCCAAGCTGAAATAATGCACTGGCGATTCATCGACACATGGTCTGGGTGCGTCCCATGGCGTACGGAAGACCACAGGGTCGTGCAGACCCTCGCCTCTGACGCCTCTCAGTCCCGGTGGGGCGCTACCCTAACTCTTCCAGAAGGGTTGGTAAAGACAGGAGACTACTTCAGTCAACAGCTGGGCGATCGCGATATTGCTATAAAAGAGGCCTACGCATTGTTATATGCCCTTCAAGCTTTCTCTTCTCATCTCGAGAACACGCGCGTGGATGCGTTGGTAGATAAGTGCTCTACCATGCGTGGCTGCGTCAGGGCTGTAGGAACCAAGGGGTCAATCAGGCTTTGAAGTCCATCTTCGACACTACTCTACGTTATAATATGGCTCTCTCTATGCAATGGATTCCGAGTGCTTCGAACCCTGCGAATCAGCCGTCACGCGAGTGGTCAGATGCTGACGCGCAACTCGCTCAGCCTTTGTGGGAACGCGTAGAAGAGCTCCACGGACCTCACACTATCGACCTCATGGCATTAGATTCGAATAGCAAGTGTCCTCGCCACTACACGCCATCGCCGTCACCCCTGTCGACGGGATTAAATTTTTTTTCACAAAATCCCCTCTATGATGTGCAGGGTCGGGTAGAGAATGGATATATATTTCCCCCTATTTATCTCATTGGACCTGCTATCCGACACATTTTAACGGCGCAGGCAACAGCTACCGTAATTGTACCTGGTATCACCCCCTGACCTTTTTGGTGGCCTACACTACTTCATCATGCTAGGGATCGATACCGCCTCGCTAGGCAGGGGGACACAGACGCCCTGATTTGGCCGTCAAAAAAACCTGGTTTCCACCAACCACGCAATCTCCCCCTGCCATGGGATTTGTGGGTTTTCCGCCTTGTGGGGCTCCAGCCCGAGTGACTTATCCTTTCAACTCATATTGTTTCAGGAGGTGACTACAACATTTTGTCCTGGGAATCCTGCAACCCAGGTCGACTGCCCTTCGTGCTTCGCTCCCAACAACCCGAACTTCTTGTTTTGCCCCATTTGCGGCTCACCAAAACATAAGAAACCGCGAGGAGCCAGACAGTCAGAAATTGATACGACCCCGCTCGAGTCTCGTTGGAAGGCCTTAGAGGACACTATGGCGTCTTCCAAATATAGGAAACGACGAAGCGCTCTTGAAAACGAATTCATGTCCTTTCTTGAGAGATTATCCCCCCTAAATCCTTGGATAGTGTCTCACCTAGAGACGTTATTTATTTTCTCATCTGGAAAGACAGGGATTCAAAAACTCAGATACACAAGGAGTCCTGCCCTCACCAAGGCACCAACTCCAAACAACTCCTACCATGCGAGTGTCCTCGTCGCTTGGCGTTCAAAACCGTCGACTCTTCTCTAGGTCAACTTAGAGCTATTATGCGCGATTATTTGGAAAGTACTGGTCTCACCGCATCGGAGGTCCAAGCATCTAATCCAGTTGCCCATGCGGCGGTCAAACGATACTTAAAAGGTGTGACAGAAGAACAACTGCAAGCGCGCGCTACCCCCAAACAGGCGGAACCTTTATTTATCAGTGATCTTTTAACCCTTTGCCAGGTCATCGATAATAAGCTACGTATGGCAGGAACCGACCCAATTCATATTTATATTCATGCTAGAGATCTGGCTTACTTCAAATTACATTTCTTTTCTGGCGACCGCCCATCGGACCTGAGCCACATCAAGGCAGCCGAAATCTTGCGTTTTCCGAATGACAAAGGCGTCATATTTAATCATGTCTTCGGAAAAACTCTTCGCTCGGGGGACTCCAGGGTTTTCGCGGTCGCCCGACACCCCAACCCCTCTATCTGCCCAGTGAAGGCTCTCGATGATTACATGGCCATCTGTCGCGCGATTAAGATCTCCGTGGATAACGGCCCTCTGTTTCGGACGACCAGTGGAAACAGAGTCCTTCTTGATGCCTTTTCAACAGATGCTGCTGAAGCCCGCCTTAAAGGTTACTTGTCTGAGGCTGGACTCAGCAACAAAACTCTCTACAGCTTCCGTTGTGGAGAAGCCATTACAATGGCCCTTACTGGTAGTACTTTGGACGACATCGTTGACCACGTAGGATGGAGATCTAACCGCATGGCGAAGTATTATTTGCAGCTACACAAGTCCCTCCAGCCTGACTCAGTCGCTGCACGAATGGCCCAAGCCACTCCCGAAACATCTACTCGCTACGAGGAGCTTAATCAGCTCAGTGGTTTTGAACCAGCTTTTCCTCTACAACTGGCTCCCCGGACCTCCGAGCCCCTACCCGTTACAAGGCGGTCTCCCAGGAAACATAAATTTGACAAACTGTAGTCATCGGCTCTTTCTTTTATCCAGATTGGTCAGGAGTGGGATTGGGATTGGGTATAAGACACGTACTAGTGGGTGGGGGAAGTGGTGATGTAAGGAGAAGGGTCCTTAGGGGTTTCGCCCTATCTTTTACTGTAAGCATGGGTCAGGATATAGCACTGTCCTGAGTCATGCGCACTGTAAAAGATCTTATCATACTTGAATAGGCGCTCTTTTTACTCAACACTCGGGGAATAGGGTCGACCATTCGAGTATCCTGTGTGGAGACCACGCGAATTCACAGTGGTCGGTCTGTTTTTCCCACCCGCCCTCCCTCTAGTCCGACCTGTGCTTACTCACTCTACGCCCTTTTACGGGGTTTTCGCCCTATCTTTTACTGTAAGCATGGGTCAGGATATAGCACTGTCGGGATGGGGTAAGTGCTGTACATGAATTGACTGTGCCACCGTGGGTCGAGAGAGATTTGATCTCGGACCCAAGCCTCGTGTCGATTTTCAAAATCATGAGCGTTCGCCGAAAGAAGGGATTTTGGACATGGAGTGAGAAAAAGCTCATTTTCAGGAAAATGCACGGGGATATTTGGCGAAGGAACATTTTACAAGGTGTGGCGATCATAGAGCTTTACCTCTGGCTGAAAAACTCTGCGATAGGATGGATTTTCTGGCCGCAAACCGCCTTCGAGTACACAAGTTCGAATCTCCGGCCTGAAACGGTGTGGTGCCTTGACTTCGTCTTATGAAGGTAGTGACAGTCGTGACAAAGACCGGGGACAAAGAAGGCCCAAAACGATGGAATAAGCCCAAAAAACACACAAAGACGCAAGAGATAAGTTAGTTTTATTCATTTCACTAAAAAAATGTTGAAATTTAGTTTCAGTTAACGTTGGAAATCGACGATATTTTATTCCCCATACAAAGTCTCAAATTGTCAACGGCCGCTTGTTACCCAATACCGGTCTATGAAGGTAGTAACAGTCGCGACAAAGAAGGCCCAAAACGATGGAATAAGCCCAAAAAACACACAAAGACGCAAGAGGTAAATTAGTGTTATTTATTTCACTAAAAAATGTTGAAATTTAGTTTTATTTAACGTTGGAAATCGACGATATATTATTCCCCATACAAAGTCTCAAATTGTTGACGGCCGCTTGCAACCCAATACCGGTCTCTCTGGAAGGTCACGTCCCGGCTCGAGAACCATAAATAATTAATAAATTCCTCGCTTTCTCGAGTCGTGAGCTTGGGCTGCCTCTGTTCAAACTGGCACGAAGACAGAGGAATGGAAGTCATTAGCTCACTTTTTTCCAAAGACAGGGGCATTGAAAAATCTACAGTCTACTATCTGCGGCGTTTCAGAAGCACAAATAATGCAGATTTCCCATCAACAAAATATTTTACGCTAGGTTGGCTCTGCTTTGAATTTACCGAAGGCGTTTGATAAGAAGCTACTCCTATTGCCCGAACATAATGTCACACACTCATTTGTTTGCTATATATTTTATTTATTGGCCTAATAATGCAAGTAGTAAAGGGGCCCAGATGGAGAAAATACTGGCTTCTGATTGGTTCTCGTGGTTGCTAACCGGAAGGGCAAACCGCTGACCGTGGGTTGCTAAGGGGATGGCGGGCTCAAAACCGCTGACCAGGGGGAAAAAGGGATCGTGGGCGCATGCAACCGGAAGTCACGTGATTTGGAAGGGGAAACCGCGGACCAGGTGGAAAAAGGGATCGTGGGCTCAGGCAACCGGAAGTCACGTGATTTGGAAGGAGAAACCGCGGACCAGGTGGAAAAAGCGATCGTGGGCTCAAGGGGAAGTCAAACCGCGGAGAAAACGCGGGCGCAAAGTCCAAAGTCCAAGTTGGGCAGCGAGGGGAGGTATAAAAGGGTAAACCCTAGGTGAGGGAGTAGTCACGATGAGTTTTTACATCACTCTGCTCAGTGATCAAGCACAAGGCACGGGGCAAAAATTTACGGCGCGACTGCCTCGTTCCCATTATTTGGTGGAAGATGATTGGGAAGTGGCGTTGGTGCATATCTCCCACCCGGGGTTTAATCAATCCTTGGAAGATCAAACCAAGCAGAATTGGACGCAAGAAGATAGTCAAAAACATTGGATGAAAACAGATATCAAATACATGCCAAAACGGGCGGATGGCACGGCGCCCCTGAAAGTCACCAAACAAATTTATTTACCGCCAGGGTATTACCACACTTTGAAAGAAGCCTGGATTGCCATCGCCTACGAAATGGAAAAACAACACATGGAAGTCATGATGGATATAGCCAAAATGGATGTGGACGATCAAGCGAAACGACAACAACTAGCCGCGCTTAACCTGGCTCAACCCTACGTGAAAATCACCAATAAGGGCGTGGCCCCTGAATTAGATTCGTTGTATGTCCTCATACCGACCAACATGCAATTTGAAATGGAATGGAAATTGGCTGGCCTGATGGGATTGGTCAAAGATGGAACGCCCGCGGAACGCATTGTCCAAGAAAAGAATTATCTGGTGAAACATATCGTGGATTACAACGATCGCCATAAATGGGAACCAACCACCGGTCCTGTAGCCAAATATCCCCCGTTCGGGCATGTCTCCGTCAGTTTTACCCACCCCGACTTTGATTATTACTTCTTCTTGGGTCCGAATTTGAGTCGACAACCCTTTCCCAGTACGCCCACGGTCAAACCGCAACAAGGACAACAACCATTGATGATTTACACGGATCTGGTGGCACCGAGCATTGTGGGAAATCAAGAAAAAGGCTTGTTACGTACCTTGGATGCCGGCAATACCGATCATCAATTTGATACCAGGCAACGGATGTATTTTCCTCTTGGCAAGACCATCTTTGACAGCATTGCCATGGACATTCAAACAGCCGACGGACAGCCGGCTCCGTTGAAACAAGGCCGAACCATTGTCACCCTTCAACTCTCCCGAAAAAGTCAACGAACATGAACAAATGAAGATCACAAAACAATAAAGTGTCATGGAACAGACTTTATTGGTCCTTCTTTTTGTTGACAACAAGTAGAAAAAATAAATGAGTCCAAGGTCCTTTTTACGAGAAGCTGATGCAGGTTTTCATCCGTGAAATGGCTTGGGTTTTGGTGTGACCCAGAAAGTAGAGGGTTTTGCGGTGGGGCTCATAGGGATCGCGCAGTTCTCCCCAAAATCCTTCCAGGACGTGACTGTCTTGATTGCAAAGGCCATACCATAAAGGATTGTCTTTCCATTCGTCCTTCACTTTCTTTACAAACTCCGGGTCTTCTTTCCATTCTTCATGGAGGACTTCAAGGACGACAAGAGGAACCCGGCAGCTAGCGCATAGGTAGTTCTGACCGTTCCGTCGACATTTGTTGGCACAGGCGACATGACAAGGTTGACCACAACACCTCAACGTGGTATAATTGGCGAGAGGTGTCAAACAGATCACACAGGGTTTGGATTGCGCCATCAGGCCAAAGGATCAAAGAGTGGATTGGTCAAGAGCTGAAATTCGGTGAGGGTGATGATGCCTTCCTGACGGAGTCGAGACACTTCTTGGTAAGGGAGTTGGTAACGCAAAGGTTGGACCAGGTCTAGGATTTGTTTTCGGATTTGTCCTAAACGTTGTAGGATTTTCACGGCTTCCGGACTGATCTTGTCGCCCATTTACCACCGGTAGAAGTTTTTCAAGGTTAATGAACACAATTCGTTAGGACTGAGACGTTTTTCACTGTGAAGACGAAGCAGTTCAAAATAAGAAGCTTTGAAACGGATGTCCTCCAAGTCTTTTTCCAGTTGAGACAACAAGGTGCGTAGACGATCAATCACTTGTTGGGCTTCTGGACTGAGGACTGGATCATCCATGGGTGTGAAACATGGAGGGGGACGGTGGGTTTTTTATAGAGAAACAAAGGGGTCACGTGGGAGGGTAAGGCCCAATGAGAAGGAGCCCCCATGATGCTTTGGGAGGGGACGGGGTGGGGGGACCCCCCTCCCCCCTCCTTAGATAGACCATCAGGCATTGCGCGGATCGGGGTATATAAGTCAAGGGAGGCCCCAGGACGTCACTCTTAGCTTTGAGCCGGTCCTTGGTGACTTATGTCAGTTGGTGCTGGAAAAAATGGTGAAAACGAGAAGGCCCTTGGGTTCCATGTCAAGTGAGGTTAATGTGGGAGGAGAAGAGGTGTTGAGGAGGAGAGTGGAGAGGACGCCGGTGGAACGCCATACCATGGCCATGTATGAGAGACGAGAGGAAGCATGGCGCCCCCTGAACCGCTGGCGCGTGGCCGCGATTCTTCGCTTATTTTTTTTGTGTTTCGTCGAGACGGAGAACGGTCTGCCTCTGCAAACTGTGACCTACCGCCTGTTAAAGAAAAAGCTTGTGCAGAAAGTCGTCCCGTGGATTTACAATTGGTTGGTGTTTACCACGGAGGAGAAGTATTGGCCGATCACGCTGGCAGATTTTAGAGAACTCGACCAGTACTTAGCGGAGCACTTGCCCCTCGTGCATAAAGAGGATGAATGGGGGACTGTGTCTTATTTTTTCAAAGAAATGCTGAAACAAAGAGAGGAGTACCGGCGCATGGAACAGATGGAGAGGGAAGCCAGGGAGACCGTAAGGCGTTGTTTAGGACAATGAACATTTTTATTTCTGTTGAGTTTTTTTATTGTGAGTCAAGACTGCTGTGAGTCAAGAGACATTTATTTATGACCCTAGTGCAAAACCAGTGTTGTCAGTTTTTATTTTTTAATTAAAAAAGAGTGGATGTTTTTTACAAAGGGTTGTCTGTGTTCTTTGCCACGCGGGGTGGGGCGCACCTATTTACAAATTGGAAAAATAAAAACTAAAAATGGCTATGTACAATTCAAAAAGTAAAAACTAAAAACATTACAAATGAACGTCTTCCAGTTCCAGGCGTAATTGATCAATGTTCTCGGGGAGACAGAACGTGCGGTTGAATAAGGCTTGAATTTCGGCTCGGGTTTGGTCGTCCACATCCCGGGATCCCACGATAGCACTGCTTTGATGAAGGGTGGGCTTTTTGGGTCCCCAAGGGACAAATTGACTGCCAGTGACCAGGGTGGCGGCATTCTCGTTGACTTGGTAGTAATGGTCCGAGCGGTACCATGATTGACTGGGTATGTCAAAGAGATAGACGGGTTTGCCTTGATCCATGGCCAATTGCACGGTCCAACCGGTGCCCCCTTTCACGCGTTTATGATCCTGTTCCAAGATACCAAAGGCATAGAGGGTATGGGCTTTCTTGGCAATTTGATAATTGCGTTGCAGCAATTGCAGGGTGTAAAAATGACTAGGCATCTGTTTGCCTAGTTTCTCCGCCGCTTGGTGAAGATGAGGGTTGGCCAGCATCAAAACTTCCACGGTGGACGGGGTGATGAAGGTCGCTCGAGGATGGTTCGGGGGGACTAGGACTTCGACTTGCATCCCAAACTGTTTACCCAGTTCTTCGACGAGTTCATCGGTACCTCTGGCTCCCCCAGTGTACACCACATGGCCATGACCAATCTGCAGTTCCAAGGCATCCACATCGTGTTCTCCGATCATGTCGATGTTGGGGGGCATACTTTGAGAATGACGATCTAGAGACCAAGGGAGCTCCTTAAATAGGGACACCTGACCAATGGGAAAACAAGAGGTCCTTATTTGGATAGGGAAAAGCTGACCAATGAGAAGATGAGACGTCCTTATAGGGTCATGAGAAGCTGACCAATGACAGTCAAGGGTCATGGATATAAAAAAGGCATGGGTGGCTGAAAATCTTTGAGCACGATGTCAGTCGATCGGAAGAGAAAGCCAAGCGACCACCCTCCGGGGAAGAAGAAGAAGAAGAACACCATTCAAACGATGACGCCCGTGGACTGTGATCCGGTGGTACGCGAGGTCGTGGAAGACACCCGAGCTGCGGTGGAAGATATGATGAAAGAATTGAATAACATGGTGTCCCCCCAGACATCCCCGCCTGAATACATCGTACCGTATGCCCAAGGCCCTCCCAGTTCGGTGGACACGATGGTGTGCCCTTGCCATGACGTGCGTTTGGAGGCACGAGAATCTCAAAAGGGATGGAAGTATGTGAAATGTCCCATGCAACCCTGTTTGCTGTTTTGTGGTCAAGATCAAGCCCCAGACTATATGAAAGCCGTGTATAGTCAACCTCATCCAGAAGTGTTGGACATGTGGACTTGTTTGCAATGCTTTTGCCGTGAACCCGCCACGCTACAACAGAGCCATTCGACCCAGAACCCCGATCGCTTGTTTCTGAATTGTTCCAAGAAAACGTGTGGCTTCTTCCGATGGGCCGATCAACCCTTGGGTCCCAAGTACTGGAGCTGGTTTCATGACCATCCCCCCAAAAAAGCCGACCAACAAGCTGAACCCCCGTTGTCCACCCGTGATGCACAAGGGTATCCCAAGCGTGGCGTGGACATCCCAGGACCGCCCCCTCGAAGGAAAGAGGACCGACCCCTGACAGACTATGAGAAACAATTGTTGCGAGAAATTCAAGAGCTCAAGAACCGTCAAGAAATGATGGTGGCCCCAGCGCCACCACCCCCCAAGTACAGTGACAGTGTCGAGAACTGGCAGAAAAGCTTCGAGACCCTCGCCTGTGGGGGCCTCTTTTAAAGGAGAGAACGAATAAAATTTTTTTATTTAGGCCATGGAGTCTGCTGTGTGTGATGCGTGGGAGTCTGTCTTGTCTCGGGTGCAATGGCAATGCCATCAATCCCTGTGCCAAGTGTTATATGATCACCAACCCGGGGCCAAGATCCCTATTCCTCCTTGTCCCGAGGACACGCACTCTCTCCAGATCTTTGAAGAAACCCACGTGGATCGTAACCTGTATCGATGGGTGGTGTTTGTCTTATGGTTAAAAGCGCATCCGGACGCGTGGCGATGGTATCGAATCATTCAAAAGGCGCATCCCCACACCATCCCTTCCATACCGGCCTTATGGGATGAATGCCAGAACGTATGGCCCCTCGAAAGAAACACACCCCATCATGGTTGAGCCGTTACCACGATCCTCGTGTCCCGGGGAGTTTAGGAGGCGTGCAACGGTTTGCCAAAGCCCATCGTCTCCCTTTGAAAAAAGCCCAACGGGTCTTGGAACGGGATTTGGCCTACACGTTACATAAACCACGACGTCGTCGTTTTCCCACCGTCCCCGTGATCGTGGGAGGGTTGGACGATCAATGGGTCGCGGATTTAGTCGAAGTGCAACCGTTGGCCAAATATAATCGGGGCCTACGCTACTTGTTGACGGTCGTGGATGTCTTGTCGAAATACGCGTGGGTGCAACCCTTGAAAGACAAAACCGGCGTGGCCCTAGTGAAAGCCTTTGAGAAGATTTTGAAACAAGGACGACGACAACCCAACCGATTGCAAACGGATCGAGGGAAAGAATTTTATAATCGGACCTTTCAACGATGGCTCGACGAGCAAGGCATTCATCATTTTTCCACCTAAGGAGATGCGAAAGCCAGTGTGGTGGAACGATTTAACCGCACCTTGAAAGAACGGTTGTACCGGTATTTTACCGCGGCCAACACCTTACGCTTTGACGATGTCTTACCCGAGTTGGTGCAAGGGTACAATGCCACGCGTCATCGAAGTATTGGCATGGCCCCTCAAGACGTGACGTGGGACAACGAAGAAGCGGTGTGGAAACGATTGTACGGCCCACGATTGAAAAGCCAGAAAAAACCTAAATTCAAAGTAGGCGATCGGGTGCGTCTCAACAAGATTCATCGGACGTTTGAAAAAGGTTATCTCCCCGGTTGGACCGAAGAAGTGTTTGTGGTGCATCGTGTGATCCCGGGCCCCGTGCCCACCTATAAGATTCACGAATGGGATGACACCCCCGTCCAAGGCACGTTTTAGGAAGAGGATTTACAAAAAGTCCACGTGTCCGACGTGTTTCGCATCGAAAAGGTACTTAAGCGTCAAAAAGATCGATGGTTGGTCAAGTGGAAAGGGTGGCCCGACAAGTACAATAGTTGGATTGCCCGCGGAGACGTGACCTCCCTTCGCCCACCCAAGACAGCCCCACTCAAGTCACCCCAGAAAAAGAAAGAGACAAGCCCACCCAAAAGACGACGACGCGACTAAACAATGACGTTCGTCCCCAACTCGTCGTTTTACGTGACGTTGATGAGTCATGCGAGTACCAAGGAGTTTCCTGGCAACAAAGCCCATCAGTTCCGAAACCGGTTGCCGAAACCCATTCGATTTGTGGGACGAGGATGGATGGTAGGCATGGTGAGTTTATCCTTACCCGCCATTCCGGTGGTCAAGGAACAATTGGTCGGCGAGTCCCATCCTCTGTTGTATGTACGATGGCACGAACACGACTTTAAAATAGACGATTGGGGGAGCGAGGCATGGTGGTATGAAGAGCAGGAATGGACCGTGAGGGGCCAAGACATGAAAAAGGAGATGGTCTCGTCGCCGACGGGATCGCACTTTTTTCACCAATTGATCTACCGTTACCAGCAAGAACGTGCTAGACGAATCAAACCCAAAGACAAATGGGTGGGGCCCGATGGCGTCAAAATGTACCCGACCTTGGAATGGAGCTCGGAAGGGGATTTGTTGTTGAATACCAAGCCCGTGGATTACAAAACACATGTGGCGCGCGTGTCATGGGGCAGAACCTTAGCCCTGAAAATGGGATGGATCGAACAAGTGTCTCCCGGCCAGTATCGATTGGGACCGAATCTCTTGCCAGAATTGGATGGCATGTCCACCATTCCCAACCCGACGGATGTCCGCGATGCCGGCAACAACCCCACTTTTTGGAAAGTGGAGGGGGATTATTTGAAGCTGAGTCTATCGTGCCCTTGGCGGTTTGTGAATCTCAATGACAAATTTCGTGTCTCGTCGGAATTTCCCGCGGTGCGTCCTTTGCACGTGTATTGCAATGTAGGGACCAGCAGCATGGTAGGAACTCGCATCACGGATCTGTTGCGAGAAATCAAGTACCATCCTCAAAACACCACCCACTTTGAACCTCGACACATTCAATATGTCCCAGTACGCAACGAAGTGGTGGAAATCGTGGAAACCCAAATGGCCGAAACCAATGGGGATCTCGTCCAATTTGGCGAAGGACGTACCCTCCTCACCCTGCACTTTAAAAGGGAGGTGGTGGTGTGAAGAAGAAGACAAAGATGTCGTTCTACGTGACGTTACCGAGTCATGCCAACCGACGGAAATTTCCCCACAACCAAGCCAATTCGTTCAAGATTCGTTTACCTCAACCGTTACGGTTACCCGGAGGTGGATGGCAAGTGGGGTTGAGTGCCATTTCCTTACCCGATACGCACGTCAATTTGTACGAGTTGGTGCAAAAAGATGGGTTCATCCTATCGACGTCCTGGGACCAAGACTATCCCAAACCAGGGGGAAAAGACGGGGAAATGATCTCGCGAGGAGGGACGGCTGAAACCCTCATTAATGACATTCAACATTGGGATTGGGTGGTGGATGGCGTGAGTTTCATGAAAGCCACGATTGCCCATTTGGAACAACGACGCCAGGAAACGGCCATTCAAGGAGGTCGGTTTACCAACGATCAAGGCAAACACACCTACGTCAAGTTTCGTTGGGAAGGCGAGGATCTGCTCATTGACAACACCAATGTCTGCCATTGCAAAACGGACACGCCCGCCCTGTACATCTACACCAAGTTGGCTGTCAAGATGGGATGGTTACGTAAAATTGCCAGTGGGTTGATTTTGGGACCCAACTTACAGCAAGACTTCATGGGGGATCAAATCCCCAACATGACAAAACCCGTTGGCAACGATTGGAACGATGTAAACGACGATCAGAGCAACCCGGTCTTTTGGACGGTGCGTTCTATTTTACCGGATCATTTACAATTGAGCATGAGTTGTCATTGGCGTTTCACCAACTTGAATGTGGCGTTTCGTTCGGTGGTGGGGGACCCTTCACGATCGTTGCACGTGTACTCGGACGTGGCAGGCAGCACGGTGGTGGGCAATCGCGTGACCGATTTGTTGCGTGAAATCCATTACAAGCGGGAAGGCAGAGGCACCATGTACTTTGAACCATTGCACATTCAATACCTACCCCTTCGTAATGAAGTCGTGGAAATCATTCAAATGCAAGTCACCGAAACGTCTGGCACCGAGGATAAGTTGGTCCGGTTTGGAAAAGGCAACACCCTGGTCACCTTGCACTTCAAAAAGGCATAAAAAGGGAAAAAGGGGATGGTCAATCAAAGATGCCAAAGACAAGAGCACGTCGAAGACGAAGAAGGCAACGAGGCGGTCTCTTGCCTCTGGCCGCTCTCGTGCCAGCCTTGATGGCTGTGGGGAAAGCCGCCGCGTTGGGAGCGGTGGGTGGTGCCGCGGGTTACGGTGGTAAAAAAGCCATCGAAGCAGCGACCACTCGGAAGAAAAAGAAAGGCCGATGAGAGGGGGTATAAAAAGACAAAGGGGGTGACGTGAAGCATAGACCTTGGTGAAAGAGCAAAGAAGACAACCATGCGAGGGGGAAGTTTGACACGATTTCGGACCGACGAGTGGTATGATCAACATGGCAGTGGGTTGATGAGGGATCTGATGCGTGGTGGGTTCCAAGGCCTTAAAAGCAAGCGAAATCCTTTAAAACTGCCTAGTAATATCAAGAGAGGATTGGAAACGGGTTTGACACGCGGTATCAAACGCAAAGCCGAAGACGTCCTTAAAAAAGAAATTACCAAACAAGCCAAGAAAGCCTTGAGCCATAAGAACGTGAAACAAGCCGTGCGGGTAGCCAGTGCCTTATTTCCCAAACAAACCAAACGTGCGCGTGATATTTTGGGAGTGTGAACATGGACCCCGTGCCTTCACGACCTCGACGGATTCGTAGTAATCGAGGGTTGTCTCAATGGGGAGGCCTGTATCCGTTTTGGAAACTCATGCGACGACAACGTGGCGGTTGGTTGAGTCCCGAGGTGATGAGACTACCCGGGTTTGATTTGAGACAACGCTTAGCACGACGACGACGACGGTATAAAAACCCCTCACGACGACGACGGGGTACCAGTACTCAACGACGACGTTAAACATGTCTGACTTCGGTATGCAATCCGCCCCGGCTCACCCACGTTCCGAAGGGACCGTCAACCCCGCGTTACGGCTTTTCCAGGTGCCACCCACCGACATTAGCATCAATGCCTATCGCATGGTCACCGTTCAACCCACCACCACGGGTATCAATCCGATGGAATTCATCATTCCGGGGTTGGACGATTTTGTGGATTTGGGACGCAGTTACTTTACCATGGAATTGAGATTGCAGAAAAGCACAAACGATAACTTGGAGGCCAATCAGAAATTGTGGCCCGTCAACAATTTGGCCCATTCCATCATCAAACAAATTGACTTGCATTTGAATGGCACGTTGATCAGTCCTCAATCCGACACCTATCATTACAAAGCGTACCTGGAAACCTTGTTGAATTATGATCGAGAAGATGGCAAGACCGTGTTAGGACCCCAAGGCTGGTACAATCAAGTGGATTCCCCACCCCAATGGACGGCTAACAATACCAACAGTGCAGCACCGCATAATGACTACCGGGATCTCCCTGCCAATCACAAAGGGGCTTTGGCCGCCATGGTCGCTGAAGTGGCCAAGTATGCTGGAGGTCTCACCCACAGTCTGGTGTTTACCCCCCACCTGGAAGTGTTTCATACCGGCAAACTATTGGTGCCAGGCATCGAAATCAAGATGAAATTTCATTTCAATGGCCCGGCCCTGTTTTTGAATGGCGTGGGCCTGGCTGGCCGATTGATGGAAGGCGATGTCAAACTACGGTTTCATCTCTGTCAACTGCGTTTGAATGATGCCATCTACCAGAGTTTGTCTCAAAAAAGACACAATCAAGGCCAAGTGGCTGCCTACCCGACCGTCCGCAGTGAAATCCGCACCTTCAGCATGCAAGGCAACCTGACCCGTTTTGACATTCCCAACCTGTTTCAAAACAGAATACCGGACCGATTGATTGTAGGGTTGTTGGACAGCCGCGCCTTCAATGGGGATGTGAGCCGAGATCCCTTCTGTTTCCAGAAATTTGGTTTGACCTCCATTAAACAGATTGTCAAAGGAGAAGAATACCCTTATGAAACCCTGCACTTGGTACGGAACAATGGCACCCGAGATAATTTGGGGTACTTCCGTTTTCTGCAAGCCAGTGGCGCTTGGTGTAAAAAGAAAGGCAATATGGTGGAACTAGGAGATTTGGGCCACCAGAAAAATTGTACCTTGTTCATGTTTGACAATGTGGCCAATGGATGTGCCGACAGTCAAACCCTCAACCCCAAGCAAACCGGTGATTTACAGTTGGTCTTGGAATTTGGAGCCGCCCCCGGTACCAATATAACCGTGCTCGTGTATGGAGAATTTGAGAACTTGCTGGAGATTGACAGCAACGGAGCCGTGTTGTACAACATTTACCAACACTAAAGAAAGAAAGAAAGAAAGAAAGAAAGAAAAGATGGAACACGTGGCCTTGAATAATGTGCAGTTGGATTATTTAGCCCGAGACGACCCCCAATTGAAACCGATGTTTTACGGAACGGTGGCCTGTGATCGTTTACCCAAGCGTCCTGTCAAAACCCAACGCCAAGGGTACATTGTGAACACCGACCCGCACGATCAACCGGGACAACATTGGTTGGCGGTGTGGACGGAGGGAAACGTGTGTGAAGTCCTCGACAGTTATGCTTTGCCCATGGACACGTACGTGCAAGCCGCCCCGTTACGAGATTGGATCGTCCAACATTGGAAGTATGTGGTGACCAATGGCAAGTCCCTGCAAGCCATTTCAAGCAAGAGTTGTGGGGATTACGCGTTGTTGTACTTGAAAGCCAAAGCCCGTGGACGGACCTTGCAAGACTTTTTAAATGAGTTTTCCGATCATGATTATGTAAGCAATGACCATCAAGCGGGTCAATGCCTTCAACAATTGATTGTAGGCCAAGAAGCCAGATGGTATCAACTTTGTTGTCATCCGTATCATCAACGGAATGGTCAAATAAAATTCGTTGGAAAAAAAGTGTGTCGGAGTCGTAGCTCAGTCGGTAGAGCCTTTGGATCCCTCGAAAAAAAACAGGTGTAGGGGGATTGGGCGTGGGTTCGAGTCCCACCGATTCCAATAAAAAGGTGCCTTTTTTTTCTAAAATGGGTATTATCATCATGCAAACGGGGAAACCGTTTCGTTTTCATACCCCGTCCTCTATCTTGGTGGTGGGGCCATCGGGATGTGGCAAAACCGCGTTTACGGAAAAACTCTTGGTAGACAACCCCGAGTTGTTTGACACCCCACCGACTCAAATGCATTATTGTTATGGGGCGTGGCAAGATCGATTTCGAGGCATGCAAGATCATGGGGTGGTGTTTCACGAAGGGATTCCCGATCATCAAGCGTTGGTGCAATGGTTTCCTCAAGGACAGGGGGTCCTCGTCTTGGATGATTTAATGGATGAAGGGAGTCACGATAAACGCGTGTTGGATTTATTCACCAAACATTCGCATCATCAAGGGGTGACGGTGCTCTACTTGTGTCAAGACATGTTTCCCGTGGGGCGCTATGCCAAAAGTATATCCCGCAATGCGCATTACATTGTGGCGTTCAAGAATCCCCGAGATCAATTAGGGGTACGCAATGTCATGCTGCAATCGTTTCCGACCACCTGGAAAGACACCTTGGAGACCTTTCATCAGGCCACTACGCGCCCGTATGGCTATTTGATGTTAGATTTACACTCCGCCTCCTCTGATCAACAACGGTTATGGAGTCACCTGTTAAAAGACGAAGGATGGACGCGCACCTATCAAAAGCGAGTATAAAGGCACGACACCCCCTTTGGAACCGGAAAAGAGAGTGAGCATGGCCGATGAGGACCGTCAACCTCCGCAAGCGTACGATACCGTGGCGCCGGCTGGGGTTGGGGCGACCACCAGCAATCAAGTGTCTCCAGGGACCATCCAAGAAATTTTGGATACAGGGGACCAAAACTTGATTGCCCAAGCCTTTGATCAAATGGAGGAGGGGGGTGATTATGATGCCCTCACCCGATATCTGGAATCGTTGCCTGACCTCCCACCCCCTGTACAGGCCTCTACCCCAGCCGGGGTAGGAAGTTCGGGAAGTCAATCCTTCCGTAGCCCCCACACCAGCCTGGAGTCTTCTGGGGCTCGAACTCCTGCGACGCCTCCTAGCGTACCCTTGGCGGCGGCGGGTGCTCGAACAGCGGCGGGTGCTGGGGGTAATGGGGGCGGACGTGGTGGCGGACGTGGGGGACGTGGCGGTGGACGTGGTGGTGGTGGTGGTGGTGGTGCTGGACGTGGCGGTGGTGCTGGTGCTGGTGGTGGTGCTGCTGGTGGTGGTGGTGGTGGTGGTGGTGGGGGTGCTGGTGGCGCCGGTGGCGGCGGTGGCGGTGGTGGTGGTGGTGTTGGTGGTGGTGGTGGTGGGGGTCGTCGTGGACGACGACCGAGACGCATACGAGGACGACGACGAAATACCCCCACGTCGCCTTTGACACCTGCCTCCAATCCAGCTACCCCTCGAGGATCTTGGAGCGATAGTACACCCCCACGTACCTTGCGTCAAGCCGATTTACAACGACGTTTACGCATGCTGTTACAAGATCAAGAACAATTGGCCCAAGGACGGGAAATTGCTAATGTGACCATGACCAATAGCATTGTGACCAGTTATAAACAGGGAGGACGTCCTAGTGTACAAACCTCTTCGTCCCGGGTTTCGCCGTGAGGATGAAAACCGTCGTGTCGTTATTGAATGGATCCCGACGTCCTGGCGTTCCCTTGCCACCCGAATTGTTACAACGTATGGATTCGTTGTATGCCTTTTACCATCAACAATGGTGGTGTTATCGCAAAATGTTGAATCATTACAAGTGTATCAATGCCTTGTTCAATGGCCTGGCGTTACTCCTGATGGCCGCCGGCATGATTGCTGGCCCCCTGTTGGACAACAGCACGTTGGTGGCCTGTTTGGCGGCCGTGGGCACGGTGGTCAAAGGATGGAATGATTTTAAACAATACCGATTTAAAGTGACCATGAGTCGGTTTGCGTTTACCACCTATGCCAAAGCCTTGACCGAATTGAAAACCTATGGGCGGGGTGTTCCCTTGGAGGACCTGGAAGGATTTTTAATCAAGATGCAAACGTTGGATGATACCATTGTGGATTTCACCCCTCCCTTACCCAAACGATGTGTCCAAGAGTACCATGGTCATTTTGTGTACCAACCCGTGGAAGCCCTATGCTATGTGGACGGGTGTCCTCGTCCCTTGAGACCCAAAGACTATTGGATCAATAAAAAGCCCCTCCCTCCCAGTCCCACACTCTTAGAACCATGGCCGTCCAACGAAGACGACGACGACGACGACGACGAAGAAAAAGAAGAACACGAAAACAAGGCGGGGGCTGGTGGGCCGATTTAAAACGCAATACCCGTCAAGGCTATAAAGAGACGCAAGACCTCATCAACCAAAACAAAGCCCTTCAACGTGTCTTGTCGCACTCATGGTATCTTTGAGGAGAAGACGACGACGACGACGTCGTCAACGAGGCGGTTTTTTAAATCTATTGGTCCCCGCCCTGACGGGATTAGGGAAAGCCGTGGCCTTGGAAACGGATAAACGTATAAAACGCACGATCCAAAAAGCCAATCAACGGTATCGTCGCCGTCATCGGTAAAAGATGCAACGTCTTCGCCGTCAATTCCCGTTTTTACGGTCCATGTTACAAGAAGCCAATGGTTCCAAACGTCAAGAGTTGTTACAACATGCCAATGCCGATCAAATCAATGCTGTGAGTGAACTGGTCTTGAACTTCTTAAAAAACAAGATTCCCGTCACACCCCCCATGCTGGCTAAACTTCAACCCTATAAAAAGGTGCTACGCGATTTGGGACGTCGTCGACATTCCGTCAAAAAACGTCGTGCGTGGTTAGTCCAACAAAAAGGACGCGGCTTATTTCAAGGACTCCATCACGTGTTATGTCAATGTCTTCGTTAACGCTTGCCACGTGGATGCGTCTGTTACAAGACGCCAATCGGGCCACCGACCAGTGGAAAGACGCCTGTTCTTATTGGAAGCATAAATATCGCCTGTTGTATCGAGAGTACCAACATATGTTAAAGTCCCGTCTTTGTGAGAGCTGCCGTGAGATAGAAGACGGGGAACTTTCCTCCGACTGTAGTCAACGATGGACGAGGTCTACATGATTCCCCACAAGGACTTGGAACAACTCATTCAATATTACAAAGGAGAACTCACCGAAAATGCCTTGTTGAACAAAGCCGCCACGCTCGCCGCCCAAAAACATGTGTTGTTAGCCAACCCCCAATTGCCCCCAGCCCTAGTCAATGCTCAAACCAAACCGTTGAGTCAAGAATTAACCAAGTTAACCAAACGCATTCGTCAATTTCCCGGAGGCGTGGGAGTGGGTGCACCGGGTGGTCCGCCAGGCGAAGAAGAGGAAGAAGCCGGGGATTTGGTGACGGGACCCGTGGAACAATGGTTGAAGCGCATGATAAAAGGCAGCCCGTCGACGCCCAAACCACCCATTACCCCTGCCACCAAGAAAGGCAAAGGAGCAGCCACCACCAGTAAGATTCCCATTCTCAAGAAAGAGGCCCCATCCACCAGTCGAGGGGATATCCGGTCGCGTTTAGAAGCCATTCGAGAACAGCGCAAGACCTTGGAAAAAAATTAGCCGAGAGTCCTTGGGCAAAGGCAAAGGCAAAAGGCAAAGGCAAAGGCAAAGGCAAAGGCGTCTCCCGTGAAGTGCAAGCATTAAAACCCTTACCCGGTTGGGAAGATTGGCACCGAGGCAAAAAGTTACGACGTCGATTGGATTACGACACTGAATAAACATGCCCACCCAGAGGAGGAGGAGGAGAAGGGGTATCAAAAGGAAACGCCCCCAACGAGGAGGGGCCTTGGATGTCCAAAAATGGATTGCCAAAACCGGCAAAGAATTTCATTGGCCTGGCTATCAGTACATGGGCCCTGGCACCCATTTAGCCAAACGTCTGAAACGAGGGGATCCCGGGATCAATCGCTTGGACCAGATTGCGAAACAACACGACATTGATTACAGCCGTGCCAAGAATTTGCAAGACAAATGGAAAGCCGATACCAAGATGATCCAAGCCATTGATCACTTACCCGGCAAGAAAACCAAGACGGAACGGGTGGTCAAAAAAATCATGCAAGCCAAGAAACGTTTAAAATTGTAAAAAAACTTTAATGACACCCCCCAGTTACATGTTGTGTAAATAAAAAATGAAAATGTCTGATTGGTTCGTTGTACTGTCTCAAACAGGATTCTCAAACAGGATTCTGGAGAACCCCTTGTGGTGTAGACAAAATGATCCACGTTGATAAAATGTCAGTCACTGTCTCTTTGATTCCTCCAAACGTTCTACCACAATGTCACGATTGAATGTTCTGCCAAAATTACGGAAAACGATTGCATGTTCTGCCAAATGACGGAAACGAGGGTTAAGACACTAAATCATACATCAAATCGACGCCCTCGTCGGATGACGTCATGTCCTCCAACCAATCATCAACGAAGGCCTCCACATCAAAATCCTGCACATCGTCCATGACCTGCTCCCACTCGTCGGGTGACAATAAATCCTGCAAAAATGAAAGATCGTTACAGTCAGAGGGTTCGCTGACTTGCATAGTCCCCGAATCAAGGCGCGTAGGACACTCCTCCTCCTCCTCCTCAAGGAGTTGAAGAAAGGATTCCGGGGGCGGTACGTTCGTATCCCCAGAGTCCAGCGAGTCACAAAAGGCTTGGACATACGCCGTCACAGGCATGGATGTCTGACAATCCGTCAGGGCGATGGTTAACGTCATCAACTTCTCCATTCTCTTTTTCGCCTGAAAACGGGCTTTTCGAATCCTGTTTTGCTCCCTCGCCAGCTCCGGACGGCTCTCTCGATATCGTCGCTGTTTCTCCCTCAACTCCTCTCGACGGCTCTCTCGATATCGTCGCTGTTTCTCCCTCAACTCCTCTCGACGGCTCTCTCGATATTGCTGCTGACGCGCCAGGAGCCGTTCCTGATTGGCTTTAAAGTACTGCCTGTTTTTCTCCCTTATGCGGTCTCGATGTTGTTCTCTGTAACGCTTATTGGCCTCCGCCAAGCGCTCTCGGTGCTTTGCCCGGTAACGCTTTTGGATCTCCGCCCGCTGGGGTCGATGCGATGCCCGGTAGCGCCTGTCAGTCTCCACCCGCCGGGCTCTTTGGACCGCTCGGTGGGTTGTCCATTCGGGGTCATCGTCGTCGTCGTCGTCGTCGTCGTCGTCGTCATCGCTTTCGTGGTACTTGACGGGGGCTCTGCGGGGGCGCAACTCTCTTTCGGTCGACATCGGGAGCTGGGGTCGATGCGATGCCTGGTAGCACCTGTCAGTCTCCACCCGCCGGGCTCTTTGGGCCACTCGGAGGGCTGTCCGTTTGGGCTCGGCAGCGTTGTCGCTTTCTCGGTACTTGACGGGGGCTCTGCGGGGGCGCAACTCTCTTTCGGTCGACATCGGGAGAGGGTGGCGGTACTGGCGGAGGGGTGTCTGGCCGTTTAAATTGGTAGCGCCAATACGAGCAACAATAATCCAGCCCCTCGATAAACCAGTCGCAGGTGTGTTGAGGGTAGCACAAGGGGTGGAAGCAGGTGGCTCGTGCTGCCCGGGTTGCCTGAGCTGCCTGTTTGAGCTGCTCCCTCTGCTTGAGCTGCTCTCCAAAGGCTGTAACGTCTTGGTCCAGCACCAACTCCGCCCTGACTTTCTTTAAGATGTCCTCCACTTCCAAATCCAGTTCAAATTCTTCCAACTCTTCCAACAACTCTTCATGAGCAACCTCCATTTTGAGATGACTCAGCCGGAGGTTCGATTTCTTTTATAGGGGCTTATTCGTTCCCGTGATGCCCTATGGACCCCCACTAGGGAGGGGGGAGGGGGGTCCCCCCACCCCGTCCCACCCCTCCCAGAGGCCCCGGGGGGCCTGCTTGTGATTGGCTCCTGCTTTTCTTCACGTGACCCTTTTTTCTCTATAAAAACAGAGCCCCGGCCGCCAGCTGAGTCATCTGATCATGGCCTCGCCGCCAGAACACGAGGCCCTCCAATTACTCGGACTACAGCTGTCTAGTGATGATGATGAAGCAGACTATCATGACATGTTGGACCATTTGGAACGACAACATGCCTTTCAAACACGGCTCCTTCAACAAAGTGGAGCAGGAGATTTGGATACCTCGATCGGAACGCCACAACGTGGAGCAGGAGGGTTGGATACCTCGATCGGAACCCTTGACTTTGAACTCCAACCCTTTGTTAATCGGACGAGTCGTCGAATGGGGGTGCGTGAACGCCATTTCACTACCCGGTTACGTCAAAGGGGGAACTTGATTCCAGATCAAAACATCACGGAAGCCCTTCAAGAGGGGTTACGTCGAGCGGTGAATCAAGTGTTAACCACTACGCCTGACCTGCACGATCAAGATCGCCTTTACTTTACCATCGGATCCAATCGGCTCCATAACAATTTTCAGGGGTGGGGATTACGCGCGGGGGAATGGCGTGAAGGCGGAGACCGTGTGGCAGCCCTCTTCGATCGCTTGGCTCAAGCCCTCAACAGCAACGAACAATTTGAAATGGACGATTCGTTTCAATTGTCCATTACGCAAGTTCATCATGCGCCTCAAGGCACCGGCAAACCGCGGCGTGGTAAGCCCGGCCACCCCACCATGGCCATGTTAACCAGGAACTCCAAATCGATCATCCGAATTAACAATAAAGATGAACTCTGTTGTGCTCGAGCCCTTGTGGTCGCTAAAGCCAGAGTGGACCCACACCCAAAATGGCACAGCATTCGCCGAGGAAGTCAAATCCAGCGAACCCTGGCTTGGGACCTCCATCATGAAGCCAAGGTGCCGTTGGGTCCTTGCGGCTACGAGGCGTTGACGGCTTTTAGTCAAGCCCCGTCCCTGGCCGGTTACCAGATCCTGCTGGTCGACGCCTCCCGGTCTTTTCACATCACAACCTTTGGAGCCCCTCAAGACAAACCCTTGATCCTGTTGCATCACCAAGGCTATTACGATGTCATTACCCGTCTACCCGGGTTTTTCGGATCCAGTTACGTCTGTGCCCATTGTTGGAAACCCTACAACACCGAGGGACATCATCGATGCCACAAGAAAAAGCAATGCGGGGCCTGTCGTCAAAAAGAGTGTCCTGATTTCCAGGCAGCCTATCCTCGAAGCCAGAAAGCCATCCGACGGTGCCAACAATGCCATCGGGACTTTTTTGGAGACACGTGTTTCCAAATGCATCTCGTCAAGGATCCGACCGGCAAACCCGCCAGCAACCCCCAGGCCACCATCTGTTCTCAACGTCGTCGCTGTCCGGCCTGTCGTAAACAGAACGTTGGATTAGACCAGATTACAAAGCATCAATGCGGGTACCTGGACTGTCCCTCCTGTCACGAGTACGTGGACGGGGAAACGCATCGTTGTTTTATTCAAACAGCCCCCAAACCTCAAGCCAACAAGAAGAAAAGAAAGAGGAAACGAGGAACCACAGAAACCGCCCCGGAGGACGACGAGCTGCCCCCTTTGCATGTGTTTTTTGATATTGAAGCCATGCAACCCCAGGAACAACACATCGCCAATCTCGTCGTGGCCGAAACCGAAGATAACGACCAGCCCATGTGTTTCCCCGGCAACCATTGCATCCGCGATTTTCTGGAATGGTTAGATACCTTGACCCTCAACGACACACGACAAGTCAATGTCCTCGCTCATAACTCTCAAGGGTATGACGGCTATTTTGTCATTCATCAATACTATGGCGACAACCGAATCGTCGAGCAGCTCCGGAACGGGTGAAACTCTTGGAAGTCAAACACGATCGCCTTCGTTTCATCGATTCATTGAGTTTTTTCCAGATGCCTTTGTCCGCCTTTCCCAAAACCTTTGGGTTGACAGAACTCTGCAAAGGGTACTTCCCGCACAAGTTCAACCACCCCGACCACCAAACGTACGTGGGACCCGTCCCGGCCCTCGATTACTACATGCCTGAAACCCTGTCTCCTAAAGACAGACAAGCTTTGGAAACGTGGCATCAACAGCAACGCGACAAAGTGTTTGACTTCCAAAAAGAACTCGTGGCCTACTGCCAATCGGATGTACGCCTCTTGAAACAAGGGTGTCTGACGTTCAAACGCTTGTTTGAAACCCTGACGGGCTTCAACCCTTTTGAGCATATCACCATTGCTTCTGCCTGCAACCGGGATTTACGCATGAACCGGATGATCCCTAACAGCATCGCCAGTGAACCTGTCCGTGGTTGGCGCAACTCGATCAACCAATCCCGAGTCGCCCTGGAATGGCTCACCTGGTGTAGCCAAGAACAGACCATTCAACATGCTGGCAATGCCGGCGAAGTTCGGATCCCCACCGTAGGGTTGTTCGTGGATGGGTACTGCCACGACACCCGGACCGTGTACGAATTTCAAGGGTGTTTCACCCATGGATGCCCGACGTGTTATCCAAACCGCCACGAAACCCATGTACGCCACTTTGATCGGACCATGCAAGATGTCTACGAGACCACCCAACAAAAGATCCAACGGCTCAAAGAGCAAGGGTACACGGTCGTCCAAATGTGGGAATGTGAATGGAAACGTCTCAAAGACACCTCCTCGGATATCCGGACGTTTGTGGCCCAGCTTCAATTCACAGCACCCTTGAATCCACGCGACGCGTTCTGTGGAGGGCGTACCAATGCCGTCCAGTTGTACCATCATGTCACCCCACGTCAAAAGATCCATTACATCGATGTCACCTCGTTGTACCCATGGGTCAACAAAACCTGTGTCTACCCGAAGGGGCACCCGACCTTCATCTCCACCCCGGGTCACACCGACATCCACCAGTACTTTGGTCTCATCCAATGTCAAGTCCTGCCTCCCCGTGAACTGTACCACCCTGTCCTGCCTTACCGTCATGACAACAAACTCCTGTTTCCCCTCTGTGCAACGTGTGTGCAAAACGAAATGCCCAAACGTCCCTGGGACAGATCCGTGGAATGCAACCATACGGACCAAGAGCGGGTCCTGACGGGGACATGGTGCAGCCCGGAATTGTCTAAAGCCGTCGACCTCGGGTACCAAGTCCAGTACATTTACGAAGTGTGGCATTTTGACGAGACCTGTGAGGGGCTGTTCAGAGACTACGTCAACACCTGGTTGAAAATCAAACAAGAAGCCAGTGGATGGCCCCAAGGAGTCAACACCGAAGAAGAAAAACAGGAGTACATCCAAAAGTACTTCGAGCAGGAAGGCATCCAGTTGGAGTACGACAACATCGCGGTGAATAAAGGGCTCCGCACCCTAGCCAAAATGATGTTGAATTCCATGTGGGGCAAGTTTGGACAACGGCTCAACAAAACCCAACTCCAAACCTTTGACGAGCCTCAAAGCTTCCACCGTTTCTTGGATACCAGTACTTTGGACGTACGACACGTCTCCGTCATCAACGACCAATTGGTGGAGGTCCATTACCAACATCAAGAAGAGGACATCCCCGTGTCACCCAACCTGAACATCTTTGTGGCCTGTTTCACTACCTGTTGGGCCCGACTCCGCCTCTATGCCGCCCTCGAACCCTTGGGGCAACGTGTCTTGTACTACGACACGGACTCCATCATCTTCCTGCAAGACGAGGGGCAACCTAACCCGGTCTTGGGCGATTACCTCGGCGACTTCACGAGCGAATTAGCCTCTGACGACTACATCGTGGAATTCGTGTCGGCGGTTCCCAAGAACTATGGCTACCAAACCCACAAGGGTCACGTCGAATGCAAAGTGAGGGGATTCCGCCTCAACAGCGAAGGCAAGAGTCAATTGAATTACAACGTCATGCGACAGAACGTCCTCGACGAAATCCAGAAGCCCCTCCTGAAACCCCGCCAAACCCAAGTCGTCAAAACCCACCAGATTGTCCGGAATCCCAAAACCTATCAGCTCTACACCCTCCCCGAGTACAAATGGTACCAATTGGTGTACGACAAGAGAGTCGTGGATCCTGCTACGTTCCACACTTATCCCTATGGTTACCAGTGATAGGAAAGGACACATGACGTCGTTTAAGAGTACACCATGTCACGCTCACGACGCTGGCTGCCTTCTCCTCTTCTTAGAATGTTCAATCCAAACGGGGTGATGTGGAACGATCGATGGGCATCTACCAGGAGGATTTCATAGCCAGTCAGGGAAGTCAAAGGAACTCATCAAAAGGAACACTCATATTAAAATAGGAACACTCATCCAAATGGAACACTCATATTATCAAAAGGAATACTCATCAAAATGGAACACTCATATTATCAAAAAGGAACTCATTAAATAGGAAGTCATCGTGGAATAGGAACATTCATATCAAAAAGGAACTAATAGGAATACCCATATTGTCAAAAGGAATTCATCAAATGGAACACTCATATTAAAATAGGAACACTCATCAAAATGGAACACTCATATTATCAAAAGGAATACTGGCGGAAAAAAAAATGGAATCAATGAATCGGATGTAATCGTGCTTCTCATGGAATGGGAACACTCATATCAAAAGGATTGTTGGCAACCTGAGACATCCCCATCAAGGAACCCTCCATCTGTGGCTGCCGCTTGCTTGCTTGCTTGCATGCTTGCCGACTTGGGACCCTCCTCCAATACCTTGCACTCATCTTTTCTGGTCTTGGTTTTGTACCATCCGGTCTTGGTTTCCGGTCGAATGGAACTCTCATCATCAGCATGCCATGGATTATCGCCAGGAGCCTTGGATCCTCATTCAATGACTTGTTGAAAACATGTCTTCCATTAAAACTATTTTTAACAACATCACCGTGTCTTTTCTTGGACTCAAGGATCACCCCCGCCGCCCAACTTAGACTTGTGCCATATCAAAACCATATCAAACCCATATATGACCCATATATAGGGCACCCCCATTCCAAAAATTGGACTTTGGACTTTTCTCTGCGGTTTTACCCCCTCCTGCGCCCACGATCCCTTTTTCCACCTGGTCCGCGGTTTCCCCTTCCAAATCACGTGACTTCCGGTGACGTCACTTCCGGTCACGTGACTTCCGGTTGCATGAGCCCACGATCCCTTTTTCCACCTGGTCCGCGGTTTCCCTTTCCAAATCACGTGACTTCCGGTTGCATGCGCCCACGATCCCTTTTTCCCCCTGGTCAGCGGTTTTGAGCCCGCCATCCCCTTAGCAACCCACGGTCAGCGGTTTGCCCTTCCGGTTAGCAACCACGAGAACCAATCAGAAGCCAGTATTTTCTCCATCTGGGCCCCCTTTACTACTAATGCAATTAAAATTCTGTTGATAAAAGCCCACGCTGCACTTGTGTATTTGTATCTGCAAGTTTCAATGTAATGGTATAATCCAGCAGACCAGAGTACAACCTTCTTGTCAACAAAGCTCTTAATTATAAATGTTATTTAGTTTAGCACATTTTTCATTTTGTCATGTCACTGTTTTGTGGTGAAAAAAGTAAGGTCTTTTTCGGTCAATCGGCGGTGTGAAAGCAATTTCGCCTACTCGACAGGAATAAAACAAATTACCTTCAAATTCTTACAAGAACGGTGGTTTCAGTCGGTTGGCGCGGCGTATTTAACCTGATTTTACCATCGCGCCATTTGCCTGTCTTGTGTACGGTTGCCGAAAATTCTGCTGCTCCTTGGAGATGCCAAAAATAAATTAGTCCTTCCTAATCCTTGACACTCCATTTCATTTCGAGCTCCGGAAAGCATAAAGCCGACGGTTCTCCTTGTTGTAAATTTGTTACGTTGTGACTCGTGCCGGCTTCCGTTGACTATGGCGATAGTTAGCGACAGTGTTTTGAAATTCAGAGACTTGTAAACGTGTTTTTCTGAGTCGAAAATAACATGGACCGCCTCGATGTCGAACGTTCGTATGTAATGAAGAAATACTTGTCTATAAAAGGAGTTCTTATCACCGCAAATATTCCTGAAAAACCTTACATCACCTCCGGTACGTTCCACCATTCTGACACTAGTGACAATCTTATACACTTTGCTACCCCTCCCCTGTAGCACATTCTTGTTAGCACCCAGATTTTGGATGGCACGTGACCAGCTGAAACCAGGGTACTTTCTCGAGGGAGGAAGAGAGAGGACCCTGGGTACGAGGTTGTCGTTATATTTGCGGAATGATATCCGAGGAGGCCAAGCGAAAGCAACATTCAATGGTCCCCAGTCTTCTCCGGGAAGCTTCATACCATAGAAGACTGGGAGCAAGTACGGCAGCTGCGCCCGCGGTGGCCCTGCGGTGTGAAAAACCGTAAGAAAAACCGCGCGTGTGACTCCCCCTGTACAACGCACGAGGAGTTCCCCGACCAGCCTCGCAATTGGTTTTTCCTTCATATAGGCCTAGATACAAATATTCGGATATTTTTAAAGATATTTAGAACCTTCCAGGATATTAAGAACAATTCTAGATGTTTAGGGGGGGGGGGAAATGCGGCATTTTAGGGATATTCCATGGCCAGAAATCCTATACATCAATTTGGTCTTAGATTTCAAACGCGTCGCAACATCGTAACAAAGAAAACAGTGACATTTCTACTACCCGTGCGGCACTAAATTTTTGCGGGTTCTGATTTTTGCGGTGTTTTTTATGATCCGCGAAAAAAAGTTCCCGCGAAAAAAATTCCAGGAAAAAAACTCTCCACAAAAATTTACTTCACTGTCGAAATTATATACAAACATCGCCCTTTACATGTGATGTAAAATCATGTTTGCGCCCATTCACTTAAACCGTCTCTTTCGTTCAGAAACAAAACTGAATTAGAAACAAAACATTGGGAAATAAAACGATGAAATTGCAGTTGGTACAGCATCATCTGAAGGTCAGGCTCCATTGATCATTAAACTGATTAAGGCGGGGGTAAACCTGAAGTTTCGTGAAAATGTGATTTTTTTGTTTTTCCCGGAAAACTAAAAGGTACCCTTTCGGTATTAAAGTTAACTTTTGGAAAACTTTTTTTGTGAGAAATTGACTTTTTCTACCTAAACGAGCGATTTTAAAATTGAAAGTAAACAACAGTAAACTGATCTTTACGGCGAAAAGATTAAGAAATTAAAATGGAAACAGAAATGAAATAAAGTAATATATTTGCCCGATATTTCGGTTTGCAAAACAAACTTTCTTCGGGGGCTGAAAAAGGAAAGTGAATACAACTACAAGACGACCGTTACATATATGGGTTTGAAATACAGCATAACAGAAAATGATAGGCTACGAAAAGTTGATCTGAAAAGTAACTAATTAAGTTCATCGCGTCTATTTATACCGCGAGGTTCAAGTGTCATGGCTTTATCAATAAGGTAGGCCTCGCGTGCTTTTCTAACAGAGTCACGGTTGTTGTGGATAAGTTCAAGCGGTGTAAGGAGGACGTCGTTGATGGAGTGGCCAGGTTGGTTAAAATGTTCTGAAATAGGAGTGGGGTTGATTAGCTGATTGTGATTGAGGATAGAGCGGCGATGTTCACCAAAGCGTTTATTAAGTTGGCGCTTAGTTTCTCCGATGTATTGTTTTCCGCATTTTTTACACTCAATAAGGTATATTAAGTTTTTAGATTTACAACTTAGGGAGTCAGTGATATGTCGTTCTTCTTTGGTGGCGGAAAAAGTGTACTTGAGTTGGCCTTGCTGTAGGAACGGACAGGTGAGGCAGCGCGGATGTCTACACTTAGAAATGCCAGATGGTGGTTTTTGTGGTGTAATACGGTCACGCAAAGTGCTTTTAACGAGTAGATCACGTAGGTTAGGGCTACGTTTATAAGCTACGATGGGTGGAGACGGGAATGTTTGTTTGCAGCGAGTGGAAGATTGAAGAATGTTTATATTCTTACGTATAACAGTGGGAACGTTGGGAAGAGCTGGAGTATACGTAATAACAAAAGGGGTTCGGTCTGAGTCGTTGTTCTGTGGTCGTGGTTTAAGAGTTTCTTGACGTGGGATGTTGCGTACACGGTTGAATTCTTTTTTGAGAAAGCGGCGACTGTATCCTGGTGATTGTAGAAAGTTGATAAGTTCCTGGCAGCGATTATTAAAGAAAATGTCAGTGGAGCAGATGCGACGTAAGTGTATGGCAAGGCTGAACGGAATGGTGCGTTTTGTGTGAGCAGGATGGCAGGAAGTCTTGATGGAAATACCTACATGAACAACTTCTCTTTTAATGACCAACACTTTCTGCAAATTCATGGGACCGCTATGGGGACAGTAGTATAGTAAAAGGGGGGTTCTGTAACTGTTTATACATTGGGAGATTTATTTCCAAATTTTAAACCGTTCACAAATGAAACAATTTTTTTCAGATTGGTGAGAGAGAAAAGTTTTATAACTGAGAGTTCAATTTCCGTTTTTACACAGATAACACAAAACAGGTTTTATAAAGGTGGAAAGGGGTGGAAAGAATGTTATTGAATCACCTAAAAAAAACCGCAATAATATATTTTGCAAGTTTTTTTGTTGTAAACTGTCACAGAATTCCAAAAATTTTTTTTCATTTAGAGATTTGTGTTTTGTTATTATATCAAAAGTGTTACAGAATCCAAAATGTCTGTTGCAAGATATTCGTCCTTGAAAGAGGTACACAATGAGTTATTAAAACAACCTTTCTGTCATAACAGGCAGCAACTTGTGCGTATAATTATATGTTTAGAATATGAAAATTGCCGTTGGGAAGGGCTTTGTTACCCCTGTTTTAAGCAAGGAATCAAACATAAACTGTTATACACTCCTCCGATCGAGAATTTACCTTTATTAAAGAGATGCTCTGATACTTACGATTGGCACAGTGCATATAACGAAATAAAATTATTATAACGAAAATATGCCCGAACAAACACACACAAAAAAAATAATTTATAATCGATTAAAATTTTGGGAGTCAAATTTGATGGCTGCCGGGTTAAACACCTTTCAGATTACGGAAGCAATTCAAAACCTACCACCAGAATTACGTGAGATAATTTACAAACATTACCTCGCCATAAAACTGAAAGAGCGAGAGGTTTTGGGTTGGAACCTGGTTCACGATGAGCTTTTAATACAACCTTTCTGTCCTGAAATGGAGCGGCTTGTACATATTATAGTGTGTGTTGCCTATATGCATAAACAAGAAGAAATCTTACATGAAATAATTACTTCTGTCCCCGATATACTTGATATAACCCTAATTAAGTTTTGCACTGATATATGGGAAGAGGACCACATTTCCTAAGTTGTGTTTACGGCGCGTGACTTCGCGGTCTGGTGAAACCCGCAGGCAATTACGTAATTTATATTCTTGTATAAACATTGAAGGGAAACCCCCCGTAACAACTCAAGCTTGAAAAAACAGACAGGTTACATTAATTCATAATCAAAATATTCATTACCGTCAGCAGAAGTTTTGAGACCTATTTTGTAGACAAATTGATAATAATCATCTTCCATCAGGTCTTCTGTAAGTCGTTTAGGGGCCCACACACAAAACTCATCGCCATTTTTTGTTTCTAAAGTTAAAAAAGCTGAATCCCCATATTTACCTTTTCTATATTTAACTTTTTGAATTTTGTAAATAGCGTCTGAAATATTCCGCCATTTAAAAATTTCTTTTCTTTCAAAACTTTCCTCTGTTGGCCAGTCTTGAGATCGCATGTTGATCTGTGCTGATAGCCATAGTAAGAGATGTGTTGAAGATACATTTGTTTAATAGCGTGTACTTTTCTACTCGAGGTAACATTTTGTGAAGCGCATGCGTAAAAACATCTTATTATTGCGACATTAAGGTGAAGGACAGAAAAAGGGTACCATAAGGAATAGAAGAAGAAAAATGTGTTTAATATATATTGAAAGTGATCAATATTTTAATTAGTTCACTCATTGGTAAAGCTTTAGGGGGGTGATGGTTGGCCACCATCTGAACCCTGTTTGAGGGCTTGCATGCGGTGAATGACGAGGTATAGGGGAACTCCTTCCAGTGGGAGAGTACCCTCGGGTGAGCCTGCCTCGGCCCTACTGGTGACAGGGGGTGCTCAGAGATCCCTCGGGATTTCAACCTCGCTCCCAGAGGTACAATGTTGAAATGACAACCGCCTCGTCAGCGGTTAAATCCTCGCTTCGGTGAGGTGAAAGTCCTAGCCGAGCCACGAGCACCCCCCGACGAGGGTTTTTGCTCTTTTATGTGACCTGTCACGCAATTTCACGCGTGACTGTCACGTTTGCTGTCACACAATGTCACGCCTCTTGTCACGCGTGACTATCACACATTTTTCGTTGTTTATAAGAGTTTTATAAGGAAAAATTGATTATGGAACCACATCTTCGCCTGAAATGGGGTAGCCATCTTCATCACGAGTTGGTAACATTATTTTTGAAACACACTCACGAGTAATGTATCGTATTTGTCTAATATCAGGAGGAGTGAGAAGTTCAAAAAACCAATAACAAATAGTTGCAAAAAGTGCAATCATTTTGTTAGCGTATATAATTACTTTTAAAATCTACAATTGAGCGAATTTTTTATCATACTTTCTTTGAACAGATGGTGGAATTTCCATACAATGATCAGTGACGAAATTATCTATCATTTTCAATTTATCAAGAAAGGCCTTCTCGTCGAAAACTTCACCCCTGAGGTAAAAGCGAATCTCAACAAGTATTTTTTGGTATTCGATACGGGCAAAATTTGCTTGTTCTGTTTTCTTATCGTATTTCTTAAGGCTTGCAACTGCTTTCAAAATAAGACCAACACCAGTTAAAGTTGCCATGACAGCAGGGTTCAGTGTAATTCCTCCGGCTGCTGCGGCACTGATTATTAACTTTCCAGCTGAAAGATTACAAACAAAATTTTTTCTTCGAAAACCGCGGTGCAACTTTTCATATCCATAATGTTTCTTATGGTAAAAACCATACAAATCTTTCAGAAAGTGTTTGGTCGATATGGTTGAATTCGAAAATGTCCCGCATTGTGCTATATAATAAATGTAAAAATGTTTGGGTTTCTATTTATATTCAACCAATAATAATAAATTTTCGTTTACATGTGATAGTTGTGTTTCATCCGTCATAAACATTGATATTACATAATAAATTCCTGTATCATAATTAATATCGAAGTTTTGTTCGTTTTTTCTTATATCAGTCGAATTGAACCTGTGTACAGAAGATTTTGTCGAATCATTAGGATCTTCTTTTTTCAAAAAAAGACTAATAGAATTATATTTACTTTGGTTTGTTTCATATATTATTTTTCCCTTTAATAACACATTACTTTTATTCATTATTATTTTTTTTAAACCATTTAATGAAAAATCACCATTACCATCTTTTTTATCGTGAAAACCATGAATATAATGAACGGGGCCAATCAAATTATGTCCGTTTAAAGACAAATCTGTTTGCATTATCATTTTTCCATTTTCAATTACAAAGGCGGTGTCATAGACACTTGGTTCAACGTTTGAAATTGTTTCTTTAACACCATAAACAATTAAATGACCAATTGTTAAAAATGATGGCTTACTGACTGTACCGTGCAGACCAAGATAAAGGAATTGTGGGGGCGAGCTACCCCATCTGTGAAAATTGATTACTGTTTTGGTGTACGTTTCGAATGTTTTTGTTGCATAATTAGAAATTGAAATCGTCGTTGCTTGCGGGGTTACACTCAACTCATTCATTTCCGGCGGAAACCATTCAACGACTAAAGTATAGTAACCGACCGGAAGTTTATATAGGTTAAAACCGAGGCGTGACCGGTACTGGTTGGGTGAGCCTTTTTCAAACAAGAGTTTGAGAAAGTAAGCTTTTTTCTTAATTTGATGTGGAGAATTAGGAAAATCGTTAATACCCAAAACCTCGATATTGTTTTCACTCGAAGATTCATCAGTGTCTTCCTTCAAGTATCTAAAGGCGTCTCTTTTTTGCCCTGAGTTAATGATCTGAGATTCATGAATTTTTTGAGTGACAAGATCTCTCATATTTGTTATTTCATCTTGCATAAAATCAACATTAACTGCGGATTTAGAATTTCTGTAATCGGTTTGAATTTAAATAATTTTATTGTTATTTAAATTCAAGTTTCCAGTCATATTGTTAGTGCCATCAACTTTGAGAAACTTTTTTTGTGTCATGTCATCAATTCTGTAGTTAACAAACTCGACACATGCGGCGTCTCTTTGGTTTGATGGAAGATCAAGATTGATAATTGATTTATTTTTCATATCAATATTTACTCCTTTATCCAATTTTTTCGCAAGCTGATTATCGACATACTTTTTGTTTGTGGCTTGATCTGCCTGTACTGGGTCTTTTACGTTGTAGATTGTATTATTGTTCATATCAATGCTTGCTTCCATTTTTCCGCCTTCCTTTTTTGAAAGAAAGATATTTCTCGTGTCTTGATAGTTTATTACCTTTGTCAGATCACCGTGGACAGGATAAGGGTTGCTTTTTAATCGCAAAATATCGTACTTATTTTGCATGTCAATATTAGCAGAACCGCTGACACTACCCTGAGATCCAGGATCACCTTTATCGCCCTTATCGCCCTTGTCGCCTTTTAAACCCCGTGGTCCTTGTGCTCCCTCCTGACCTTGTGGTCCAGCGGGCCCTTTTTCACCTCTTGGACCATTTGGGCCCTGTGGTCCTCCAGGGCCTTTATCACCCTTCGGTCCAGGAGGATCCTCGGGGCCAGGAGGACCCCCTGGACCAGGAGGACCCACTTTTTCACTTTCACTCGTCGTTGTTTGGCTAGTTCCACCTATTTGACTGTTAATATACCCCATTATATATCTTCATCAAAATTTTTTTTCATTAATTTCTGGGGTTTGTCATAGTAAAAGAAAGAATATTTTTTATCGGTGGCGCGATCTAAAGCGTTATGATCCACACCTATTTCGTCTGCAATTCGTTTGTTTTCTCTTGGAAGAAATCTGAAAATACAAAAATGGCTGCAGTTATCACGGATGTTTTTCGGCACCTTGTAAAAAGTTTGAGTGAGGTAAATAACGCAGCAGTTTCTGTGTCGCCCGTTGATAAAATAATTAATGATGCTGTTTTGGTTGCTTTCACAAACAAGATCATCAAAAACAACTATTTTTTGGGTGTCCACCGGAAGCTCTTCGAGTGGAATGATTTCATCACCATGGGCCTTGATAACCTCATAACCAACCTCGGTGTTGATTTCTTCAGCAAAGTCCTGCAAAAGATTCTGGTATTTGTTTTGGTGCAGGTTCTTTGAAAAGAGGTAAATTTTATCATACTCTAACAACTCATAAAGCATATGCAGTAATGTGTTTGTTTTACCAGAATTACTGGGTCCACAAATTAACATCCGAAAAACATCTGCTGGCATGCAAGGGTGACCTTGTTCGTAGTCACTCTCGGAAGAACCTGGGTCATAATTTGGAATCTTCATTTTTTTTCGCTTCTATATATTAACGTTGGAAATATGTCAATGAAAAAATGGCGTCAGTTGGCAAAAGAAAAGTCGGCGATCGATCAGCAAACAGAAGAAATTCACCAAAAATTCAGAATGGATAAAATAAACAAAGAGTTTGGTCAGCTTTCAGGAGAAGACTTTTTTAGACCAATTACAAAAAGGCTTGATGAAAATAGCACCACTGTGGAAGAAGAAGAGGAGGAGCAGGAAGTTCCTGATTACACAATGGATGAATTTGACGAAATTAACCCTTTTGGTGATGAATTCAGACCGGACGCACCCACACCAGCACCATCACCAACACCATCATCATCAACACCACCACCATCACCACCACCACCCTCATATCAAGAAGTTGTTGATGATGATGATGATTTTCCACCACCACCACCCCAAACGCTGATGGAAGAAAAAAAATTCACACGTAAAGAGTGGGGGAAGCCGGAACCGGTGGTTAAAAAAGAATATTCCCATGAATCAACCCTATTGCAAACAGTCAATCAACTGATTACGAAATTTGGAAATTGACCCAATTACAAAGTAAAAAGTAAAAATTCTCCATTATATGGTTATTCAATTGAGGACCTCAAAAAAGTAAGAGTTGGAATTTTTGCGAAAAGAGGGGTACCAAAAACAGTTTTTGAGAAACAGTTACAGGCGGGGAAGTATAGACTGAAGTCCATCCCCGCCCCCCCCCACAAGAAAAAAGAGAAACTACTCCAACCCCTTTGGAAAAAGCTGTCATGAGCCGAAGACCTGCTTTTGAACTTTCTGACGATGAAGATGACTTTTCTAAACAGGATTGGGAAACCGAAGGAAGTGGCATCGCTGATGAAGCTGAATTGATCGACCAACTTGATTTAAGTTTAGGTTCGATAAAAGCAGGAAACAACTCAATAAAACTTAAAAAACAGATAATGTTTCTGCTTGATTCACTAGTTGAACTCGGCACAATCAATAAAAAGGAAAAGAAAAAAATTATTGCTAATTATATAAAACAATAATGGGCTTTGACATACTGCTTGACTCGAGCCTTGCAAAACTAGAAAGAGGTGGAGAACGAAATGTTTCACACGATTTTACAGTGAAGTTTCATCCCCCGATTGAATTGGGTAAAGAAAACTATAAAGCTGCGCTGAACAGACTTATCACAATGAGTTACTCATGGAATAATATCGATTCTCGTTATGATAACAACAAAATTCGCTGGAAGAAAAAAACAGAACAAGCGTGGAAGACCTTAACTTTTCCGAATGGAATGTATGATTACAAAAGAATCAACGATTATATTCAGCAATACACCGGTAAAGTAGACCCAACAAAGAAAGACAGCGCTTACATTTTCACAATACATTTCGAGTTTTCAACTTATAGAATTTTTATTTTAGTGCACAAAGATTATGAGCTTGACTTTTCTCAAGGAAATTTTTGTGATTTGCTTGGTTTTGGTAAAATAACTTTGAGTGGAGATTCTGTCGGAATAAAAGTTCCAAATATCACAAGAGGTGTTGATTGGGTTTATTTACACTGCGATCTTATCTCACGCCAAACAAACAATGTTCCAAGCGATGTGTTATACAGTTTCTCAACATCAGACCTTCAGGTAAGCTATCCATTTCAAAAAGAGCCACGTCGACTTGAGTGGCAGCCTGTAAATAAAAGTAATATAAATGCAATAAGAGTTTGGGTGACAGACGGAAGAAACAATATTCTGGATCTCAACAGGACAGACATTGCAATAAGCTTAATGATTGAAAAAGATTAAAGTTTTTTGTCGGTATAATATACAATCATGTATCATCCAAGCGAGTGGGCAAGATACTTTGATGAAAAAACCGGGAGTTATCGATATAAACACAAAGGGTCGGGTGTGATCCGAGACACCTTCATGACAATTGGTAAAGTACTAAAAAACAATGTAAAGAATGTTGCAAAAAAAAACTGCTGAAAAAGCCACAAAAACAATTGCTGAAAAAGCGGGTCAGAAAGTTGAAAAAGGTTCAAAACAAATACGAAAATTACTGCAAGAGAGAAAAAAAACGTTGTCACAAGGCGCAAAAAAACCGTTGTCACAAAGCGCAAAAAAGAAACTTGCAAATATTTTGCAAAACCAGAAACTCATAAGGACTTGAAACGTGTAACTCGCATATATAGGTTTTGAACGATGCTCGTAATTATTCATTTTCGCAAGTACCATATTTGGAACATGAAGAGAGAGAGAACTGACCAATCTATCTTCGTGAACGACCTGACGTAATTTTACACCAAGTTCCCGCACTTGTTCATAGATTAATGGCCGACAAACTGGGGAAAATGAAGCCGAAAAACTTTCAAACGTAGGAACGACAAAGCGAAAAGAAATACCGGTTTCGAAGACCAAGCAGGAAATTTTTGAGGCAAAAAAAAATTAGTAATTGAAACAACATGGAGCAAAGCGCTGGGGTAAGAACTAAATCGGACTGTAAAACCAAACCAAAATAGTGTAGCGTTGTTTTTATGATTTCAGTCCCGCTTCTTTCACCGTCGCACTATCAACAAATGTTCACAAAAGGTAGATTTTATACGGAAAACTTTTGACACCGAAATATCAAGAATGACACAAAAATAAAACACAGTAAAATTGAAGAGAACCGTTTAATAATATGGAAGTGTCATACGTTTTCAGTGATTCGCTACAAAATCAAGCTAAATAAGCTGAATAAGAAAGGACGACTTTTTCTTCGGCTATTTACTACAAAACTAACATCGTTTTACCTGCAGTCGATGTAGCTCTGAGTTCAAGCAGCTCCAAATGTTCAAGTAAAGAGAACGTCATGCAAAATAAGTTGAATGATCGCTTTCCCAGTTGTTTGATTCGTTGTTAACATGTTTTTTGCCACATCCCGTCCGCGGCCTCTGAACCTGGAACTACTACATTTTGTCTTTGTTTCTCAAATTTCCGAGCTTCAATCCGCTTTGGGCAATGAACACAATTTGTTTTCAGGAAACATCAAACCTGTACCACATTTTAAAGCCAATAATTGTACGACTTTTGCGAAAAAACTTATTCCCGGACGTTCACTTCGGAGCAGTTTCATTGATCCATTCAGGTTTGCAAAGAAACGCTGCATCCGCCCTGGCTGCAACAATTCGCAAGGTTTTGGCGCCTTAAACTCGTGGGTGGACTGGAGCGAGGGGTTTCCAAATATGGTACTTAGAAAAATGAATATTTACGAGCATTGAACGCGAGTTACACGTTTCAACTCCTTATGAGTTTCTGGCAAAACCCAACACCAAAAAAATCAGACGCTCTTGTGAAATTAAATCAAATTTTGGCCAATGAAATTTAATAAAAAAAATTTTTTCTATTAATATAATAAGCACTTGCAACATGTTCAGAAGTCAACCATACCTCGAAGAGACAAAATACGTTCGAATTCTTTTAAACACTCCGATTGAACTCCCTGCGAACGGTCAATTTCAAAGAAAAAATGATTACAAATTCGATGTGACAAACCGTGACAATTTTTATGACTGGTACAACGCTTATTTTCGAGTTGATTTCAAGTTTGAAACAAAAGCAAACGGAGGTAACATTGTTGCTGACACTGAATCAGCTCCTATTAACGGTTCTTTCTCAGTGATCAAAAGTTTGAAAGTAAGTTCATCGGGGAAAAAATTGTACGAGGCAAGCGATATTAACAAAGGTATTTTCATCAAAAATCTGCTTGATTTTTCAGATGATTTTTCAAGAAGTGTTGCAAAAAACCAATTTTGGTATCTTGATGAAGATGCCACCACAGAAACTGATGGCAATGCAACGAACAAAGGAGGAATACGGGCAAGGGCGCTTCTATCACATGGAGGTTTAATGGTTCAGACTATTATCCCTTTGAACAGATACTCCTTCTTCGAAGGTCTTTCCGATAAATTGCTGCCACCAATGCAACTTAATTTTGAAATTCAACTTCAAGACGACAAAGAAATGATTTTCCAAAACAATAGCACAGATCTAAGAAGAATTGTTGTTCGTAAATTTGAGCTGTGGGCCCCACAATTGCATTTTACTGGTAAAGGACAGACTCTGGTAAATGAAAAATTTTTGAAACCAACCCAGTGGAAATACCTGAATGAAACTTTGCATAACAGCAGCGCCCGAAGGGATGCCAATGGTACGTGGTTAATTACACCGGGGGTAAAAAACCCCAAGCATGTTTTTGTCTTCATTCAACAAAGTCGGAAACAAAATGAATACAGGTACAACCCTTACATCTTTGACACATTTGATATCGATGGTGATGACTTAGCAAGATTGGACACTTGCCGCCTTCAGTACGGCACAAAATTTTACCCTGAGCTTGAATACGATCATGATTTTAAAATAAGAATTTTGAATGGTTTGATCAATTTCCGATACAGAAAGAACGACTACAATACCGGAGTTCAGCTGCAGCTTGCAAATTTTGAGAAGTTATACCCAATTATCTATTTTGATCTACGGAACATTGAAGAAAGTGTGACAGGCGACCCGAAAAAGCTCGAATTCCATTACAGACTGAATGAAGCCGCTAACGCTCAAGATTATACGATCTTCGCCTTGGTTTTGAATGAAAAAGAATTCGTGCTGAAGCAAATTGGTAATGAGCTTGTCGTTGTCTAGGAAAAAAAATTGAAAAAAAATTTGAATATAATATACACACAAGATAAGCACAACTTATCACCCATATAAAATCGCACTGTCTGATGGTCAAAAAAAGAAACTTCAAAAAGCTTATGTTTCGAAGACAGCTGTTATTCTGAGAGTTAAACCAGGTCAAGTTGGACGCAGTGACGAACTTCTTCTCACTGCTACTCAAATCTCGCGACTGAAGAAAACCTCAGCGGCAGGTAAAGGAATGGAAATAAAATTTAGCCAAACTCAGCTTCAGAATACTGCGCAACGTGGTGGAAGTTTGTTTTCTGCTATGTTAGGTTTGGCACGACCTTTGATAAAGCCAGCCCTTGGAGCATTAGCAAGTGCAGGTTTGAGTTTTGGCGCTGAAAAGGTGTTGAAAAAGATATTCCGAAAGGGTTTTGGGCCGAAGGAAATTGAGCTTTATAAACTTGTCCAGCGAATGACTCCTACTCAGAAAAAGGCGGCAGAACAATATCTTGTTGGCCAAGGTTTGGTGAAAGGAGGCGGTGCACAATATGGCGGCTTCCTTGGTATGTTGGCGTCTATCGGTGTACCTTTAGCCCTTGATTTAGTCCGAAAAATAATTGGAAAAGGTATGCAAACGCAACCACCACGCTCACGACCGAGACGAGCACCTCCTCTTCCACCACCACCTAAAGGTGAAGGAATGCAAATTCAACCTCCACCTTTTTTCGGAACTTGGGATGATTATTATCGTTTTAAAAAAAACTGAAATTTGAAGATAAACCTCTATCCAACATTGACCTGAGAAAATGGTGCAACTTTTTACGAATTCCAATAAAAGGTATTTTTAGCAGAAATGAAACAAAACCTTTGTTTCATTCTCCATGTATTATAAACTTGGATGATTTTGGAAGTTTGGGAACTCACTGGGTATGTTGTTGGTCAAAAGGAAAAGGTGTTTACGAGTATTTCGATTCATTTGGCTTTCCACCACCTTTGGAATGGGAACAAGAGATGTCAATGCATGGGATGAACATTTTTTCAGAAATGACAACCAAATTCAATGGGAACAAAGTGTGAGATGTGGTTATTACTGCCCTCTCTTTTTAAACGAAAGAAATAAAGGAACAAGTTTTGCCGATATTTTGAAAATGTTCTCCAACGATTTACTTCAAAACGAGGAAATAGTGAAAAATTATTTTTCTTAAAATATATACAATGGAAGTGTACTGTGTGAAAGAAAAGCGGCACACACCCAATGTGAAGGGGACCGAAAAAGTTGTAATCACAAAGAACAATCGAAAACTCTTGAAAGTAAAGTGCGCAAGTTGTGGAAAAATGAAATCAAGTTTTTTGCCGGAGAACTAGGTGAGCCCTCCCTTGCGGAGGGCAGTGGAATATTCGGCGATGTTGCTATGGCAGTTGGTGATCTTGCTATTACAAAAGGAATCCCATATCTTGCGAAAAAAGGTGTTGAAGCTGGAAGATATTACGGTTCTGAAGCAATGAGAGACCCCAAACTGCAAAAGAAAGCAATAAATTACACACTTGACAAAGCCCGCCCAGTCATTCAAAAAGTTGGAAGTGAAATGTTAGATCAACTTTCAACTAAAGTTCGACCAAACCAACGTTACAAAACTGACAGACCTGATTTGGATGGTGCTGGATTTGATATACATGCTGCAATTGGGAAACTTCCGAAACCAAAAAAAGGTTGGACATTGCCTGGGCATAATTACACAGGGCCATACAATCCTCTTGAAAAACAGGTGAAATACGATCCAGAAACGGGTGAAATTCTGGAGGTATATCAACAGCCAACAGGCGCAACAGATGTGATTGCTATGCAACATGATGTTGATTATGATGTTTGTTCCAACCGTGAAAAAAAGTATGGTGAAAATCTCAAAAAATGCAAACATAAAGCGGATAAAAAAATGGTGAAGTCTCTTGACGCAGTTCCTTACAAACAAAGGCAGTGGGGTCATGCGGCTGCAAGAAATGCGATCAACGCTAAACAAAAGTTAGGTTTGGGTTTGAAAAAACAAAAAGGGACTGGTGTTTTGGACAAACCGTTGGAAGTAGTGAATTTTGCTGAAACCTTGACAAAAAAATGATTCCTTCCACAAAACCTGTATTCGATAGGTATTGGTCAGGTGATATTGCGAAAAATGCTTTCACAGGTCCAACTGGCGCCACAAGCAAGAAATTTTGGACTCATCCGAAAAAAGGTACTGTCATGCGTTTGGTCAAAAATCCGAAAACAGGCAAATATGAAAATGTTTATGAAGAACCTTGATTGGTTTTCAACCACCATTTATAGAACTCCTGTTTTGCGTGCCGCCAACTTTCTAAGCTTTTTGGAAGGTGATTAGAAATAGATTCCATAATTTCTTTTTTCTTAGGCCAGCATTCAGAAGGTACTATTTCAAAATAATTGTACAGAAAATAGGGGTAGTTCACTGACTTGTCGGACATCTTCTGAAATTGAGCAATAACGTTACCAAGAAAATCTACCTCACTGGAAGAAAACATTTCTTTAATGTTCCATTTTCGCAAAACACTTTTTAAATAATCATTATTCGTTGGAACAGCAGTGGAACTTCTTCTCCAATTTTCTTCTTCAAAATATTCATTATCATCACATTCAATCACTCTACCACATTTTTGACATGCAAGACATAACTCATTCACCACATAAACTATTTGCTCCTCGCATGAAGGACAACGATTAATCTTTTTTGATAACAGGCTTATTTCATTTCTTTTTTGCAACATTTCTTGAATTATTTTCGACGAAATTTTCTCACCTTGCAAACAACCAAACGGGTCGTCCATTTTTTATTGTGTATAGTATACAATGAGCTCACGCGTTTTAAATAAGTTGTCAAAAATTTATTACAGCCCGCAAGGGTATTGGAAAGGGTTTGCAGCAATTAAGAAATTAGCCCAGGCAGCGAAAGTTTCGGAAGATGTGGCTCAAAACTGGTTGATGAAGCAAGCTCTTTGGCAGGTTTATTTACCAGCCCCACGTTACATTCCAAGACCGAAATTTGATGTTCCTGTTCCAAACAAAGTTCACCAAGCAGATCTTCTATATCTCCCACACGATCGCCCACCACGCTCCCGTAAAACTTTTAAATATGCTCTCACAGTGGTTGATGTGGCCTCTCGATACAAAGAGGCCGAACCGTTGACCACAAAAGAGGCTAAAGAAGTTGCAACTGCTCTGGAACGGATTTATAGTCGTGCTCCTTTGAAGTGGCCGAAACTGCTTCAGGTCGATCCTGGTCGTGAGTTTATGGGCGCTGTGAATCAACTGCTTTCGAAACATAATGTCGAGGTAAGACGTGGTCGTATGGATATTCACCGTGATCAAGCTATCGTTGAAAGATTTAACCGCACACTGGCTGAACGACTATTTGGACACCAATATGGGGTTGAAATGCGCCTCCCAGACGACAAAAGATCGACTGAATGGGTGGCCCGACTGCCCGCTGTTATTTCAGCTTTGAATAAAGAAGTCACTCGACTGACTGGTCAAAAACCTGTTGATGCCATCAAAAAGAAAACTGTTCCATCCAAACCCTCGACACCTTATTTGAGACCCGTTGGTGTGAACGAAAAAAAGCTCCCCTCCGGTTTAAGTGTTCGCTATCTCTATCAACCCGGTGAACTTGAAGGTGGTCGACGAAGAGCTACCGATCCAATCTGGTCTTTGAATGTTTACGAGATTGAAAAAATTATGATAAAACCAGACGCACCGGTTATCTATTATTTGTTCGACGGACCAAAACGCTGGTTTGTTCGCGAAGAGCTTTTGGTTGTCCCTCCAAACATAGAGTTACCACCCGAGCAACTTTCATTCTTCTTCAGCTGCAGCAATTGCGGCAATTTCAGCATCTGTAAATTTGAATGCAGGTTCATAACCATAAGCTTTTGTATGAATACCATCTTCTTCTATCCATCGCTTTGAATCAAATGAGGAAAGCGATTGTTTGTTAACATACATACCATGCCATAGATCTCATGTCCCTCGCTTCGAAGAATGTTCATTCCATGCCATAACTGCTTCTTACCAAAAAGCGTTTCCTTGTACTGTTCATGCATTATTTGTTTCTTGACGACACATTTTTTCACACCCTTCGCTTTTTTAATATTTTTTTTATCGCCTTTCAGTATCGAGTACATTTTTGATCTCAGACAGACACACTCTGCTATGGAGGTTCCATTGCATTCGTCTTTCATTTTGCCCAAGACCTTTTTGTTGACATTTGAGTAAAGTGGATGCTCCTTCGGGTAATCACTCGTATCATATAGATTTTTGTTTGTTTCGATGTCTTTGTAGACATCATCCGTTTCAATCTCAAGCAGAAGGCTGTCGGTGTCTGTGTACAAAAGTTCGCACTTTGGGCCATATTTCTTTTTCAGCTCGTTGTAGAAAAAATCATACATCAAGATCTTGCTGTTGTCAAGGATTGTCATCCCTGCGTAGACAGGCTTGTTGAGCAGCAGCCGGCTTTTGCGCATGTCGATTCCAAATAAGTCGTTTGAAAACATAACATGCCTTGAGTATAAAGGACTTGCAACCAATTTCCTTATTTTGTCCGTCTCATTGCCTCTCACTATTTTTATGTCAACGCGGATACGCAGGTTTTCCATGGTTTTGCCGAAAACTGAGTTATTCATGAGCTTGTAAAAGTTCTTTTCGAAGTCGCTCTTTGCGTTTTTCCTGAATTCTGTATTCATCCGGATGTACGGCTCCATCCAGCATTCTTGTTCGAACTCCAACACCCTGTGCACGCGCTTCAGTTTCATTCCTTGCTTCAGATAAAACTGCAAGTTTCGGTAGTGCACCACATAGTTGTTTTTGTCTTGAAGAGTCAACAACAACTTGTTGCATTTTGGTGTTTTCAGATCCAAGTCTTTTATCAAACTGTGTTGGTATTCCGACATCCATTCATTTTTAACCTGCTTTTTCTCGGGGGCAAGGGGAAAGCTGTTGTGTTCTTCATGCAGTTCCTTTGGGTATTCAAGATCCACATCAAGAATCCATCCATTCTTTGCGTTTCCTTTTTTCTTAATGATGTCTTCCTCAGTGGGCATAACATGTTTCCATTTAAAATCTCTTTTCGGGAGTGGCTTGCTCATTGCCCATCCGTAAAGGTTGTTCGCGTCGAGATACATGATGTATTTGTTCGGTTTGCTGGGGTCATAGTCCGGCACTGGTGGGTTGTTTGCTTTAGCGTATCTCTTGCTTACCATGGAGATTCCACCCCGCATTCCCCTTTCCACAAATAGATACATTTCAAGGTCTGTGAATAACTCAAGCTCGACCCCTATCTTTTTCAATAAAGCGTCCCAGGATAGTCCTGGTGATGTGTAATAATGAGCTGGATCTAACCCATACTGCTCTTGGCATAGATTTCGGAAGTTCTCAAAAACATCTGCCAACAGGGCAACATCTGTTTTTACGTAAAGATCATGATAATCACCCAACGTTTTACATTCAAAAGTCTCCCAGACAGTCTGCGCGTGTGCATACTCTTCGTCTGTTATATGCTCGTCGTTCAGCTTACTGTAAAACTTCTCTTTGTCCGGAAGCTTTGTCTCGCTAAATCTCCCCCATGAGTCCATAGGGTAGATCCCTTTTTTGTAAAGCAGGTCGCTTCCTTTTGAAATGTTTGATGTTATTTTCAATGACTCCTTTGGTGTTGCGCTTACAAGTGAATCAAGGCTTCCTTGTAAAAAGTTCAAGCTGTCAATGAAACGCAGACCTCCGACTGAAAATGTGATATATTTCTCCATGTTATTAGCAATGCATTTAACCTCTTTATTGAGTTGCGACATCTCTTGCATTAAATGGTGCGCGTCGTAGCCCTTCAGGTTGTGGAATATAACTGGTATGGGGGTTGTTTTTGGGTTAATGTACAGTTTTTCATTGCAATTGCTATGCGCTGCACCGAGATACCTTCCAGTTATGAAACAATGGTCTTTCGCTGCGTCTCTGAAGTTTTTCTGAAGTAAAGAGTTTCCACAGTACTTACAATTTTCCTGAAATTTTGCTTGCAACTTGTCTTTTTTGTCAGTTAATTTTTTTATACAAATAGCCCCAAATTGGTTTTTTCTTTGCTTTGTAAAGACATTTTTTATGCCATTGACCCCAATAAGTGTATTTTTCACTGTTTTCACTGTCTTCACTGTCTTCAACACCTTCTATGCTTCAAACCGGCAAAGAGTCTTCATCTTTTATCAAACTTTTTTTACAAATGTGACAATCTGTTGCGTTTTTGTGTTTTTCCTAGTCTTTGACCGTCATTACAACCGGTTTTGATACAGCCAAACTCTTTCTTATTATCACCTCTTCCTGCAAAATGTCACTTAAAAACATTCCAGCCGCGTTTTCACCCCTGTAAACATTTGACCCAAAAACTTCACCGTCGCTTCTTACAACAATGTAAGAATAACCACTTGCCTTTTGATATTCTGTTTTCATGGTGTAACTTTTTTTCTTGCTCTCTGGCCCAAGCTCACAAAGAGAAATCTTTTTTACTAAAGCCTCAAAGTCAGCGTATATAACATGAGGCGCTTTCATTTGTTTGTAATAATTTTGAAATGAAACTATTTTTTCCTCCTCTTTTGGCATATCAATCCTTGTCGGTTTTCCTTTTAAACCATTGCAATATTTTTTATGGTTTTCCAACAAGTTAGGCTCGATTACCAGCCGCTGTTGGGGAAAATGAGCCCGCACTCATCCCCCCGAAATAGCGGCTGGACGCGTCTGATTTCTATTGTTGGTTTCAGCCAATCAGGTTGCCGCCTGCAGATTTTCGTCTGGCAACATTATCGCAAAAATTATCATAGGTCATCAGAGTGGAAAAGATGAATGCGGCTTTTGAGCGAGTTTTGGAGACGTTTCAAATCGAGAATTTAAAAGATTTACAGCGAGAGGCACTTGAAAAGCTAGTTAGCGGCTTAGATGTGTTCGTTATTCAACCAACAGGATCGGGAAAGTCATTGAATTTTTCCGTCAGTCCCGATTGTGTTCGACACAGTAAGACCGTTCTCAAATGCGAAATCAATCGCCCTTGTGATTTCTCCTCTGGCTTCTCTTATGCAAGACCGACTGCGGTACCTGAAGTCTGTTGGAATCAGCGCTGAGTTTATCGGTCTTTCCTCTTACTTGATCTGTTGCGTGGCGAAGAGATTTCGACGGCGCGGCAACACTCGGTGAAATTCGAGAGTCCGTAGGAACACAACGTTCCGGGCGATTATTTGTTGTAAACTTTTCCTTCAATAAATGTTGAAGAGTTTTGGCATCTTCTCGGATCTTCTCAAGGCGCTTTAGATCTCGATAACGGCGTCCGTTACGGATATAACTGTCTACGTTTACACTCGACAAATTCTGTCTCGCAAATCAGACACTTTTCCATTTAATTTAGTTCTCTTTCGAAAGTCAGTTTGTTAGCAGCCACAGAAGACGCATCCACTATTAGAGTTAAATTTTTTCGGAGTATTATCGCTTGCACTTTAAGCCATCCATTCGAACATCGAAGAAATTTATAGGAATTTCGCAATGTACAGAAATGTACCGAAGAAACTAATTCGAAATTTTTTGGGTAGGCACTGGCGCGTGATGCATGCCAAATAAACAAGAAATTTGACGTCCGATTTCACTTCCAGTGACATCGGAGACGCATAAATTAATTTTTTCGAATTACGTCACAGACAAGGTCAACGGGTCACGCGTCCAGCCGTCTCTTTCGGGGAGGAACAAAGACCGGACTCGAGAGAGCGGCGGAAATCGAGCCTACCAACAAGTCCTCTCTTGAAAAACCTGTTAAGCACAACATGCAGTAATGTTTTGTATCGCGATGTTTGCTCTGATCATAAAGTAGGGCGCTTACCCTTTTCACAAAACAATAATGCTGTTTTTCACCCGACTCAATCAACATCAGGTTTATCCGCGGCACGCTTTTTTCTTTTTTACTTATCCTATGCACAATTACACAATCATTTTCATTTTCCCAGCCAAATACGTTTATTGCGAGGTTATCGTTTTGCGCCTCAAGCTTGTCAATTTGTTTTACTGGTGTTGGAAAAACAATGCCACTCCAATTAATACCATCGTTAACTGGGGAAGAACTTGGTCTGTTTGGATTTTTTCCTTTTGGTGGGGGGAACATAGCTGATCGTACAGCCCACTTCAAACACTCGTTGTCCTTATTTTGCACGTTCATTACTGCTTTTTTTGTTTTTCAACTTTGTTGGAATTGGCAAATATGTTCCTCCACGCAGTGGCTGAAAACGTGCGACATTCACATACACAAGCTCTATTTTTTCTACTTCCCATCCTGACCCTTCCGCTACCCATGCCTCGATTTTTCCATTTATTATTTCAAAAATGTTATCGAAATATTCTTCTATCTCATTTTCATCGTCGTTTGCGTGAAAAACCTGTGGCTCATTTTCTCGAAAATATTGCTCCATGTATTGAGTTTGTTCTCCTTCTTCTTCCTTTTTAAATTTAACTTTCATCTCTTTTATATTTTTTAACTCTTTTAGTTCTCTTTTTATTAAATCTGTAAAACTTTCTTTTGTTGTTCTTGCAAACTCAAAAAGATCGTTATTGTGGGGGTTTGTTTCCGATACAACCATTTTCCAAACATGAAGCCATTTATTATTATTATTGTTGGTTGATACGTAAAACTCATCCTCAATTTCAACAAGCGGTTTTATTGGGCGAGGTAAACTCTTTTTCCCCGGTATTTCTCCATAAGACATGTTCAAAACATCATTTTGGTTACTTGCACCAGACATTTTGGATTCTGTAACACTTTTGATATAATAACAAAACACAAATCTCTAAATGAAAAAATTTTTTGGGAATTCTGTGACAGTTTACAACAAAAAAACTTGCAAAATATATTATTGCGGTTTTTTTTAGTTATTCAATAACATTCTTTCCACCCCTTTCCACCTTTATAAAACCTGTTTTGTGTTATCTGTGTAAAAACGGAAATTGAACTCTCAGTTATAAAACTTTTCTCTCTCACCAATCTGAAAAAAATTGTTTCATTTGTGAACGGTTTAAAATTTGGAAATAAATCTCCCAATGTATAAACAGTTACAGAACCCCCCTTTTACTATACTACTGGGACACGAATGGCACCGTCGTATGCAAACTTATTCATGGGAAAACTGGAAAAAGAAGCACTTAAAAATGCCCCTTTCAAACCTTATGTCTGGTGGAGATTTATTGATGACATTTTTATGGTGTGGACAGAAGGAGAGGATAATATTAAAACCTTCATACATTATTTAAATTCTATTCATCCAACAATCAAGTTCACCCATGAATACTCAAATTCTTTACACAAGACTCTCCCTTTCCTAGATGTACAAGTTCATCTCAACAACAAACAAATTCAGACGGATCTCCATACGAAACCCACAGACAAACACCAGTACCTTCTCAAGACTTCCTGCCATCCTGCTCGCACAAAACGCACCATTCCGTTCAGCCTTGCCTTATAATAATAATAATAATAATAATAATAATAATAATAATAATAATATTTAACCAGGGAGCCCACTCGCCTTGGCGGTTTTCAGTGGGGCCCTGCAAATTATAATAAAAATTAAAATTAAAAACTAAGAAAAGAGATAAAAATTGATATTACAATATAAAACTAATTTTAAAATACTTTAACAATTAGATAGGGCATAATTTAAAAAGTTTTAAGCTTTGCCTTAAATGAAGACAATGGTTTGCTGTTTTTAATGTCATTGTCTAGGTTGTTCCAGTCCTTAGAGGCTTGATATAAATGAACGTTTGCTTGCCCCAACTGGTACGCACGCGAGGAAGGTGTAAGAGTCACAATATATTACAATATAAAATAAAATATTACAATATAAAACACAAGATATTACAATATAAAACTAATTTTAAAATACTTTAACAATTAGATAGGCCCCAACTGGTACGTACGCGAGGAAGGTGTAAGAGTCACAATATATTACAATATAAAATAAAATATTACAATATAAAACACAAGATATTACAATATAAAACTAATTTTAAAATACTTTAACAATTAGATAGGGCATAATTTAAAAAGCTTTAAGCTTTGCCTTAAATGAAGACAATGATTTGCTGTTTTTAATGTCATTGTCTAGGTTGTTCCAGTCCTTAGAGGCTTGAAAAAAAAAACGTTTGCTTGCCTCAACTGGTACGCACGCGAGGAAGGTGTAAATCATGGCTTCTGCGAGTTTGATAAGAATGAAAACTACTATTGCGGCTGATGTCAAATTTAAAATCAATTTCCCCCAACAGATATTTTTGCATCATAACACAGCGATGGAAGTGTCGTCTCTGTGAGAGGGTCTTTAGGCCCAGACGATCTAGTGCCTCGGTTGAAAACTTCTTGGTGGTAAATTAAGCAGGACCTTGGCTGCCTTGTTTTGAAGAACTTGCAGCTGACCCATAAGCGTGTCGTTATTTTTGTCACCCCATACTGTGTCTCCATAGTCAAACAGTGGGATGACTAAGCAATTGTATAGTGTTAGCTTAGCATGTAAAGGCAAAAGATGTCGTATTCTCTTTATCATTACAATCCTTTGATTGATCTTTGTACTGATAGTATCAATGTGTTCGGACCAAGACATAGTTTGGTTTATAACCACTCCCAGGTACTTAAACGAGTCAGACCTATCAATAGCAGTGGAATTAACTTTAAGAGAAACCTCATTAACCAGTTTACGCTTCCCTGAGGTACCAAAAATAACGAAATTGCATTTAGAAATATTAAGGGTCAGCAGATTGCTCGAAAACCAATTGGAAATTGTAGCCAAATCAGAATTTAACTTGCTTTCAAGGTCAAACAGATCAGTCGATGAGTAATAAATCACAGTGTCATCAGCGTAAAGAATAATTTCACTGCCAAGCTGACACGATGGTAAATCATTCACATAGATAAGAAAAAGAAGCGGTCCTAATATACTTCCTTGTGGGACCCCAACAGTTATTGGTGCAGCAACAGAGAGTGTATCTCCGACAGACGTCCTTTGTTTCCTGTTCGCGAGATATAACTGGAACCAATTAACAGTGTCCTCTGAGAGTCCGACCGATTTAAGCTTATGAAGTAAAAGGTTGTGGTCAACTGTGTCAAACGCTTTCGAGAGATCCAAGAAAACAGCTCCTGTAAGACGACCAGAGTCCATGTTCAGAAGTACATTATCTGTAAAGTGTGTCAAGGCTGTATTAGTTGATAGCTTAGGTCGAAAACCAAATTGCTTGGAGGTAATGATCTTGTTGTCATTGAGAAAATAGTAGAGTTGGTTATGTACCGCCTTCTCCAGAATCTTGCTCAACGTAGGTAGCACAGTTATTGGCCTGTAATTGTTTGGGTCACAGCGATCGCCTTTTTTGAAGAGGGCGGATACCTTTCCAAACTTCCATAAGGAAGGGAAGGTACGAGTGACCAATGATTGATTAAACAATTTTGTAAGACTTTTACTAATTGCACTAGCCGAGTCTTTCAGAAGACGAGCACTGATATTGTCTAGGCCAATTGCTTTGTTAGTTCTAAGTTGTTTAAGTTGACCGCGTACGAACTCTTCGGTGATTGGTTTGAAAACAAACTTTGGCAAATCAGTTGACCTTGCAGGAAAAGATGGCAAGGTAATGAAAGATTTTAGTTTCATTGCGAGCTTTGTACCAAATGTAGAGAAATGGACATTAAGGATCTTGGCGATAGATTGATTGTCACAATGTGCTAGGCCATCGGCTTCAATACAAGAGATTGGGGAGCTCTGTTTACGTGATGTGATTTCATTCAAGGTTTTCCACAATGCACTTGGATTGCTCTTGTTTTCCGATATTAGGTTTGAGTAGTACTCAGCTTTGCACTTTTGTAGTTTCTTTGTTTACATAGTTTTTAAGCTTCTTGTAACGTGACCAGAGGTGAGGTGAGTTAGATTTAATGGCTTTGCGATGGAGATAATCGCGTTGACTCATAGCTTGTGATAACCGCGAGTTCATCCAGGGACAGCGGACTCCACGTATCCTTGCTTTCCTCACAGGGGCATGTCTATCAGCGATATTAGTAAACAATTTGTTCCAAGTGGAGACGGCAGAGTCGACATCTTCCTTGTTTGCAACAGATTCCCAGTCAACATCCTTCAAGTCATTTACAAAATCTTCTTTGGAATAATTTTTAAAAGAACGATATTCAATAGTTTTCCCTGGGGCTTTGGTAACGCCTGACTTAACGACACAGAATATCATGGAATGATCACTTATTGTTAAATGAATAACTCCGTGATCAGTGACTCGATGCGTTGTATTCGAAAACAATAGATCAATCAGAGTAGATGATCTTTCTGTAATCCGTGTCGGTTTGTTGATAAGCTGGTCAAGTTCATGAGAATTTGTTACCTGAATCAGTTTACGTTTCAGGGCTTTATCATTATTCAAGTTCGAGTCTGTGAAGTTAACATTAAAGTCACCGAGTAAAATCAACTCAATATTGTCAGGTAATGCGGATAATGAAGTGTCCAGATCTTGAATAAATGACTCCATATTCATGTCAGGCGCGCGATAGATGGTCCAAATCAACGGCTTTTTGCATTTAGGCCGAGATATTTCGATAACACATGACTCGGTAGAAGAGGTACCGAGATCAGGCCTTGGGCGATAAGGAATCCCATCCCGAACATAAGCGTCATACATCCACCGCCAACTTTTCCTAATCTATCAGATCGTACGCAAGAATAGCCAGGAAGGTGTATTTCGTTGTCCAAAATAGACGGTTTGAGCCAGGTTTCTGATACAGTGAACACATCGAAAGGCTTGTTCTCCAATAGCATCTTTAAAGAATCCAATTTAGGCATTAAACTTCTCACATTTAAATGTGCTATCTTGAGGCCTCTAGAGCGGGTAAAATTTTCCACAGATAGCTTGACTGGTGGACCAGGGTTTAGTGAGACATCATTGCATTGTAGCAGTAGAGTAATGAGAAGGACATCTCTTGTTAGATTGACAAACTGGACCGAAGCGTCGCGGGAGAGACCAAAATGGCGTTTGTTTCGAAGAGACGACTTCTTCAGCGAAAATTTGGGAGGTGAAAAAGCATTAACTTCCTGCCCAACTGCCAAATCAGTACTCGCGTAATCGTTATTTGGCTGTAAACCAAGACATGGATCCGATAAATCCCTCAGAATCATGTATATTAGCAAGTGAAATACGGAACCTCGGAGCACATGTTTAGCCGCCATTATGCTAATAATGACATTTTCTTTAATAATCGCTGCCAGGAACTTATCAACTTTCTACAATCACGAGGATACAGTCGCCGCTTTCTCAAAAAAGAATTGAACTGCGTACGCAACATCCCACGTCAAGAAACTCTTAAACCACGACCACAGAACAACGACTCAGACCGAACCCAGGGTCGTAACGAGGTATATTTTTTAATCACTGATCCCATACTTTTACCCAAAATTTTGATCCCCGATCCCAAAAGCGATGAGAATTTTGATCCCTGATCCCGCAAAAAATTGTTGATCCCACGAGATTCCCTCTTTATAATTTTGTCTCGATGTCATAAAAACGTAATCACTATTAACAACAATCGCGCCAACGCAAGATCGAACTGTCTTTCATAAAAATATCATTAAAATACAGAATACTCTTCTTGATATCTCTTTGTTATAATAATCCAAAGCATTAGGTGCTTACCTGAATTAACTCGATCTCCACTTCTCCTGTTCGACTTCATCCATTGTAGAATTTAAGGTTTCACAATCAACACTTGAAAGGACACTTAATTGACATTTATATTCTTGATCTGCTCTAATTTCAAATATTACTTTTGCTGCATTAATAATCAAAACAAACCCGCGCGATACTATCTACTTCATGAACTTTTAGTAAGGGATGCAAAGCATATAAATATGCACGATGATCGTTCATGGTTGAAAACAAAAGTGGAGTTGAATAATTAACAATTATCCTGCGAAATCGCGCGGAATATCACCTGATACTTAGCCGACGAGGCCGTAGGCCGAGTTGGCTAAATCAGGGGATATTCCGCAAGATTGAGCAGGATAATTGTTTTATTATTCAACAAATTCCCATCGACTACCATTTTCAGAACGAGAAAAACTATGGCTCAATGATAAAAACGCTAAAAGCTAGCAACACATAAGCTTAAAGCTTAATAAAAATCAAAACAGAACTTCAAGAAATCGAAGTTTACGACCGTTCACTTAAAAAGACTTATTTACAAACTGATGTTTGGAAATGACAAGACAAAGGGAAAAAAATATTGCTACCTTACCGAGATTAAGTCCTCTTCCTGTGAATTAAAATCTTTTCAACTTTAGTCTTTACAACTTTCCGTGAGCAAGTGTGCTGCTTCTTTCGCAATAGCATTTTCTTGGTTGAGTTCTCACTATGAAAATTCCAAGTCAACCGCTGGATATCTTTGTGAGCTGAAGCACATACTTGTTGACATTTTGAGAGCATTTAATCGTGGAAAGTTTCTTCCAGAGAGTTAAAATTTACGGAGAACACTGCTACAACTGCCTCGCTTTTCAAAATGGCCGCCAAACAAGCAATGAAAGAAAATCTGCAGTGCACTTCCAAATATGGTCATTTACGTATATCGCAGGATATCTGTCATGTAGGATGACAGATATTGAGCGCTTCCTTACCATATATGGGCATAGTGACAATTTGTTGAATAATAATGGTGTTTATTTTCACTGAAAATGAGGTGAATAATTGTTATTATTATTCAACTGCATTCAGTAGAGTACAAATAACACCCAAAACGAGTACAAATATCCCACGGTATTTGTACTCCAGAAGACCGGTTTGACAGGTTTTCTACAAATGCCGCGTCAGGCATTAGGCTTACAAGGTGAACGATGAAAAAATGGCCGAAACAGTCGTTTTCCGGAAGAAAACAATGAATGCGTACCAAATTTTGAGGTTTTTAACGAAAACGAGATCCTAGAGACAAGCAATGACCTAGACGACAGTGAAATTTCTTTATTTATTGAAGAAAATCGAAACGTATTAAAATACAACAGAAAGGACAAAAACTGACCTCAAGTCCGTTACAGAAACAAGGGCCATTGAAGAAATTCCCGCCGAGGAACTTAACAATCTTTTATGTCATTTGTAAGTCAGGAAACAGAACCCATCTTTCCTCAGGAGCTGTCTTCGACAAATGCATAATTGTTGTCGGTCAGAAATCTCCACCGCTATCTCTTCCAAAACGACCCGTGGTTAGTGCTTCGGACGAAGATGACTGAGCTTGAAGTGCTGTTTAACTTTGTTTGACTTGACTTTCGAGTTCTGTTTGTTCTGTCGAGTTCTTTCTTTTCGTAGTTTTACTCGGTGACCAAGAACATTGTTGTTCATCTAAGTGTAAACCCGAAAATAATTCAGTTTGCCTTGTTCCATCTTTGTCTTCCTTGCAAGTTTGAAATAAAATCCCTACGCTTCGCTCGATTGACAGGTTTGACAAGTTTTCGTTTTTGACCAATCAACAACAACCTCACGTCAAGCGCGCGAAACCTGACCCCGCTGGCGCGCTCACTCGCTGCTCAGAAGTCACGTTAGTTTGTCACGCAACTCAGACAGTTTATAAACCACTTTTCCATTTTGTAGCTAAGTTGAATAATAAATCCCTTATTAGACGGTTTAGTGTGTAGTATCGTGGGATATTTTTACTCGTCTCTTGTATTTTGACTCGCCCTACGGGCTCGCCAAAATACGGCGCGACTCATAAAAATATCCCACGATACTACACACTAAACCGTCTAATAAGATATATTTAGTATATACCACACAAGTACAGTGAATTGCAGGTGATTTCTCGTCTAGATAACTGGTTACAAAATTTACCCCAGAAACTGCAGGGACGGTTTGTTATTTTACAATTGTAAAGAAGGTTGCTGTCTATATTTTTGCAGTCACTTAAACAGAAACTCAGTCATCTTAAGAAATCGAGTAAATTGCGTATAAACTCTTGCGTATTTCGCAAATAAATAAAGAGTTTATGTTTTTTAAAAAATCTAATTTTCAGGGACTGTATTTTGGAAAATTACAAAAAACTGCCAAAATTCAAGCCCCGAAAATTTCAAGACACACGGTAACTTTTCTGGTATTGTTAAACCACTTACCGTACCCAAATTGTGAATTAGCCAATGAGAAGCCTTGTTTACTGTCATGATTTTCTACGATATCAAGTCACTGACCTGATATCCTACGATATCATGGACAGTTTGTGAAACTCGCATTTTTTTGCAGACTTTAGAGGCAAAAATTACGACAGAAATACAACGAAACGTAAAACTATTACATTTGTTAAACGAGAAAGTAATTTGTTTAACGGTAAGAGAGGGGAAAAAATACAATTTCGCGCCAAAATTGGAAGCGGCTACACTGGCGGGCGCTCGCGTGAACTTTACGGACAGCGCTGAAACTTTTTTGGTTTCAAAATGGAACCGGATTTTCCAAATTTCTTTCTTAACTTGGACTTCCAAGATTCAGAAAATAAAACTCCAAACAAAAGAATTAAATAAAATGGCAGATGAGGAGTTAGAGAAGAGTATTGACGACCAGAAAAGTGTAAATACGTGTCGCTCTACAACGCCTGACAGATCACGGTAACTGAAAGAAAAAACGCCGGGTTTTAGGACGAATTTGGGTACAGTAAATACCTAATCGCACCTTTTTTGGTACGCTTCGGCAGCATATCAAGCTCGTTTGGTCTCACCATGGGTATTTTGGCTCGACTGCGTCTCGCCAAAATACGAACCATGGCTCGACCAAACTCGCCTGATATGCCGCCGAAGCGTACCAAAAAGGTACGATTAGGTATAAGAAGCGTACCAAAAAAGGTGCGATTAGGTATTTAACACACCCAAATTCGTCCTAAGACCTGGCGTTATTTTTTCAGTTAGCGTGATCAGTCAGGAGTTCTTGTCATTTAGCGCGTGAACCGTGAGAAGAATAGTGCGTCAATACTCTTCGCTAACTCCTCATCTGTCAATTCTATAATTCTTTTGTTTGGAGTTTCATTTTCGGAGTCTTGGAAGTCCAAATTGAGAGAGAAAATTGGAAAATGCGGCTCCATTTTGAAACAAAAAAGTTCCAGCGCTGTCCGTAAACGTACACGCGAGCTCCGGCCAGTGTGACCGCGTAAATTTTTGGCGCGAAATTGTAGTTTTACGTTTCGTTGTATTTCTGTTGTAATTTTCATCTCTAAAGTCTGCAAAAAAGTGCGAGTTTTAGAAACTGTCCATGATATCGTAGGATATCAGGTCAGTGACTTGACATCGTAGAAAATCATGACAGTAAACAAGGCTTCTGATTGGCTAATTCACAATCTGGGTACGGTAAGCCGCCGAAGCATACCAAATAGGTACCGGATTAGGTATAAATATATTGCTACTCTCCTGCCCGATCTGCTGCGCCCAGCTTCAAAGCGTGTCGGTTGCATGGGTCATCATCGTCTTCACGGTTGTCATCACCAGTTCCTTCCGCATCACTGCTCTCCGAATCATCTTCGTTGGACCCGTTAGCAAAGTTTATCAGGCGCTGCTTCTCGTTTTTACTAAGGATGTACGTCTCACCATCCTGATCAACTGATGCAATGTCTAGAATACACTGAGATGAGTTCTTGTTATCCTCATTACCGACAGTGTAAACGAGCGGATCTTCCTCTGACGGCTCCAGCCAGTTTAGATGCATGGTGCGCTCAAGGATGCCATCGTTGCTGCGATGAAGGTCCTCGCAAAGAACTGCCAGGAAGAAGGGCTCCAAATATCGTTTCAAGTTGTGCCTCAGAACAACTACATCTCCCTTTGAAAACAGTACTGGACGAGTTTCAACTGACGGTGTATCAGGTTGTTCTTCGTCTAAGGCTTTAAGCTCTTCGAACGCGTCAATAACATTGTCTGTTTGAGGTGAAACAACTCTTCGGATCATGCTTAGAGCCAGAGGCAGAGTTCCAGCCTTTTGTTTCGTTTTGTCTCTGACTCTTTGCTGCCGAACTCCTCGCCCAATTTTTTTCGATCTCTGACATCAGTAACTCATAATCTCACAGTGGATTTTTCGATAAAAATCAATGTTAGAAGATTTTCGCGCGACCGTTCTTAAAATAACCCCATCAGCCCCTCCCTCTCCCTCTCCCTCTCTCCCACCATCTCCACCATCCCATCCCAAACTAATAATCTATTTATAGTAGCTGCAAAATTCTTTTTTCTGCGGTATCTTTCGGTTCCGGGAAAGGTTCACAAATCATAACAAATGGACATCAAAAATATCAAAACCTCACCTTCTTCTTCAACGCGATCTGTGGACGCGACGGTGGCGATGCTTTGATCGCGAATGCGATCGCGACCTGGACCGCTAAGATCTGCGCAACACGTGAAATAATGCTAATAAGCCGAGAAAACATGTCAAACATAGCAGTCTTAATTTTATCTCTTGGAATTTAATGTGGACAAAAAAGGCAATAAAAAGGGTACCGTTTGTTCCTGGTGAATAACATGGAATGATTTGAAGGACTTGGGCCATTCCATTTAATATCCACACCCTCCCCCCCTCCGATGGGAGAGATTTTCTGAGGGGCCCTTGATTGTCATTTCTGAGGGGGTTGCTGGGTCGGCGCCTTTGATCTTTTAAATATTTCCGAGGGGGTTTGGAAAAAAAATTGGCTTTTTTCTGAGGGGAAAAGAGAATTTAGGCAATTTCTGAAGGGGTGCACATGTCGGCACTTTTGATCTTTGATTTCTTAGGGGTAAATTTTGACTGACCTCTTCCATAGGGGGGGGGGTGGACATAAAATGGAATGGCCCTTTCCGTATGACTCCTGGTGCTATCAAATGTCAGAATGTGTTATCAGTTTTATCATGGTTTTATGGCCGGTCCTCTCGCAAATTTACAAACAATTTCGTGTGCACTCGTGTCTTAATAGCGAAGCCAGCGCGCTAGCGCGTCAGCGCAGCTCCATTGCTAAGGAAATTTGGTAATCTATCAAGCCAAAAAATTTTGGTAGTGACGTAGTAGTCACGTGACCGTCCGTCCGTACATCCGTACTTCCGTCCGTCCGCACCACAGGGCTACCAATACACTTCCTACACTGGATAGAATCCTGTGCTGAATCCGGTGTGTTTTCGGCGCGAAATCGCATGTTGACCCGCGTTGTAGCAAAACAAGCAAAGACAACAAAAGTCAAAAACAAATTTGTTAGTGGAAAAAAAAAGTTCGAAAGAACACTCAGTTGTCTTTTTGGTGGAAGGGGAAAAGTTCAATCTAGGCGAAAGAAATTCGGCGATAAAGTTCAGGCAAAAAGTTCAAATTTGCCTCGTCGGTTCTGTTCAAACTCGGTCGGCACACCGCTTGAGTTCGCAGCTTTTCGCAACGGTTTCGACGCCAAATATAGTAGAGCTAGTGCTTTTTGGTTTTTTCTGTCCACAACCATGGTTTTTACGGCGTTTCGAACACATTTTGCCAGGAAAAACACCAGCATTTTCATGCTGATAGGCAGCTTGTCACGAAGAAAGAAATAAGTATTAAAATTAACTATGTAAACAATGTCAAACGCTCATGGCCTAGTGGACTAGTTACCGGCATCTCACGCCGACGATCCGGGCTCGACACTCAGCGAGAGCAAGAATTTTTTTTCTTTTTTTTTTCTTTGTTTTTTTTTTTTAATAAAACGACTTGGATGAGAGTATTTTCACAAATTAATAACTGCCAGCAAAAACAAAACAAAAACCAAAAGCAAAAGACAGACAAAACGAAAAGGGGGGCTCCGCTTTTAGGCTTGGCTAAATCTATATATTAATATGGTAACAACATACAGCACATCCAAGAATTGTACTCATCTGTTCGATGAGCGCCTTGCGCTTCGATCGTACCTTTTGGGTGACCAGGAACGTGATCTGGAATGTTGATAGTTCATGAAATTAAATTTGGCCAAAAATATTGTAGATTTTTAACAAGCACGAAGACTGGAAATCAAAATTAACATCACTTTACCGTCTTAGTGAGCGACCGTCCTTCTTCTTCTTCCTTTTCCCCATGGAAAATAAACGAAATTTATCCGATCTCTACGCGTACCCGGCTCTATAAACAACGCTGAGTCGAAAGGTCAACCTCCAGCAATGGGCCAACGTGATCATATGAGACTTGATTATATGACAGGACTAATCGTCATGCAGCGTGAGTGAGACAATAAAGCGCGTTTTGTGATTTTTATGGTTATTTATTACAGCTTGATCCCTGATTCCATGAAAAACACTGCTGATTCCGATCTCATTGGTTGTGATCCCAGATCCCGGGGCTATGATCCCTGATCCCACCCCTATTTCGGCCTTTGATCCCTGATCCCATATACCAACCACTTTTGTTATTACGTATACTCCAGCCCTTCCCAACGTTTCCACTGTTATACGTAAGAATATAAACATTCTTCAATCTTCCACTCGCTGCAAACAAACATGCCCGTCTCCACCCATCGTAGCTTATAAACGTAGCCCTAACCTACGTGATCTACTCGTTAAAAGCACTTTGCGTGACCGTATTACACCACAAAAACCACCATCTGGCATTTCTAAGTGTAGAGACATCCGCGCTGCCTCACCCGTCCGTTCCTACAGCAAGGCCAACTCAAGTACACTTTTTCCGCCACCAAAGAAGAACGACATATCACTGACTCCCTAAGTTGTAAATCTAAAAACTTAATATACCTTATTGAGTGTAAAAAATGCGGAAAGCAATACATCGGAGAAACTAAGCGCCAACTTAATGACGCTTTGGTGAACATCGCCGCTCTATCCTCAATCACAATCAGCTAATCAACCCCACTCCTATTTCAGAACATTTTAACCAACCTGGCCACTCCATCACCGACGTCCTCCTTACACCGCTTGAACTTATCCAAAACAACCGTGACTCTGTTAGAAAAGCACGCGAGGCCTACCTTATTGATAAAGCCATGACACTTGAACCTCGCGGTATAAATAGACGCGATGAACTTAATTAGTTACTTTTCAGATCAACTTTTCGTAGCCTATCATTTTCTGTTATGCTGTATTCAAAGCCATATATGTAACGGTCGTCTTGTAGTTGTATTCACTTTTCTTTTTTAGCCCCCGAAGAAAGTTTGTTTTGCAAACCGAAATATCGGGCAAATATATAATTTAATTTCATTTCTGTTTGCTTTTTAATTTCTTAATCTTTTCGCCGTAAGGATCAGTTTACTGTTGTTTACTTTCAATTTTAAAATCGCTTGTTTAGGTAGAAAAAGTCAATTTCTCACAAAAAAAAGTTTTCCAAAAGTTAACTTTAATACCCAAAGGGTACCTTTTAGTTTTCCGGGAAAAACAAAAAAATCACATTTTCACGAAAATTCAGGTTTACCCCCGCCTTAATCAGTTAATCAATGGAGCCTGAACTTCAGATGATGCTGTACCAACTGCAACTTCATCGTTTTATTTCCGAATGTTTTGTTTCTAATTCCGTTTTGTTTCTGTACGAAAGAGACGGTTTAAGTAAATGGGCGCCAACGTGATTTTACATCACATGTAAAAGGCGATGTTTGTATATAATTTCGACAGTGGAGTAAATTTTTGTGGAGAAATATATTTGCTGCAATTTTTCTCGCGGGAACTTTTTTTGCGGATCATGAAAAACACCGCAAAAATTAGAACCCGCAAAAATTTAGTGCCACACGGGTAGTAGAAATGTCACTGTTTTCTTTGTACGATGTTAGCGACGCGTTTGAAATCTAAGACCAAATTGATGTATAGGATTTCTGGCCATGGAATATCCCTAAAATGCCGCATTCCCCCCCCCCCCCAAACATCTAGAATTGTTCTGAATATCCTGGAAGGTTCTAAATATCTTTAATTATAACATAGAGGGCAAAATTACTGATTGCTGATTGGTTGAGACAGAGGGCATTTTTTCTTAATTTTCTTTCGGGCGAGGGCAAAATTACTGACTCCTGATTGGCCAAGCGCTCAAATTACTCGCATTTGATTGGCTGAGCGCGAGAGCGCTATTTGCATTTTGTAGACGTCTTGAAACGAAAAACAGATTTTGAGTTGTTCAACAAAAGGATCGCTTTTAACCGGGTTAGTTGGTAAACATGGTATGGAAATCAGGTGTAAGCTTGAAGAGAAATTCCAAAAGGTGAATCTATATGTATTACAGGAAACAGCAAATTGTTATTTGTTTTAAACCTACTGAAAACTTTGGAGCAATGTGGTCGATAATTTTTCCACCGAGAGGAAACTTCGCAACTCAGGTGAATAAAATTAACTTAGTGTGAGTTTTAAGTGTTTTAAGTGTTTTTAAGTGTGTTTTTCAATGAACTAGAATTGTATTTATCTCTTAAGATGTACATAATTGTCAGTCTTTCTTGTTCTGTGCGCTGAGCAACAGTTAAACTGCTTGAGTGGTGAATTGTTTACGAGCGGGTTCTTTTATTCTGAGGGCCGGCTGATTGTGTTTCAACGTGCTTGGAAAGTTTCCCGAAAATTTTGCCCTCTGTGTTATAAACAAGTAATCGCATTGAGTCCTCGTAGAATTAAGGATAAATTTCACTTGTATTTTCAAAGTTTTCACAAATTGCCCTCGTCGCTGCGCAACTCGGGCAATTTTGTGAAAACTTTGAAAATACGCGTGAAAATTTATCCTTAATTCTACTCGGCCTCATGCGATTACATATACAAATATCCAGGCTTATATGAAGGAATAACCAATTGGGAGGCTGATCGGACAATTCCTCGTGCGTTGTACAGGGGGAGTCACACGCGCGGTTTTTCTTACCGGTTTTTCACACCGCGGGGCCACCGCAGGCGCAGCTGCAGTACTTGCTCCCAGTCTTCTACGGTATGAAGCTTCCCCGAGAAGACCGGGGGCCATTAAATGTTGCTCACGCTATGCTCACGCAACCTCGTCCCCAGGGTCTTCTCGCTTTTCAAAATGGCGGCGGCTCGGGAGAAAACCCTGGCACATAGCGACCTAAAACGGTCGCTGATTGGCGCCATTCTTACATGAGTTCTGGTTGGTTTACGTCTTCCAAAAGCAAAGATGGCGGATCTTTGTGGGTTCTTCCTGCAACCCAAACATTTCTATTTCTAGGTCTCTGTGATATGAAAGCTGAACAGTTTTTCTGTTTGACAATTTACAAAACTGCAGCTGTTCCGTATGAGGAAGATCTGAAGTACCAAACCCAAGATTCGTAGATTATTCGGGTTAAAAGTTCCTCGATCGCGATCGGCTGGTGATCTACGTAAGAACCTTACCAATCGTCAATGTGCACGATACTTTAGAGTTTTGGAATGGCAGTCGCTGGATATAATGTGGCGTAGTGGACTGTGAAATACTTAATGGTAATGTACTTACTCCGATTTTTGTCATAAATAAAGCATAATCGCGCACTAATTATTTGTGTTTCCATGGTCATTGAAAACTTGTAAGGCACTTGTATGTCTTATGTATGTATTGTTTTATTTATACATGTTAGATTCATTCGCAAAATTGTCCTATCGCTGCGAATTTGCTGTGCAATTAAGGAATCTAATAAAAATGAAAAACCGGTGTAAATCAAATAAAATTATATAAAATAACTTAAATGAGTCAGCTGCTGCTTAGGGCATTCCATTCTTTGATAAATTTGTAGAAGCTAAATAATAATATAATGATAAATAATGATATTAATAAATAATTTCAAGTGCGGAGAACAAGTTGCTTGGATAGGCAATTTAGGTAATTTGAGGATTTCCATCGCAGGGATAAATAGCTTTATACACATTGGACGGCTACATGTACATGATTCTACAACGTTGCTTTTAATTAATTATGCATCAGTCAATTCCAGCGGTGCCCATCCCCCCCACCCGCGCATTAGTTGGGCATTTGCTCACGTTTTAATCCCGGGGGTTGGGTAGTTGAAATTTTATCACTGCCCGGGGGTCGGGCATTTGCCTACCCCTGGGACGACCCCGGGGCATTTGACAAGGTGAGGAAAACATTCCGGTGTAGTCAGTCTGAGGTCGTCCATGATCTTCCATTCCTTTGTTGCTGTTCGCTGATTGATTTCATCGTTTGTTGATTAAATACTGTGTCAAGTGAAATTAATTCTAAGTACTATATGGATTTTTAAGCTATCCGAGATGACCAGTTTAGTAAAAATATTTTATGTTTTTGGCCGTTTGTTAAATACAGATCATGCATTTTCAGTTCTTTGAAGTTATTTAAGCATTTCTTTTAATATAGCTTATTTAATAAAACACTTACAAGTTGTGTATGTCAAAATCAAATAAATGAACGTGTTATTGATATTAATAAAGTATCATTATTTTGAAAACAAATGAACAACGGAAGGGGAGACGTACAGGTATAAAATAACCGAAGCGCATTGATAATAATGATGAGTGACACTTTTTTCGTTATGATTTATTTATTAAAATCTTGAGCAGTGTTGCTTCCTAGATGATCCCGAGGGTGGGGCATTTGCCTTCTATTTTGGTCCCACTCCAGGGCATTTGACGGACTTACCTGTCCCCACCCCCGGGAATTTGCCATTTAAAAAAAAAATGCCCGGGGGTTGGCCCGGGGGGGGATGGGCACCACTGGAATTGACTGTTGCATTATTAAGTTACTCAGAATGGTTGAGACTGTTCCAAGTTCACACTTGTAGAAGTGAATTGAATGAATTTAGAGGGTGTTTTTAGTCCTTCCACACCATGAGAGTGTTTCTGCTTACGGGGATTCCAAACTCTACTCATGCAGCTAACTACTGGCATTTTCAAGGCATGACTTAACTGGGGTAATATAAACCTGAATCTTAAATATATGTTAGTGTTGTGGGCAATGGGACAGAACTGAGCTGTGTTCATGAGCTTGCTAGGATTTTCAAGGCAAGGCCTAATTTGGGTTTACAAGCCTGATTCTCAGGACAGCTAGCCAGGATTGCATTTTCAAAAATTATTGGTAACTTGTCAGTGAAGTTTTAGTGATCATAACACGATAAGGCAGCCAATTGCTTAGGAGTAAACCATGCTTCCAAGCTTGCTAATCCCAAAAAGGGATTGTAACATATTTGCTGTAATCTTTTGAATGGTAGACTGCTTCTGTGTTGTTGCTTGAAGGTGGAGTTGAGAACTAGACACTGTGAGCATCCAACTGCCAGGGCTAGTGAATTACTATTCTAATTTTGTGGAAGGGATTTCCTGTGCAAGTTACCATAACCCATGCCCCTCTTAGTGTCTAAATATCAAGGGGTAGGGGATTGATGGTGTGAAGAATGTAAGGAGGGACCTGGAATTTACAACAAAATGTTTTCTAATTTTTCATAATTCACAACATACTTTTTTTCAGGTTAGCATTTTTTTGCCAAACAGGCATGGAATTTGACCTTGCACGCATTGATATTGTCAGGTTATAACTTCATGACTTGTCATTATTCTCACCTCCCTGTTACTTGAATTTTCTGTCACCATATTCAATTTATTGCCAGTCAAATACATTAAATGGCCACTGGAAAAATAAATTGTCCTTCTTAGAAGGGATAATGTTGCCTCTAACAGATATACATGTATGTATGGCACTTGATTTGATCATGTTTCCTTTTATTTTTCAAACATCAACAAAAATGTGATATCAACATAAGAGCACCCTAGGTTGATAGCATGTTATATTGTGTTATTCCTTTACTCAATGTTAATTTTAAATTCTCATTAAAGAACTTCATTAAAATAATCATTTTTTCTCCTTTTCTTCTTGAACCCCCCAATTCCCATTGATTTCCATTTTTAAACAGTTCCAAACTTCACCCAAATAACTCAATTCATTGAAGTACTCAAAGAGGAAATTTCTTAAAACCTATAAAGGAATATTATCCCCAGCACTGGTTGAACAAACAAAGAGGACTGTATCTATCCACTGTTCAAATGCTTTATTTGCCCATTCTTTACAGGCTCTTATTTTACTAAATTCTAACAGCCAAGATTACACACATAACTTTTTCCAAAAGTAAATTGTTGTTGATATCATACCTTATCATTAGCCCAATCAGTTATTAATAACACAAGTGTGTTAGTATTGGACACTTGTCTACAATGATATTTCTAACAATATTAACAGTAAATAATAAATAAATACAAACGATATTTCTGACTCAAAAAAAACATGCACATAAAGTATCATGAGGAAATATTTGTAAACTGGACAGCTAAAGCACAGAAAGCAGTATTGAAAGTGACAAATCCTAGGAGATCTGCAATTGAACAAGCAAATATGTAGACAGGAATGGGACTAAATAAATCCAACAGTGCCAACATGACCACTGTTCCCTTTAAAGCTGCACCTGGGATTTGCTGGATTAAACACCAGTAACTGTTTGAGTATGCAATTGCAACATGGCTCTCTGGAAGAGCACTTGCAATAAATGGGATGCTGTAACTTCTAAATAAATCTTATGATGATGATGATTCGTCCCTCATCTCAAGCTTACCAGCCCTTACCGGTATTTTATTGTAAGCTCTAAAGATGACGAAATGTTAAAAATGTTCAAAGACTTATGTAATCACTCCTACTAAATAAACATGAGCATTTTTTTATCTCCAGTGGTTGAAAAAAAAAAGTGGTTGAAAATCCATAAACAAACAGTCATAATAGTCATAAACAAACAGTCATAAGAGTTACACATGACGAGCTTCCAGCCGCCCAAAACCTATTATGCAAATTAGCTGAGGGCACATTGAATGTGCCCTCAGCTAATTTGCATAAGTAACTTTATGCCATGGTTTGACACCTTGTAGCTTCATGAAGATGGGATGAGGTGTTATTTCAATTAGTTGTGTGCTGTAAAAGATGACAATGCTGAGTGATGTTTATTACAATTCATTGCGAATAAAAATAATTTGGCTTCTCAGTCACTTTGTTTAGTAGCCTGCGTAGCTGGCGGTATTTTTCCTCGCGAAGGCAAAAACGAGCGCGAACAATATCGCATCCTACGCTTACTAATTTAATAGGCTAAGCTGGTAATAATGATTACGACAGAGCCAGGATGTCGAAAAACATTTATTTTAATTTTTCGGGGTATTATTTGCCTTGCTCCAGCACCAAACACTACAAGCTAAGGCTTAGGCGAGATGACACAATACATCGCCTATTTAAGCCAGTTATTATCGCTCGATCGCTTTTGATTGCTGCAACGACAGAATAAGCCAAAGTGCGATGTTATACATTCCGCTTCCAGGTATCTGCTACCCAGGGAAGACAGAATAAGTTAAAGCGCAATGTTAGACATTCCGCTTCCAGGTATCTGCTACCCAAGGAAGACAGAATAAGCTAAAACGTTAGACAACATTCCGCTTCCAGGTATCTGCTACCCAAGGAAGGCAGAATAAGCTAAAGCGCAATGTTAGACATTCCGCTTCCAGGTATCTGCTACCCAAGGAAGACAGAATAAGCTATTAAAAGCGCGATGTTAAGCATTCCGCTTCCAGGTATCTGCTACCCAAGGAAGGCAGAATAAGCTAAAGCGCGATGTTAGACATTCCGCTTCCAGGTATCTGCTACCCAAGGAAGACAGAATAAGCTAAAGCGTGATGTTAGGCATTCCTCTTCCAGGTATATGCTACCCAAGGAAAACAGAATAAGATTAAGCACGATGTTAAACTTAACGCTTCCAGGTATATTCTACCCAAGGAAAACTGAATAAGCTAAAGCGCAATGATAGCGATCAAGTTTCCAGGTAGAGCATATTATCTAAGGAAATCAGAATAAAGAACGCGATGCTAATATTTCGTCTCAAGGTATGTACAAAATCGTAATTATGATTGCTACTTACCAAAGGCCTCTTGTCTCTTTTTGTCTCGATTCCATAGCATCGTAGATCGGTCACGTCGTTAAGACGCAACGATTTTCAAAACCTCATATTTCCCGCCAGCATTGTGTTACACGCAAAACACAAATGCAATATCATGTTTTGAAGAAAACCTGGTATTACCCAAGATGTCGCTACAATAATTAGGTTGAAAACCTTCTATACTCAGTTGAAATACAGGAAGTAAAATATCAAAAGGAAAACTCAATAAAGCTGGGGAATGTTAATACATGATACCAGTGTAGCTCGAATAAATTATAATCGGAGTCATGAAAGCGCCACGTCCCATGCGTCCTCTAACATACATTTCTTCACATAAAAATCAATAGCCTTAGTCTAAAAACTGATCGATGTCGGGTTCTTTGCTCGACCTACATACAAATCAACGCACCTTAGTAAAGCAAATTAATATGCGCAGCTTTCTAAGAGGCATCGAGGAGAATTTGCAGGCTTACGTAAATAAATAATAAATTCCCGCCAGATAATTCTCACACAAAATTATGATTCTGTTTTGACAGCCTGCCCAGGAAAATCTACTAAAATCACCCGGTTTTGATTGCCACAAAGGACTGTGGTGGCGGTCTAGGAAAGAAAATATATCATAAAACTGAAACGACGAACATCATTACAAACGGCGTGACAAGACTGAATAATTCTCTGGTTCTGTTTTGGGTCTCGTTTCCTGGCGTATGGTGACAAATCGTACAACTTAAACCCTTTCTGTTGTTGGCATTCGACAGAGCCAGAAGAAGGTTAACCGAAAATCAGACTTACTAACCTTAAAATTCCCGCACTTGCGCTGACTGCGCTCGTTCTTTCCTGTAATAATTTTTGCTTTACGACGTGATCGCTTTTCTCATAATCTTAATGTATGTCACGCTGTTAAATAACCGCACGGACACATGCCGACCGCACGTGTTGATATAATTCTTTGCATTGCTGACAGAAATGATTCGCGTCAAATATCGCTTTTAATGAATACATGCTGCGAATTTTTTTCATGGCCTAAGTTCCTCATGTACCAAACCAAGTTGGCTAGGATCAGCAAGTAAAAAATAAATAGACTGGTTGAGCATAAATAGATAAATAAATAAATAATTTGCAACAATTTACCGTAAGATAAATTATGCCAAAAGCCGCCTATCCTCATGAAACAAACTACACGTTCGTTCGAGTGTATTCGTAGGCGAACAATTTCACTTGATCAACATTTAAAAACAAGTGATCAGGGGAAGATGTAAGACTTCAGCTTAAATTACCCTGATTATTTTCTATTTCGCGCGTGATCTATGAGTGCGGCGAGCTTTATACTGTACGCACAAACCATATTAAATGAACGGCCAAAACAAGACCTCTAACACTTTACCGTGTTCCTAAAGCCCGTATATGTATAACTTGTCTTTGTTTTTCTCTTTTTCTTCACGCATGTTTGAACCACCAACCTTCAGCCTTTTCCGCCATTTTGTTTATCTTGACCTCAGCCGTAATCTCGTACCCAGATCTTCTCACTCACTTCGCCTTAGCCGCCATTTTGAATACATTTCCATCCTCGTTGGAAATTTTGGTCACGTGATTCTGCTGTGTGCCTCTTCTCCTGAGCCGCCGCCATTTTAAAAAGCGAGAAGACCCTGGGGACGAGGTTGGCTGGCGTCCTCGGATGATTTCCGCAAATATAACGGACATTTCTTGTGAACGTTCCTTGAATTTGACGTCGAAAGGAAGTTGTAGTTCCCTTCCATTTCTTCAAAAAAGATGGTTGCCTCTTTCTCGAATGTTGTGCGCTGGATTCTAGCGACCGTTTTTGTTTTCGGGTCACTTCGGCGATCTGGTAAGAACTTCATCTGAAAGTTCAAAGACCTTCGAATTCTTCGAACGGTGCTCTTTCTCAATTGAAAACATTTAAGCTTATTTTGACTTAACTTAACCTTAATACTGGCTTGTATACTCTGGTTATGTTGTGTTGTCTTTAATTTTCTTGCGTTTTCAGAGGGTTTTCAATGGACGAGTCAACCTGAGAATACTACGATCGTGGTTCAGGGAGTAAACAGTAGTCTTGTAACTCTTATATGGCGGTACGATCTCCGTGGGGCCCAAATCAATGCTGTCTTCATTAAGAGAGCTACACCTGGCAGTAATTCTGTTCCAATCACCATCGCATCAAAAACCGGTAACAGGGGATTCAATGTCTTGAAAAGTTTCGAAAGTGATTACAAAGCTCTCTCGGATGACCCTGTGAAAATAGAACTACGTGTACAAAACGTTGACGACAGCGAGGAATATTCCTACTTTATCCAGTTTCTGTACTATTTCAGCGATGGAAACGTGAAAGATTCTAATTCCCGGCAAGTACAAATTGACGTGAAAGGTACGTAAAAGTCTCCTTTTGGTTTGATTTGTTTCTCTGCCATCAGCGCCAAGTGACATACATGTGTATTACCGTCGTCCATGAAAGGGTATGCTTACAGCCTTTATCATCAAGTTCCTCATCAGTCTGCGTTCCCGTTTGGTATGTTTCACAGAAATGGCAATTGGTAGTTCTCGATCGCCACCAGCAATCGCACAATAGTTCCGTTAGCGTTTTGGTAAAGTTTACTGGACTATTTCAGTTTACATGATATTGTGATGTTTAATTCTTGAAATAATATTAACATTTATATGATTAACTACTCTTTCTTTCGTTCACCTATTGCAGCCTATTGGGCTAAGTTCCGAGTAAGAGTTAGATTAGACCTTTTATAATTTTCGAGCTAGGATTTCAACCGCGATAACTTGCAAATTTAAGCTGTAAGAAAAATTCCGTTATCCTAGGGTGTCATTAAATGAAATACTTGAGATTCTAAAGTAAAATCGACTGCTGGTTTCCGCAGGAATCGCTTCTTTCGACAATTTACCGAGTTCCAAAAAAAAAGGAGATCATTGCGCTGTGTAACTTCATGGTTTGAATATCTTTTTGAGGCTTGCGAAACCAATTAATTCGAAAGATATTGTGCTTTTCAGCGCGTCATTTTGTGTTTAATTATAATATTCACGCTACCTTTTGCATGTACTTTCGAAATATGCGGTGTAGTTAAAATAATAATATACTACCATTATGAAAGCATTTGGTTACACAACGACATTGTCACCCAGAACTGCAATTTTATTCTTACTAGAAATCCGCAGTATTTAGGCACGATGAGTCATGGCGTGATTCGCATGTTACTCCCACAAGTGAATATCGGGTGTTGTGTCATCTTCCTTTGTGTTGAATATTTGAAAGTCAAAATAAATGGCTTACCGCATACAATATATGTCGGTGAACTTCTGGCAGTTAGTCTTTAAGCTGCTTGTGTATTTAATAGTCCTCGGTAGCTTTCTCGCTTCAAGCAATTGCTGCTGACAATTAGTACTAGTACAGTGTATGAAAGGCTTGACATGTAGCATGTTGAGTGAAACAATTGACGGATCGTTTCACTACCGTTCGGAAAAAATTTCGCACTCTTTTGTAAATTAATATATTGAAGTCTTGAATTTATTATTATAGTTTTGTAGTAAGATGCTTTTTAAATCCGTTCTTGGCTTAGCGGATTTCGTGGATTTCTTTTGTAAAAATTTATTAACTTAAAGAGAACATAAACACTTGAAATTGTAATACGATGCAGTAGATTTTCACCCAGACCCACCCAGATCATGTATTAAAAGTGGAGTAGTCGGGAAGTTTAAGGTCGGCACACACGAGAGGATGGACTAGTCGTAGGGACTTGTTGCAGTGACTAGTTCCCTGTAGTGATTACATGATGGGACTAGTTGTGGTGACAAGTCCCTTGACGGGTTTACATACATTGGCCTGTTAATAGCAAAACAGCAAAACTTAGGGTGCTCTAACTGAAATTGACCAAAACATGGAGTTGGAAAATGGAGGGGTCCTCAGCAGTGAAACCAAATTCACTAAGTTAACTGCAAAACATTGAAATAAATTGGCTCGTTTGTCATTTGCAATTTCTATTTTTTTTCCTGTGTCCTATAATTATTGCTGATACAGAAGCAATAAATGACGACTGTTCAATCAAGACCTCTAATACAGACAAATACACGTACAAGATTTATTCTCCCGGCCAAGTGACAAAAATGTAAAAGATCCGATTGAATATTTTAATTTTGTTGTAGGGACTTGTCCCACAAACAATTCACAAAAAGGGGCCAAGCATAGTTTGTGGGACAAGTCCTGTCACACACCTTCAAACCAGTTAGAATCCCGGCCTGGGCAATCGATAAAATCAATAATCGATACAATGTACCATTTAATAATAATCAATAAAATTAGTTAATTATGTTGTAGATCGACAAAAATCAATAAACAGATTTGTTGTGAGTAGACGATATTTATCGAATTTCCAATTACTTTTATTGGTAACATTTATTGTGTCTCAATATGTGAGCTTTAACAATGACAACAACTTCTGTAACCGGTTTTCAGAATTTTATTGCTATATGAAAGTATAAACTAAATTCGGTTTTCAGAGAACATCACGGCTTTATAATGATGGCTAGTTGGGAGAAAATAATTATATTCCGTATTGGGCGGAGTCGTGACATCTTTTGGGGGTACTTGAGTCGACACAGCACAGTTATCCTGCCAGCTTAAATAATAAACCACATTTACTAAAATACAAAATACAGTTTTACGGCTTTACTTTATTTATGCATTTTTTCCATCATTCTTGACTGCCCATGGATGTAACAACTACATGAATGAGAGTGAATTACATAATTTGTAAGTGAACCTCTTAGGTATGTTAGTAACATTCTTATTGGTTAATAATGAGACATGCTATACATGTACATGTACATGTATTATCAGAGTGTGTATAAGGTGATATTTATGCGTTAAGAACAGATGCTGTTGTTGCGTCTAGTTGAACTCATTCTCTGGAAGTTTCACTGAAGTTTCCTTTTTTTTCCATTTTCAGTGCCTCCAAAAATAACCAAACGGGAACCAGAGGGAAGATTAGTCGTTAACGCTGGACAGACTAAGAACCTGACCTGTGAAGCATCTGGTGACCCAAAGCCAAATATCACCTGGACAAGAGAACGATTCACCGAGGCTCAGTTCAATGCATCTGGTAACCAGCTCCATCTTGGTAACATACAGAGGAAAGACATTGGAGGATACAAATGTACTGCTGATAATGGATTCGGCACCGCCACTGGACTCTTTGTCATAAACATTAACTGTAAGTAACATTAATCAAAGAAAAAGTTGTATTTACTGAAATAGCTTCAGTACAGGCAACTGGGATTGCAGCATCTACAGCTGTCTATGATATATGCTGGCATACAACAAGCACCAATATTCAGTTCAAAGCTTATTAATTAAAAAATCTTCAATCAAGTCCAGTCAAAAAAAATTAATAAATGCTGAATTTTACCACAGTTAAGAGCGGTTTGCTGTAAGAACCGACTAAGGGTATGCAAGATAGAAAAATCCGATTTTCTCAAAATCTGCCAGAATAAAGGCTTTGGTGAACTAGTTCTAAAAATATAAGTTTCGGGTCGTTTAGGTTTTTATTTATTTTTTAGTGAATATTTTCGTATTTTGCCCTTCACGGCAGTCAAAATCAACGCCAAAATCGGGACTTTTCCGGAGACTCCTGTTCAAATATTCAAAGCGTCCTAAATAAGATTAACCCAGGGAGTTAAAAGATCTTATTTCCTCTGTTAATTAGCAGTGTCAAAGTTTCATGAAAAGCGAACGTGAATTTTTAATGGAATTTTAAAATTTATACCCAACAACGGTCGTTAGCAACAACCCAATTTAGCCTAAATTCAAGGCTCAAAAAAGCACTCTGGTACATGGCTTTACACAACGAGACTATACTCGGGGAAAGAACAATCACTTCAACTAAACATCGGCCGAAAAACATTTTGGGACAAATGAAACGGCGAATTTTGAGAGCGCTTTGAAAACAGGCTACTTGAGTAATATGAGCGACCCTTTGACCTTTCATGTCAACGGAAATCAACACACAGCAGCTCTTAAAATGTGACTTTCCTTCGCCAGAATACAAGTTTGCTTGTTTTTCTAGAATGTTTTCAAATAGAGGAAACTAGGATTTTGAATTTGGAGGCCTTTGTTCCCAATAATGAACGATGTTGGGCAATTTAGAGAAATATGTTATGAAATTGACCTACTCTATTTACCACCGAATTATACATTCAAAGTCTGTTTACAACGGGAATGCGGAATCAATAATGAAGTAAAAATCCGATTCATGAAATGCTTAGGAAATAACTCTTACCTAAGTGAGCTTTTCCTGGCTAGAAACTGCAACTTTCATTGCAAAACACACAGCGAGATCGCCGAGCCGTGTTGCACGTGAGTTGTCAAATGTTTCTACAATGCGGTCGAGGTTCCCTGTGTTAACGATTAACCAGATTTAGGCCCGCATAGCGTGCAGTCGGAAACAACACTATGGTGAGGAACTCTTGTGCTTCATAGGAAAAAAGAAGGGGGAAAAGGAAAAAGAGAGCTTTTATTACATATATATACTTATTATTATATTTTTATTTTTACATCCAAACCGGTGACACGTACAATAGAGTTCTTCTGTTGCTGATAGGTTGCCGGAGGAAATTTGATGTTCACAACAAATATTAGTCCAAGAACGTAGTGTTAGGGCTTATATGAAGTTTGCACATCAAATTTCCCAGGGAACCTATCACACATAGGGCCTGAGACAGAATCCCTCTACTGTTTTTATCGTCCAACGCTAATTTTTGAGCGAAAATTGCCAATATGCATTGATCGGGTGCCACTGAGGAGAGACAGTATCGCGTCACGTGATCGATTTCGACCAAATGGAGCACGCTAAAATTTAGCGTTGTAGTAAAGGTTATGGAGCGTCTTGTTGGACAAGCGCCTGAAGCGTAGTAAACACACAAAATTCGTTCAATTATTCACTCCAGAAGGCTCTTCCTTGAACTCCCATTCTTAGTGAAACATTTTACCTTTTGGTAAATAAAACACATAAAACCCACAAATGAGACTGAATGTCTCTCTAGTTTTCGATAAAACAGCAGCCACTTCCCTCGACTGGTTCCGCTACTGCATGGGATACATATGTATGGGATAGACATGTGCACACGCCATAATACTTACAAACAGTCTTTAGCACGGCTGTTCTCAGCCTTTTCTTGCTGCCTTTCCTATGCATGTCGCACAGGTTCAACTTGTCATAAGCGATAAGATTGTAATAATAATAATAATAATAATAATAATAATAATAATTTTATATTACTGCTCTACTGTTCTTACCCCCTTCTCCCTACCCTTAGTTACATAACTCAACCATGGACTTGGCAGCATTTCATTTCTTTGCTAAGAGTCTTTAATTAGAAGGTCTAATGTCCGCTAAGGAAGAAAGATATTGCACCCTGCGCCATGCGAGAAATACATCTGCCCAAGCCAAAATACTAAAAAAAACACTCCTAAGCATGGGTATGCTTAGCGTTTTCACGCTGCCTTTCTTATGCAAGTCGCACAAGTTCAGGCCAGTGTTGTAAGCGATGGCGTGCTATAACTGTAGAAGCCCGATCTAGTACAATCTATCGGGTATAGACTTTTGCTTCTCTAGCGCAGCACTATGACTTAAACGCTTACCACGAAGTATAAAAAGCCAACTCGCCTATCAGAGTGACGCAGCTTGTAAATTATTCTCGAAGAGTACAACTCATCCATCGTGCAGTGAGGAACTAGTACCTGGAGAACAACATCGACTAATCTGCTTTCTTAGCAACTCGAATATATGCCAAGTTCTTGCCTGTTCCCAGTTTGTTGCGCAACTTTGATTAGTAGTCTCTTTTTCATGGCAAATGTTTCAGTAAAAAAATTAGGCCAGTATTTTCCTTTGCCAACGTCAAACGCTCTCTCTCCAAACTGTTACCGTGTCACAAGAAAACTCAAAATTGATTAACATGTTTACACCGTCGAATTTACATGAGGAAGTTGCAAGTGACAGTCGCAAGCTATTTGTAAATCGTGACAATCATTCATGTGTCTAAGTTCGTGAGTTCCGATAGCCTGCGTAGCAAGCACTTCAGAAGACTTTTCCGCCTTTTTGAGGCATTTTACGTTTTGGCCGCGCCAAATTAAGGCGCGCGCAAAAAAGGAAGGAGCGGGAAGTTGGGGGGGGAGGGGAGGCGAAAAAAGGAAACGCTTGCCCGCAAACGCCACAAGTTTGAAAAAAGTCCCTTTAGCACTCAAGGTTTGGTGAATTCGTGGCGTGACAGCTTGACAATAAAGCAACAAATAGCAGATCACCGGATGTTACAAATTTACTTTCGTCAAAATCAAAACATGCTCCACGTAAGTCAAACCCACGAACTGCAGAGACGAAGAACTCGGAGATGTGATGTCGAAACCTCGAAAGTTGGAAACTCAAAGGGGGGCGCTTCAGGATTTGTCGTTGTAATTTCAAAGTTAATAAATTTGGAAATTTATCTCTGCTAGGAAAATCGGTTTTATTTCTTCGGGAACCTTTTCAAAGCGTCGGAAAGAAAGGATTCTTAAGGAGCAATTCTTGCTGATATCTTCAGAGTGGTTACAGTGGAAGTTGTTGAAAACTTGTATAGCTATTTTCGGAACGTGTCTGCAGTCTTTGTGCTCGAAAAATTAGGAACTTAAGGGCATTATTCGAAGTTATTCGGAATGCAATAAGTATATGGAGTCTCCTGTTTCCCAAGCTCCACCAAATCAACGTATCAACTTGTCTAATCGGCTGCTCCAACCTCCATCAGGCAACAGTCTTTGTAGAAAGAGAAAGCTTCCCGAAAGTCCCTGAGATTTGAAGCCACCGAACAGCCGCCTTCTCTTCTAGAGTCAAACCTGGCCATGGAAATTTTCCAGCTGGAGAGAAACAGTTAGTTGTGTTGATGCGGTCACGCTCAAATTAACTTAACTGATTTGATTGGCGTCCTTTGGCGTACGGGTTTTTCAAAATCGTGGAGTTTGCGGACAAACGTTTTTTTCCTCCCTTTTCCCGGCCCCTTCTCCCACTTCTTTTGCGCTCGGCCCAATTTTTGCGCGGCCAAAAAGCGAAAAATGCTTCGAACGTACGAAAAACCCTAGGCCCACAGAAACGCTTGCTACACATGCTAGGGTTTCGATAGTATCTTTTTCTCTTTCTGGGTAACCGAAATCCACTCTGCAGACACCCGTCCAGGTATTGGCCTTCTTTAGAGCACATGATGCTACACAGCAGTTGATAGCACCCAGCGTACTCACGTCGTAGGATAGCGGTGTCGATGGTGGGATTCTTGATCCCTTGAGTTATACAGCAGAGTTCTCTTGTGATGTCGGCGACACGGGCAGTTGTTGCTTCTGTTTTTGTTTTTCTCTCTGGCAATGCAGGTGGGCAAGGGTCTTAACATATGGTTACTGTGCTGAATGCAGTAAAGTCTGTTTCCTACCGGTAAAGCATGCTAGCTTGTTGAGAATCATTGTCCTGATGATTTGCGGAGTATTCAGCATTTTTCCAGGGACAGGCAGAGGAACCGCTGCCCAAACGGGAGATATTAAGTGAGAAAAATCTCTGTGATACCTGCCAGATTGTACTGGATGAAGTACTTTTTTAAGTATAAAATTAAATTTTTCACAACCTCATCGCATATGACTGACTCGAACCTGTGCGACATCCATAGGAAAAACAGCATGAAAAGGCTTGTCTACGGGTGTGGCTGCTGTATCATAGAACACGAGCAGTGAGAAAGACATTTGTGAAGCACAGGAAATAGGAGACGTCAGCAAGCGGGCGAGCAATATATGTAATAAAAGCTCTCTTTTTCCTTTTTCCCCTACTTTTTTTTCCTATCAAGCACAAGCGTTCGTCACCATAGTGTTGTTTTGCGACTGCACGCTATGCAGGCCTAAAATCTGGTTAATCGTTAACATAGGGAACCTCGGCGGCACTGTACAAACATTTGACAACTCACATGCAACACGGCTCGGCGATCTTGCTATGTGTTTTGCAATGAAAGTTGCAGTTTCCAGCCAGGAAAAGCTCACTTAGGTAAGAGTTATTTCCTAAAAATTTCAAGAATCGTTGTTTTACTTCGTTATTGATTCCGCATTCACGTTGTAAACAGACTTTGAATGTACAATTCGGTGATAAACAGAGTAGGTCAATTTCATAACATACTTCTCTAAATTGCCCAACATCGCTCATTATTGGGAACAAAGGCCTCCAAATTCAAAATCCTAGTTTTCTCTATCTGAAAACATTCTAGAAAAACAAGCAAACTCGTATTCTGGCGAAGGAAAGTCACATTTTAAGAGCTGCTGTGTGTTGATTTCCATTGACATGAAAGGTCAAAGGGTCGCTCATATCACTCAAGTAGCCTGTTTTCAAAGCGCTCTCAAAATTCGCCGTTCCATTTGTCCCAAAATGTTTTTCGGCCGATGTTTAGTTGAAGTGATTGTTCTTTCCCAGAGTATAGTCTCGTTGTGTAAAGCCATGTACCAGAGTGCTTTTTTGAGCCTTGAATTTAGCCTAAATTGGGTTGTCGCTAACGACCGTTGTTGGGTATAAATTTTAAAATTCCATTGAAAATTCACGTTCGCTTTTCATGAAGCTTTGACACTGCTAATAAACAGAGAAAATAAGATCTTTTAACTCCCCGGGTTAATCTTATTTAGGACGCTTTGAATATTTGAACAGGAGGTTCCGGAAAAGTCCCGATTTTGGCGTTGATTTTGACTGCCGCGAAGGGCAAAATACGAAAATATTCACTAAAAAATAAATAAAAACCTAAACGACCTGAAACTTATATTTTTAGAACTAGTTCACCAAAGCCTTTATTCTGGCAGATTTTGAGAAAATCGGATTTTTCTATCTTGCATACCCTTAGTCGGTTCTTACAGCAAACCGCTCTTAATATTTTGGGTCACTGAGTTTACCACCAAAAAAAAACAGTTGCTGTCACACACCAAAAGTGTGCATTGTTTCGGAGATTACTGCTAGTAGTGTGCACTGCAAGTGTATTGTTTCCTTTAACATGCATTTAATGAGTTTGGATCCAACCTCTGTGTGTAAATTTTACTCATGCTTCCAGAGAATTTGCTTATTATTTGAAGGGTTCGGTGGGAACAGGGTGCAGGTGACGATTTGAGGTTCAAATCTAAATTTTTCCAATTCAGTTCAGTTTTGGGATGCAGGTTAAAACTGCAGCAAATATAGAAACAGGAGAGTTGATTTTTGGTTGATTTCTTTTGTTTTAGATTTTGAAAACACTGCAGTTCAATAATGTTGTTTTCAAATGTCAATTTGCTTTCTAATGTTGTGTAACTGATCATTTGAGTGAAAACCCTATAAGTTTTCTAATTTGGCTCACAAAGCCATTCCATTTTCAAGCGAGTGAAAGTTTTTTGCTTCTAAAACAAATGTATTCATTATTTGAATAATTAAAAATTTTTGGCTGGGAAAGCTACTCGTCAATTGTTTTGTCTTTGTTATTGACTGTTGTGTTTAGGAAGTGATGTTGTTGGAACATTGGCTAATTAATTTGCTTGCTGAGGTGGTTGAAATAACTTGATATACAAGCAGTTTCCATCAAGGTGTACCTGAAAAAAAAAAAAAAGCATGCGTGGCCTCGCTAAATGAAACAGGGTCCCCAAAAGCTCCAAGTAATAGCATGCATGACTACATTTTTTGTCATTCATTGCATTGGTAATATGGAAAGTCCAAGGAAGTTATTGTTCATTTGGTTTTTGCTATCAGTTTGTGCTTTAAAATAATTCTGTACCTTCAAGCTCAATTTCCTTTTGTGATATATACATGTACATTTGTAAATTGACATCTGTATTTGTAATTTTATTTGGTTTCTGTCTAGTGCTCTAGTGCTTTGAAATTTTCATTAGCCAAAACTGAATTTCCATGAGTTTGTGAATACATGTAGTTGGCTACCGTTAGTCTTGAGGTCAACTAAATCCTGAGAGAGCTTTTTAGAAAAGGCTTCCACTAGGTACTCTGTAGGGTTATTTATTAGATACTTGAGGCATTTATGAGCATTTAATAGAGAGTGGGTGTTTATTATAGTTGTAGATCACTTACCAAATCAAGTGCTGGAAGTTGTGAGCCACTTATTTGCCAGACTCAAACGTAAATGTAAAATAATGTTAAGAGTCAGATGATAAATTATCTTACAGGTGGTCAAAACCAGTGTAAAGAAGTAAGAGTTCGAATGACAATAAGAGGACCTGAAGATTGGAAGAATGAATATGGGAGTAAAGGCTCTCCTGAGTTCAAGACATTGGAAACAAAATTAACCTCAGAAGTAAGTTGTAATTAATGCTTTAAGCCTTGATATCAATATGGACATTCTCCTTAGTGCTACAGTCCATTTCTTGTGGTACTAGTTGAGAGAATGTGTGCAAACATTATAGCACTTGACATATTATGTTTGGCGATCATTTCCTTTATTCTTGTGACCTGTACATGTATGTTTGATCAAGTTGGGATATTGTAAGGAGAAATTACATGTAGTTGCTTGTCACTATTGGGGCTTAAAGGGTTAATCCATTGTTGAAAAACAGTTTGAAATGTTATGGTTGTTTTTTTAAGGACACGATTCATGAAGCATCTTTTTAATTGAAATATGGATAACTTCAAATCCAATTTTCTCTCATGGGGTCACCATGGGAGCAAAACTACAGTATATCCATAAGTTCTTCTTATCTGTTCTCAAAATGTGACCGTGCTGCAAGTATTTTTTTCGGTAACTTAATTTTTGCACTTACTGCTAGAACGTTGACTGGAAATCGTCTTACATTGTAATTATTTTGGTTCTACTACTCACCTGCAATCAAATTTTTCTAGAATGTGGATATACATAACTTACAAGACAAGACCTTCTTTGAGCTAATTTTATGTGAAGGATTGACAACAGCTGCAAACATTTACCAACAGAAATACTACATTCTTCAATATGCTTTATCTCCAAAATCTGCATGGAGGAACCCCCCAATTTTCTTTGTCTTTCTGATATGTGTTGGTTATTACCTTACTGCAGCAAAAGGTTTCATAAAAAAATATGAACATGGGAAGCATGTACATGTCATTTTTTCTAAACGATTAGATCATTCTATCTTCTGTCAACAGATCACAGCCTTGTACAGCCGTCTTCCTGAGAATGATCCACAAAAGCTTTATCAAGTTTCTGTTGAAGAATTCAGGTGAGCACTTGTATTCAGTATGCATTGTCATTTACAACTGTTTTACCGTCGATGTCATCTAAGTATGGACAGGTGAAGAAAAACTCTTTTAATTGGATATGAAACGTGGCATGCTTGGCTGCCAAACGTTTGAAGTTTTACCGCCTTAAACTTGCATTCCTACAATTGTACATGTGTGATCAGGTTTCAACCCCACAATTTGTATAAATATTTGACAAGGTCAACATGTTTTCTCATGTGCCATTTAATATTCTTGAATCTCGAAAAAGAAAAAGAATCTAAAATCTGCATTTTCTAGGTCTTCTTTATTTTCTAGTCACTCGCCATTTTAGCAAAACATGCTCCAGCAGCCCTCAAACTTCAAAGGTTTGGCGGCCAAACATGTCACCTTTGACACCCAGTTACATGTTTTACCATCACGTGTCCAGGCTTAGATGAAAATGACGGTATTATAAAGGCATTAAATTGCTTTGAGGGAGATGTAGTGATTGTTTCTAAAGCTTTTGTAAATCTTCTACTCCATCCTGAAAGGTACATGTATCTTTCAGGCTAGAGATATCTCATGTCAAAGTTTTCCCGGTAACAATCTTTTTGCTCTTACTATGAATCATATGTAGCAGGGAAGTAATTGAACCCTGCACCTTTTTTATTTTTTGCTCGGGCAACCAAGCTAGGAAATGCAGTTGGCACAGAAAATTTCATTGCTTATAATGCACAGGTCCAAATGAAGTGTCTCTGATTTTCCCTGTGCCGAGGTCATGTCGTTGGTAATCGAGGATTGGAAAAGCCCATATGATTTGATACGTTACATGTTCGGACAATTTTTGGACTTCTTGCCAAGCAATCGGTCAACATCCGTGGAAATTGACAAGGCGACTTTTCAGCATCACTCCAACTTGGGGCATTCCTTGTCGAATTGGGGGGCAAGATGACATAGAATTGCAGGGGAAAATAAGTGAAGTAATTTTTTTACTTTTTTGACCTGCTATCTGTCTCATGAGTTCCCTTTTCTTTGCTACATTAGTGCAAGACATTTGACTTTTAAGCTACTGAAATTAAACAAAGTGTGTGTAATTTAGCAGATATGTATCTGTTTAGATGAAGCAAATACAGGCAAATCTTTATTTATTCTGCTGTGCCACACACACACACACAAAGAAATTGCAAGAAAGATACAAAAGAAAGGAAGAAAAAAATTACTTGGGTATTACCTCAGGTGCATTACGCGTTGCTTATTATAAAATTGATTTATTGTTAAGATATTAATTAAAATTAGAGTAGTGAGGAGACCTCCAGAAACCACCAGGCTTGTACGAGGGAGGCCTTAACAAACATAACATGAACTTTATTTACACACGAATTTTGAGTGGCCAGAAAGGCTAATATCTCCGTGCAACAAGAAACGTGAAAACAAAGAAAGAGAGGAAAAAAAAGAAACTTATTACTTTACAAATATCTAAAATAATTACCTGAAATTTTGCATTGTTCATTGAAAAGAAACTGTTTCCAAAAGATGTTTAAAACTAGTTAAAGAACATTCTCTTCTGATATATTATCCTTCCCTGTAATTACTGTAAATCATGTGCTAGTTTTAGTTGTTTGTCTCATAAAGCAGCCTCAAAAGCAACTACTGTATATCTTAATAGTGCTAAATGTACCTCTGGTTTCAAAATATACAATGAATTTGGAGAATTTTGACTTAGAAGTTCCCATTGATAACTGGTTCTGTTCTGCTCTGTTCTGAAGTAAAATATTGTTAACTTTCCTTTGATCTTCACCTAAATTATGCATGCAACATTTTTCAAAAGCGAGTTTAAGTGATAGTTGTTTTAGTTTATTAGCCGAAGACGTCATGTGAATCCCGCAAAGCAGAAATGCCTATCACTTGAGTGCGCAGCATCCAGTGGCGGCCCGGGGGAGAGGGGGTACTGAGTGAGTTTTTGTGTGGGGTCTCTAAAAACTTTGATACAAATTTCCTGAAGAAGCAATCAGAAGTTGTACACAAACCCTTTATTTTGCGTGCAATTTTAATGTCACGCTATAATATAACTGTCACGAGGTCACGCTTCTTTTTACTCAATTTTTTGTTGGCAAACCACAAACCTTTTGTTGGGAGGGGAGGGGGGAGTTGGGTAGGCGGGGTTGAAGTGTCAGCGTGGGACCGAACGGAGGTGTAAACCCATAATGTTGTCATGATAAATTTCACCATATTGTGAAACAAAATGTCATCGGCTTTGCGCACAATTTAAACGTCACGCGATAATTAACTGACACGTATTAATGCTGCCTGGTGTTAAGTTGGTTAACCGTAAGGTTTATTTTGAAGCGGGGGAGGGGTGGGGTAGGCAGGTTTGATGGGTTAAGGTGTGACCAACCAGAGATGTAAAACCCATAGTTTGTCATGATAAATTTCACCATATTGTAAAACAAAATATCTTCAGCTCTGCACGGATTACCTCCTATGTTTTGCAATATGTTTTCTTGTTCCAGAGGAGTTCAATTTTTTTTGTTTTTTTGGTAGTGATAACATTGTAAGTAGTTACAGCGTGGAGACAAATCACAAAATGAAGAATGTCTCTGGAGATAAGTGCTGTAAATATATGTTTTGGAATAATGTGGCATCAGTAATGTACAATTTTGTACCTTGAGAAAGACACAAAACGATGCATACTGTGATATTGCCATGGGAACCATTTGCTTCCAGATCTCTTTCATACAGACATTTCCCTTTTTTTTGGCTTTACAAACATCATGTACTTCCTGAATGGTTAATGAATAAGCTAGCCAGCACAATATGGGCATATTGTGTGTACACGTGAAACAGTATCATCTCTTACTCCTCTTAGAGTCACTAATGGTAAATATGGTACTTACCAGACACTGCATGGATTGTAACCTAACAGGGAACAAATTTTTCATATTTTTGGCTTTACAAACATCATGTACTTCCTGAATGGTTAATGAATAAGCTAGCCAGCTCAATATGGGCATATTGTGTGTACACTTGAAACAGTATCATCTCTTACTCCTCTTAGAGTCACTAATGGTAAATATGGTACTTACCAGACACTGCATGGATTGTAACCTAACAGGGAACTAATTTTTCATACAGTTTTTCACAAGTTAAAATATATTTTGGTATGTTATGCAACCTGACCCATACTTAGCCAACAAAATGGTGAATGCATTTATGAGAAAAAATTTAGCATTACATTTATGGCAATGCCAACCCGCCATTTGCAATCTGGTGTTTTAAAATGGAACATTTCTTCTAAAGTTTGAGTAAATCAACAAAAGCAAAGCACATGAAAAGGCAGCTTTCTTACCATTAGCTGAAGTATTTAGTTACTTGATGCATGCTGTCTCCTTGGGATGTTTTGATGTTTACAACTGCATAATTTCAGCAAGTGTGTGGTTTGCAAGTGAATTGATAGCCTTTGTGAAGGTGCCTGTCAAACATCAGCCCACTTTTTTGTACTTTTTTCGTTTGTATTTGTGTTACTGACACAAGTCAACTGGTTATTTTACATAGAATAATCAATCAAAATACACTGTAAATACTGCAGCTGGCGTTGCAGTCGATCATCAGATAATTTGTGATAGACTGGACTTGCAATCCTGCACTCCTCTAACTTGTCCTTTGGACCATGTAGAAAATTGTCTTGTTGTGCTGTGGGTTTAAAAATAGGCCCATGCATGTACATCGTACCCTACGTGATTGAAAGACTTTCCCAATCCCTTCTGAGAGTCCCTTTAAATGGGGAATAACTACCGGTACTGATTTCTTGTCGGTATGTGTGTGTGTGTGTTTTTTTTTTTTTTTGTATTGTGGTTGTTGTTGCCTACTGATTTGAATAAAGCAGTTAAACAGAGTTCTATTTCTTTTTAATTGGCTTCTGTGAATGAGAAAATACACTGTACAGCTTGGCTGCCAGTATTCATTTCAAATGAAAAGTGTGTCAGTGTCCTGCAAGGAACTCTTCTTGTAAAAAAAAGAGACAAGACAATACAGTCATGTAAAAACCACCTTAGGAACAGCAAAACTGGAGGTGCACTTGAGGACAGTGCCTCCTAATACAGATGTATTTTGGCAAAGAGTATGACTTTGGGGAAAAAGCAGATCTTTGCAAGAGTTATTGGAATCCAAATAGAAAAATGCACGGGTAACCATGCATTTTTCAGAGATAATTAAGCAACCATAATTCTAAAAAAGCGTTAAAATACAAATAATGTATGGCGATTTCTTTCCAAATTTAAGGTCAATTATCTCTGAAAAGTGCATGGTTACCCCCAGTTTTCTTTTTGGATTCTGATAGCCATTGCTAAGATCTGCTTTTTCCACTTAGTGTTAAAGTGCGCAAGAATATCGTTCTATTAGTAGGCAAATTCCTTAAGAAACCCGAATGTCCCGAGATGCGCAGAACATATGCGCAGTAGCAAAAGGAGGCACCGTCCTTAACTGCTGAATTCTGGACTGTATGCAAAAAGGTGGGACATTATGGGTTGACTTTGCAAGCTGGAGGAAAACCGAGGTAAACAACTCCACTTGGTATGTTTCATTTCTACAGGAAAGGGAGTATCAAGGCCACTTTAAATATGCAGTTCCAAGAAGGAATCACTGATAAGTCTCTGATAGAGCCTCTAGAGGATGCCATGTCAGATGAGACGCTTGGACCATTCACGGTTGATAAACAGCTGGAACTGAATCCAAGTATGTTAGGCTCTGAACTGTATTAATTGTTATGTGTGTGACTGGAAGATAGGCTACATGTATGTCGTCCACAAAAATATAAAACTACTTGTCAAAAGTGTTCATTTCAATGGCCACACTTCAGAATTTCGTCATCAGATTGAACGGTGTGTGTACATGTAGCGTGACTAACATTACCACGTTTCTCTTAAAACAAGCACTTCCTTTCAGCATCTGTTTCAAGTACTTCCTTACTGAAGGCCTGTGATTGGATAACCAGAGTTCTCTTGCTCGCTTCTGGATGTAGTTTGCATGTAGTTGTAATTATCATATACCGCTTTTTCAATTAACGTTGCAGGAAACCCTATTCAATAAGGCTGCATGCTGATACGGGTATTTTGGGTAAAGTTTCTATCAAGCCCTGTGCGCAGTAACCAATTAGTTTTCCCCTCTTTTCAGTTGATCCTCCAGATACAACCCCCTCTGGACAAACACCAACTCCAACAAAAGGTGACCCTGATACTGGTGCACGGGGTGGTACACGTCTATCAGATGGTGCACTGGCGGGCATCATAGCAGGATGTGCTGCATTTGTTATTGTCATTATCATTATCATAATTGTGTGCTGTATTAAGAAGAGAAAACAAGCAGGGGCAAGCAAAAGTAAGTTGTAATTCTAAGTTGGACATACATCAGGGGTGGATCCAGGGGGTGTGGATTGGGTGGCTAGCCACCTCCCTCTGTGAGTTCATTTAAGCTTGAAATAAGAAAGAGAAAAACTATTGATTTTGTCTCTGATTGTTCCGTATCGTTCTGTCAGGTCAGCTACCCCACCTTTAAAATCCTGGAACCGCCACTGATACATGTAATTGGTGATCACTAGTACTTTCGAAATATTTCTTTTACTTTCTTTTACTGTAACCTGTATCTTTAATTATTATGTCTTTTGTATTTTACGTATAGATCGGTATTGTGTTTGTATGTTGATATTTGTAGCCTTAATTAAGTTGAAGCTTTACATATAGAGGATATTACATGGTGGCCGGCGCGAAGATATGAATTTTATTTTCGAGTGGTTAAAACAATATTTTACGAACGAGTGCAGCGAGTGAGTAAAATATTGTTTTTTACTGTGAGGAAATAAAATTCGTATCTTAAAGCTGCCGTGTAATTTTTTTATTATTATTATAAAGACAAGAGTATTTTTGCACAAGCAACAGAGTAAAAGCGGGAAATGATGTCATCAATATCCTCACCAGTGAGGATATGGAAAATACGCCACACGAGTCCCTTTATTTATTTATTTATTGACCTCGCCTCCCACTTAGATCAGCTGGTTCTTGCAACCCGCAAGCTTTGATATTACTTTGTCCAGGGGCTGTGATGTAAAAAAAATTGTCGTTGTTGTTGTTGTTGTTGTTGTTGTTGTTACTGTTGTCACACTGTTGCAATGTTATCTGTCCAAGATTCTACATGTCTATTATTTTAAATTAAAACTATCAAACAGACATGTAACGCTGGTTTTCTAAAAGATCTCTCGAGCTATTGAGACGGATTCCGCTCAACATTCGAGCAATAAGTGCAAAAATTATTTGCTAAAAAACTGCTCATAGCACGGTAACTTTTTTAATCCTATTTGAAACATCTCACTGTAATTTGCTTCTCCAAGTGACCCCGCAATTAAATTCTTACTGTAAGCATTCTCGTAAAACTGTGCTAAAAATGGGCGCCATTTTGTTTTGAACTGACATGAAGCATCTTTTCAATTAGAATGTGGATAGCCTGCGTAGCAAGCGTTTCCGTAGGGCTTTCCGCAGGTTTGAAACATTCTTCGCTTCTTGAGCGCACGAAAATTGGGGCGAGCGCAAAAAAGTACGAAAAGATGCTTCATGTCAGTTCAAATATGGATAACTTCAAATTCAATTTTCTCTCATGGGGTCAGGTTGAGAACGTAAGTATTGATAGTTTCTCCTTCACGGTTTTTATTCAAAATGTAACCATGCTAAGAGTATTTTTTGGTAACTTTATTTTTGCGCTTATTGCTCGAACGTTCAGCTGAAATCGTCTTAAGTAAATACAATTCTTTAATTGCTCAACTCCCTAAACTTAGGCATTAGTCGTACATGTGTAATGTGTTTCCAAACAAATGTTGCCTTGTCGACTTCTAGACAGAGGTATTGATCTGATTTTTATTTTTGTTAGGCAAATACACTGAAGCAGATGGATATCGTATGTAAGTACATTTATACGTCTATGCTTTCAGTGGTAATAAGAACTGCTTCGTTATTATACTTAACTGTACAATCTTCCACTAAACCAAAGTGACGATAAAAGCGATAATATGTGTGTTGTTTGTTTGTTTGCTTGTTTTTATTTTCTTCTTTGTAAAAGGCAGAAGACATTTGCATGTCATAACGTGATAACTACGGCGATTTTTCTAAGAAACAAGGCAGAAAACTGAAATCCTTAGCCTAATGTTTTCAAGTTTCAATCCATTTCCATCCTTGTCATACACAGCCAAACTAACTCAGAAAACTATTAGAGTAATTTTAAACAAATCCGAACCATTATTTTGGGTTCCCTTTGATTGCAATATGTCTGCCAGCTCTTTAAAGTAACCCGTAGATATGCGTGACACATACAACTTCCTTATCAAATTCCTCTTTTCAATAGGAACAGACAGCCCCCTCCTTCTGGCCTGGGTACCGCTAGCCCAGCTTACGTTGAGGCCCGAATGTATGCGCCAGCCAATGCTACCAAGAAACAGGTAGGAAAAAAGATAACAATTGTGGCCCCTTGACTTTTGCAAGGTTATTCTAGAATTGGCTTACGGGAGCCCAGTGGTTGCCTTTTAACACTGTTTAGAGATTTTAAACAGCCTGATCCTATAAAGGGAGGCCGAGGGTCTCAGCCTGCCAATCACAATTCCCAACGGGTGCCGATGGGCGCATTTGACTGGTCAAAAAGGGGTGTACTTCGATTCGCACATTCTCGCATTACTCGCAAGATTCGTGGCGATAAATGAGATGAACAGCTAGTTTTTACCTAGGCGAAATGGGTGAACAATTCTTGAGTAATCGTGTGAATGGAAATGCAAGTCAATGTTTTCACCCCCGAACTTTAGCAACGACAATTTTCTAAGGACTAAAAGATTCAAGAGGCAAAATACCAGGGGCTATGAAAGCAAACCGAAACTGCCCTGGGAAAAGTAACAACTCGGCGCGGTATGAAGACGGCTTTTGCTAAATGCGGGCAACAAGCCATAAAATAAACCAAATCGAAGACTTTCACTTCACAGTAGTCATTAGTCCTGTATAGTGGGTAATATCGACTAATTCAAGGCAACCCAAAACATTACCGGTAACGCGAGAGCATAATAAGCAAAATGTAAAATCTGAAGACCCCTAACGAATATAAACCAACTGTATTTGAGGCCCATTTGAAAAATGTCATAGCAATTATACGCCCTCACAGACTGACATTTTAGGTTTAGGTTTTGCAATTGGATTTGTAACAGTTTTAGGCTTTGGTTTATTTGAAAATAGTCTACTGGACAACAAGCTGTTCTAGTATCTCCACGGGCGTGTGGTTCAGCTCAATATTTATCAACTCTAGTTGAGATCTTCAGACTCGCATAATTGCAATGTTTTCGACTTCAGTTAAATTTTAGGGCTTACTCCTGCATGTTTGTACGCAGTGTATTTAACCGATATGTCTTTTTGTTCTACATGTAATATTCGTTATTCGGGTAAACAAACGAATATTCCCCTTGTTATCCACTTCGTGACCGTTACTTAGGCGTGCGCGATGCATTACTGGTTAGCGTGGATTCCTTGGAAGCCAACCAAACTCAGAGCCTTCCCTTTCATAGGCTCGCGCCGTGTTTAAGACTGAAAAGTACCTTATTGTTACTAAGTAAAGCTCCTTCTCAACCCAGACGTCCACACATAAGCTAGTTGTATTTGCCCGTGCGTGTTACCGTAACACAATGTGACATTGCAGAATTCTTCAACATGTTCGATTCCCAACCACATTTAGCAAGTCATGGAGATGAGCCGCCACTGAGCCATGTCGCGCAGGGTACTTGCCTCGAGAGCCTGCTCTCAGGCTGTTAGCCTCCCTTTCATGAATATTCACTCACTCTCTCATCTCCTTCGTGCCGAGTGGCACATAAGGCCTCATGAATGTAGGCCCCCTGAAATCGCCGGGGGGGTGCAGTAATCCCTGAATAATAGCTGGGCGGGTATCGCATTTACTTGGAACGCGGGGGGGATACGTGCAATGTTATGTTGGTAACTGCTAGAGTCAGTAAAATAATTGTATTGTTATTTCCTGTAGGACGATCAACCAAAACCACTGAACTATGCAGACCTGGCCTTTGATAAGTCTGGCAAGCCACCGCCGCGATATGGCTCCGGCACAGAGTACAGTGAGATGTCCCCTGAGAAGCGTCCCCCACCTGCCGGAGGACAAGGAGGAGGAGGACAGGGCGAGGGTGGATTTGAGCTGTGGTGTTAGGTTCATGGCTGCAGTTGGACTGTAACCAGTCTCTCTCTTCTCTTTCATGGGTTTTTGGGCAAGGATTGAAATGACTGTTCTTATTGACTGAGTGCGAGGGCCAGATAAGAAAATATTTAACTCAAGGATATGGTGAGTGGAACAGAGACAGTAAGCTCTCCTGTCCTTGAAAGTCAAATATCTTTCCTTTGTGACCCCAGCTCAGTCAATAAGTCTGTGAAACTGTACCGTACTTTTTTGACAGTGGGTGCAGCGGTCACTCACTGCCTCATCTTTCAGCTTCACACACTTACTTACAGTTCTCGATTGACAACAACCCATGAAAGCAGTCCTGTGGGGACTGTTCATGGCCTTAGCTACTGTATAATGCAGCATTTACCCTGAGAGCTGTTCAAAAATTGTCCGAGGCTGTGATTCTCTGTTGTGCGATTTTTGAAGTTTTTTTTGTTATTGTCCTTTTTTCTTAACTTCAGTGGTAACCTGCTTCGTTAGTAGTTGATAACGTACGCAAGAGCTGATTCTGTTAAATCCAATTAGTAGAAAAAACGCTCAAGTTGTACTTTAGTTTCTTTAAAGGAAACGTGTACATTTAGGTAGAATAGTTTGTATTGCATTTTCTTCGTTGTTGTGGTAGCATTCACTTTGAATTTATTCAGTGGATGACTGAATTCAAGTTTATTACTAGTAGTTCCATTACCCCCCTCGGTATTGGAGCGAACTTGTTCCGCAGGGAATAATTCGGCGATAAGGGAGGAGTCGGCTTTGAGGTCAGAGGATTTAGGGGGGGGGGGATGGGGTAACAACTTATGTTTTATATAGGCGCACATTTGGCAGAGTATGGGCAGCATGTCTGCCTGCTCACTTAAACAAAGGAAAAGCATATAATTATTATAATTATTGTAACGTGCATTTTGATTGAAAACACGAATAGAAGAACAGGCTGGAATCCTAATTGTCGCTGTTAAAATTATCAAGGTTCGGTTCGTTTTAAGAGAAAAAGGGGAAAAAGTTGGGGCTAGGTCAAAGCTGGTATTTTCTGAAACGAGGGGGCCTTTATTCAACGGGTTCAAGAGATCATGTTCTTTAGTTGTGGCCCCGATTTTCAAACGTCTGTTGATTGTTATAAAGGCCTGATGAACGGCAAAGTAGCTTGTAGGCCGAGTGTAGAACAGACTCGGTGCGAGCTAGAAGGGTGAATTGAGACACGCATGTTGGCTAGGGGAAATATCCCGCAATGATTATTGAGTTGAGATGAGTTTAGGAGGTGTATTTTTTTGCTAATCATAATTTTGTTGTGTAAATGATCATTGAATTGATGTGCATATATTCGTGTGTCTTAAGATGTCACATAGTTTCTCCATCGGTAGTTGCAGTTAGTAAACATTATTAACGTATTTTTCTTAGAATCACAAGAGAGAGTGCTCTGGTGCACGTACCTATAATCGACGTAATTGTCATGTGAAGTTTGATCTGCAGTTAAGTGCAATTTCATATAAATTACCCTCTTGCTTTCAAAAGTGTTGACATTTAAGTCTGGAGAAAGATCCAAAATTAATGTCATCTTAAAAAGAAATCAGCACTTATTTGAATGGCCACACGTTAGGATTTCACTGACAGACTCAAATGAGGTTAGGCCGTGGCCTAACGGAGACGCAAGTCAACGCAGGTGTGGAAATGCGATCTTGCGTAGACAGACTTGAGCATTGGGTGCACAAACGGACTTGCAAGTAGACGCAAATTTGACGCAAGTTGCAAAATGCCATTTTAGTGCAACCTTGTGCGTGCGCTTGTACTAAGGACGACAATACTGAAACCAACTTGAGTCGATTTGACTCGCCAAACGGTTAAAAATGTACTGTCACTTGCGTGTGAATTTAAGCTCAATCAGAGTGGACGCAAAGCATCGCAAGCCATCATAAGTCATAGCCTAACGGGGTCGCAAGTTTTCTGCTTGCGATTCTGGCCAAGGCTTCAGAGCCACCTGGTACAGCAGAACAAACAGTACCACAGGAAAGTGCTGTTCAATAGCTTTCATTTGAACGACCAGATCGCAACATGAAGGTCGCGGCCTTGAAAGTTCGAACTCATGCTGCTAAAGGAGGACCGGTTAGAATGGTCTTCTCAACGACTTTGGACTCCACCTAGTGTTGCTCATATATAAATTAGCAAATAATAATTCTGTGATGCCATTATTTAATAAGATTGTAAACATAATAATTTTGGACGTGCGTGAGCCCACATGTAACCACAAGTTTATAATATAACTTGATTCGCCATTTTTGTGATAATTGTTTGTTAATAAACAAGTTAAGCTGTAACATGTTTCGTCGTTACTACTGCTATTATGAGGTTAAAACTCATTCACGCCCAGAGTCAAACGCTAAACGAGTTTTTTGGTGGTAAGTTTCGTCTGTTGATAAAATTCTGCATTGCCATCCAATTTGGAAGTTAGGTACTTGTGTTGTTGGCATATCAGTGCGTTGAAGCTGGAAGACGTCTGGGTGTGAAATATTAAAATTCCAAAAATGAACAGGAATTAGTGATTAGTTTGCTACGCATTATTATACTGGAATATTATGAAGATCATCGCGGTAAAGGTTAAGCAGTTGAAAAGAAGAAACCTGAAAAAAATTCAGGCTTGAACGGGAATCGAACCCATAACCTCTGCGATACCAGTGCAGCGCTCTAACCAACTGAGCTATGAAGCCAACTGGGAGCTGGTCAATTGTGAGTTCGTATTTTTCCCGTAGATGGAGAAATGAATATGAACATATGAAATAATCATATAATATTATATCTTTTTTCGCAGTTCAAATATATCATTATTTCATGTATTCATATTCATTGTTATACTAGTGCCATGTATTCAGAATCTACAAATGAAATTGACATTGCTTGTAACGTGGCCGTTTTGTTATCTGCGAAGTGATAATTGTTCTACGAACATGTGTCTTGCTTGAGCACACTGCAAACGTAGTATTCCTCACTGAGTTGACCTAAAAGGGACTCTTTCACAGGGAGTTTGCGTTTTGGGGTGAAAGAATATGCTGAAATGTACATTAAGGACGTTCGCCCCCAAAATCTTCCAACGTTCAGATTTTTCCAAACTTTTGCTGTAGTTAGATAATGATCAACTCATGTCAGAAAAGCTGAAAAAAAGGGGGGCCGTGCTCGTTTCGGAGATAAACCGTATTCGAGATGTGTTTTTGGAGGCTTTGGTTATGTAAGGCGAGATCGGCTTTCTTGCTACAATTATGAATAAAATAAGTTACGTGGAGGACTCTGGATAATGCCGCTCAATTTACACATTTCCTTCAAGTAAGAAATGTTGAATAAAATAACCAATTAACGAAAGTGGGAAAACGCCAAAATGAACAAAAACAAGGATGGTTGAAATTCAACAAGTTTGAGACGGATTACGAACGATGATTTTCAGTATGTTTTCAGCTTAAAAAGTAAATGAAAAAAAGCCTTTCATCAAGGGGAAACGTTAACTAAATGTTTGAAGAAACCAAAGACATGTTCATAAACCAAAATCAGGAAATTACACCCCGGACGTGGCTCATTACATCGTCATACCCAGGACATACCTAAAAATGGGACATCAGCTGTCAGACATTGAAGGCTTGCAGCCATAGGAACATTCAACCACAGCCCCTTTACCCCCACCGAGGCATTCTATTTCCTGTCATCAAAACAAAAGCCTAAGACACAAAAATAACAGGAAAACATTCTTTACGTGCCTTGTTATGTAAATCAGTTGCAAAATTATTGATGGTAATATTCGTTTCGTCTGATAAACAGTCGCAAACAAACCGTTCAAACAAAAATATTACTTTCAAAACATCGACATCAGCCGATTGAGAATTTAACAAAGTACTACGAATTTTCTATCGGCCCTTACTAAATTCTCTCTTATGGGTAACAAACGGTCGACCTATTTCAAAATGTGCGGAAGAACTGTTATTGATTCAAACTCAAAAAATCTACAAGTCAGAACGTGATGTCCATTTTTTCATGGTGGATATGATATTGTTGATCACCTGCTGACTCACCTCTTATGACGTCATTTCAATATTCTAGAAGACCACATGCAATGTCTTAGTGGTCAACTAAAAATGTAAAAAAAGCTTAATAGGCAAGTACCACTCACACAGTAGCTGTAGTCTGAGTTTTAACATTTTGAATAACAAGCAGTACCAAAGGCTTTCATTTAAATGCGATAAAGTCAACAGACTTTAAAGTAATAAAAATACTTTCAAGTCGTTCGATCAACCTTTTGACGCTTAATAACCAATATCACAGGAAATTTTTGCTAAATAACTTTCATTTGAATCATCATTTCCTCTACATACCCAAGCATTAGAACTACACTATACCTAGTACAGCACAAATATAGCTTGGCTCCTTAACTACAATAAAAAGGCAAAGAAATTATGGGACATCAGCTAGTAAAATCACTCCAACTAAGTTTGCATTCATTTCTTTATTTTTTTCTCTCAATCATAGCTTTTAAAACGAGCTGAGATTCTGCAAGTTTCAACCATAATAATAATAATAACAATCTTTTATTAGGAAGCTCCATCACTAAAAGTGGTTTACATAGAGGTCCTAACACTAGATATATACTATATAATGATACAATTAAAATCTATAAATTAGAGCTAAAACCGAAATATATAATAATTACAACATATACACTACAAGGATTGAAAAAAAAATACTTCATTATAAAAAGCAGAAAAGCATGTAAAGCCATATATATGTTTGTAGTTCATGCCTTGGTTATTGATCCTATAAAAACAGATAAAACCACGGCAATAATTGTTTTTTGTCCTAGAATTAAAATTAATCCTGTAAGGAATTCAATTACTACAAGATTTTTTTTTTTCACATTGTTGACCAGTACCCTTTATTCGTACCCCTTAAAGACGGTGTCTCCTATTACAGAAGTATTTTTGCACAGGTCATGACTATGGGGAAAAAGTAGATCTTAGCAAGGGTTACTAGAATCCAAAAACAAAAAAGTGGGTAACCACGCATTTTACAGAGATAGTTAAGCAACCATAATTCCAGAAAAGTGTTAAAATACAATGAATATATGGCAATTTCTTTCCAAATTTAAGCTCAATTATCTCTGAAAAATGCGTGGTTACCCCCAATTTTCTTTTTGGTTTCTGATAGCCCTTGCTAAGATCTGCTTTTTCCACATAGTCATAAACCGTGCAAACATATTGTTGTATTAGGGGGCAAATTCCTTTAGAAACCCGAATATCCCGAGATGTGCAGAACGTTTGCGCAGTAACAAAAGGAGGCACCGTCCTTAAACATCAAGAGACAGGAATCAAGTGATTTTCTCAAAGGGAGAACAATCCACAATCAGTTTTCGGCGATTTTTTTAAGAAACAAGAGAGAAACCTGAAATCCTTAGCCTAATATTTTCAAGTTGCAATCCATTTCCATCCTTGCCATCCACAGCCAAACTTGCTTGATAAAAGTTTCAGAAAAGTGGTAGAGTAATTTTGAACAAAACCGATCCATTATTTTTGGGTTTCCTATGATTGCAATATGTCTTTTAGTTTTTACAATAATCCTAGACGTAGGTGACAGAGCCCTCTTAACAAATCCCTCCTTTTTGATAGGAACAGACAGCCTCCTCCTTCTGGGCTAGGTACAGCTAGCCCAGCTTACGCTGAGGCCCGAATGTATGCGCCAGCCAATGCTACCAAGAACCAGGTAGGAAAATCGAAAACATTTGTGACTGTAGTTGGCCCCATGACTCATGCACTTGATTTGTTTTAGAAATGGCTTTATATGGGAACCCAGTGGGTGCCTTTTAGATGGCCTGTCTTCTAAAAGGGGACATAAAGAAATTTGGACTTCTCAATCATTTCAATAGTACCTTATTGTTCTGAGCAAAGCCCCTTATCAACCCAACTTTTCCACAGGTAAGCTAAGTGTATAGTGCCCATGCTTGTAATGTTCCATTGAAGAATTCCTCAACGTTTTGAGTCCCAATCTCTCTCCTCAGCAGAGGCTCCTATAAGTAAACAACAGGGAACATGGGAAAGAGAAAACTGGGGCGCGGTAAACGGGAGCGCGAGGAACAATGGGAAGAGGGGGAAAGCTTCAGCGTGCAGTCAAGACCTGAAGACATGACTGCAGGAGGCCACTGCGAAGGAGAGAGAGCCCCAACCATATTAAGCAAGTCATGAGACCATAGCCGGGGTTTGGAGCAGCCATTTTTGAGCCAGATCGCGCAAGAGCCTGCTCTTAGGCTATTACGCTCCCTTTCAAGAATATAGGGCCTCTGAAATCGCCAAGGGGGCGCTAGTTATACCTGAATAATAGCTGGGAGGGGTATTTTATTTATTTGAAACGAGTCCTTGAAGGGGGTTGGGGGCAGGGAATGTGGTTTAGAATTTATGCACAATGTTATATTACTAACCAGTAAATTCAATAAAAATAATTGTTATTTCCTGCAGGAGGACCAACAAAAACCTTTGAATTATGCAGACCTGTCCTTTGATGAGTCTGGTAAGCCACCACCACGATATGGCTCCGGCACAGAGTACAGTGAGATGTCCTCTGAGAAGCGTCCCCCACCTGCCGGAGGACAAGGAGGAGGAGGACAGGGCGAGGGTGGATTTGAGCTGTGGTGTTAGGTTCATGGCTGCATTTGGACTGTAACCAGTCTCTCTCTTCTCTTTCATGGGTTGTTGGGCTATGCGTTAAGTAACTGTACTTATTGACTGGGTGCGAGTGCCAGATAAGAAAATATTGAAGTCAAGGAAATGGTGAGTGGAACAGAGACAGTAAGCTCTCCTGTCCTTGAACGTCAAATATTTTTCCCTTGTGACCCCAGCTCAGTCAATAAGTCTGTGAAACTGTACTGTGCTGGTTTGACAGTAGGTGAAGTGGTCACTCACAAATTCATCTTTCAGCTTCACACACTTTCTTAAAGTTCTCGATTGACAACAATCCATGAAAGTAGTCCTGTGGGGGCTGTTCATGGCCTTAGCTACTGTATAATGCAGCATTTACGTATATTCCCCAGAGAGTTCTTCAAAAATTGTCCGAGGCTGTGATTCTCTGATGCGCGATTTTTGGAGTTTTTTGTTGTTGTTTTTTTTTGTTATTGTACTTTGTTTTAACTTCATTGGTAAGCTACTTCATTAGTAGTTGACTATATACTAGTTGATAATATACGCAAGAGCTGATTCTGTTAAATCCAATTAATAGAAAAAAGAATGCTCACGTTGTATTAAGTTTCTTTACAGGAAACGTGTACATTAAGGTAGAATAGTTTGCATTGCATTTTCTTCGTTGTTGTGTCAGCATTCACTTTGAATTCATTCAGTGGATGACTGAATCCAAGTTTATTATTACTAGTAATTCCGTCCCCCCCCCCTCCTTCAGTGTTGGAATGAGCTTGTTCCGCAGGGGAAAATTCGTCGATAAGGGAGGAGTCGGCTTTGAGGTCAGGGGATTTCGGGGGAAAGGATACTTGTGTTTTATATAGGCGCACATTTGCAGAGTATTGGCAGCATGTCTGCCTGCCCACTTAAACAAAGGAAAATCATATAATTATTGTAACATGTATTTTGATTGAAAACACGAATAGAAGAACAGGCTGGAATCCTAATTGTCGCCGTTAAAATTATCAGGGTTCGGTTCGTTTTTAGAGAAAAAGTAAAAAGGCGGGGCTAGGTCAAAGCTGGTATTTACTGAAACGAGAGGGCCTTTTTTCAACGGGTTCAAGAGATCATGTTCTTAAGTTGTGGCCCCGATTTTCAAAGGTCTATCGATTGTTAGGAAAGCCTGGCTTACGGCAAAGTAGCTTGTAGGCTGAGTGTAGAATAGGCCAAGTGCGAGCTACAAGGGGGAATTGAGACACGCATGTTGGCAAGAGGAAATATCCCAAAACGATTAAGTTGAGATGAGTTTAGGAGGTGTATTTTTTGCTAATCATAATTTTGCTGTGTAAATGATCATTGAATTGATGTGCATATATTCTTGTATCTAAGGATGTCACATAGTTTCTTCATTGGTAGTTGTAGTTAGTAAACATTATTAATGCATTTTCTTAGAATCACAAGAGAGAGTGTTCTGGTGCACGTACCAATAATAGACGTAATTGACATGTGAAGTTTGATCTGCAGTAAAGTGTAATTTGATATAAATTACCCTCTTGCTTTCAAAAGTGTTGACATTTAAGTCTGGAGAAAGATCCAAAATTAATGTCATCTTGAAAAAGAATCAGCACTTATTTGAATGGCCACACCTTAGGATTTCACTGACAGACTCAAATGAGGTTAGGCTGTGGCCAAACGGAGACTCAAGTCAACGCAGGTGTCAAAATGCGACCTTGCGTAGACAGACGTGAACATTGGGTGGACAAACGGACTTACAAGTGGACGCAAATTTGACGGAAGTTGCAAAATGCCATTACAGTGCAGCCTTGCGCGCGCCCTTACTAAGGACGACAATACTGAAGCCAACTTGCGTCGACTTGACTGACCAAACGATTAAAAACTTGTTTTCACTTGCGTGTAAATTTAAGCTCGATCAAAGTGGACGCAACGCATCGCAAGCCATCATAAGTCATATTCCAACGGCGTTGCAAGTTGTCTACTTGTGACTCTCTTTGGCCCAGGCTTTAGAACCACCTTGTACATCATAACGAACAGTACCACAGGAAAGTACTGTTTAATAGCTTTCACTTGAATGATCATGTGGCAGCATTTCGTCCACGGACTTAAAAAGTTCGAACACATGCTGCTGAAGGGGGACTGGTTAGAATGGTCTTCTCGACGACATGTGTTGCTGTTATATAAATTGGCAAATAATAATTCTGTGATTCCATTATTTATAAGATTGTAAGCATAATAATTTTGGACGTGGACCTGAACCCACATGTAACCACAAGTTTATAATATGACTTGATTCGCCATTTTTGTGATAATTGTTTGTTAATAAACAAGTTAAGCTGTAACATGTTTCGTCGTTACTTTTGCTATTATGAGGTTAAAACTCATTCACGTCCAGAGTCGGACGCTAAAAGAGTTTTTCGGTGGTAAGTTTCGTCTGTTGATAAAATTCTGCGTTAGCATCCAATTTGCAAGTTAGGGAGCAGTACTTCTCATTCTACTGTGCGCTCTGTGTTGTTAACATATGCGTTGGAGCTGGAAGACTCTGGGTGTGAAATATTAAAATTCCAAAAATGAACAGGAATCAGTTATATATTTTTAAATTAGCCAATAGTGATTAGTTTGTTAAGCATTATACCAGTGCCATATATTCAGAATCTACAAATAAAATTGACATTGCTTGTAACGTGGCCGTTTCGTTATCTGCGAAGTGATAATTGTTCTACGCAAACTTGTCTTGCATGAGCACACCGTAAACGTAGTATTCCGCACACAGGAGTTTTCGGGTGAAAAAATATGCTGAAATGTAAATTAAGGACGTTCGCGCCCAAAATCTTCCCACGTTCAGATTTTACCAAACTTTTGCTGTGGTTAGATAATGATCAACTCATGTCAGAAAAGCCAAAAAAACTTGGGGGGACATCGTGTTCGTTTCGGAGATAAAGCGTATTCGAAATGTGTTTTTAGAAGCTTTGGTTATGTAACTCTTATCCGCACAGGCCTCCTTCAGAAACGCGCAGAGGCTGGGAAGAGAGAAAAATTAAGCGCTCCCGCTTCCGTCTTTTTTTCTTTCACTGATGTTTACTAACAGGAGTCTCTGCGAAGGAGAGAGTTTATGTAAGGTGAGATCGGCTTTCTTGCTACAAGGAATAAAATAAGTTACGTGGAGGACTCTGGATAATGCTGATTTATTGATTTCATCGCAAATAGGCCTATTTAGCACATTTTTGTCGGTAAAATCGTTTCCTCAGGTAAAATTAGCATCGCAGAACAATAATTGTAAGTCATAAATACTGCATTCGTAGAAGAATTCGATCGTACGTGAGTAGAAATAGCAATAAAATTAAAACTTCTTACGTTCAGAAGTTTTTTGTTTCTGGACAAAATGCAGCGAACCAGTAAAGGAAGTGATTTATCGAAAAAAAGAATGGGGTCACCGTGCATTTAAGAGTCAGAGTTAAGCACGTTTATAGATACAAAAATACCCACCACTGCATTGGTCTATATTTCTTACTCAGCCTGTTGTTTTCAAGTTGCAATCCATTGCCACCCTACGCTCTGTAGCCAAACACAGTTATAGTCTCAGAGAACGGGTTAACAACCAGTATTTTTGGGTTTCCTCTGATTAGAATTTCTAAGCTTTTCAAAGTTATCCTAAACATTGATTAAAGTGTCCCTTTAAATAGAATAATAGAATAATATAATTGTTTTGTTTGTAAAGAAACCCTGGATCACGAGAAATGCTTACTTAGCAAAAAACTATTTCGGACGCTGAAGGTGCAATTTCATAGGATTTTTTTTTTTGGCTTTTTGTCCAAGAAGTGCTAATTTCATATGGAAGTAGCTACATAGTAGCTTAAATACTATTTTTACGAAGCGTTTTCGAGAAACGACTTCTACTAAATGGACGGAGATAAATTTCGGTTAGTATTTTTCTCGGAAGCAAGCTTACCTGGATAACTCAGGTTGTTGTGGCAATTATGGTCCATGATGCCCGCATGTCATTTTCAGTCGAAGCAAAAATTTCTGAACAATTTTAAAATACTGAAAGTAAACTCTCCACAATGTGATAGCAGTTTAAAATGAAAAGGAATTCATTGCATGGCCAATTTTCTAGGCTGCCAAATTCTTATGACCGATATGTTTGATCAACTAGTGACACGATACTGTGAGGAGAAATTAGATGCTTGTCACTACTGAGGTGTGAAGGGTTAGTTTCAGAGGATCCACAATAGGTTGGGCGGGATGCGGGATTTGGCATATTTTGGGGGCGATATTCGGGATGCAAAATAAAATAAGAGCGGGAAGCGGAAATTTCAGCTACTAGCGGGAGCGCGATTTCTGGGGTTTGAGTGGTCGGGATGCGAGAATCGTGAGGAGGTAGTGGCGGGAAAAGGGATTACGGTTTTTTACGTACTGAATTTTATTAATCTCGGCGGTATTGGGATTTTCACGTAAAGAACCGCGGGATGGTGGAATTACCTGGAAAAAAAGGCGGGATAGCGGGATCTGAGAACCCTATTGTGGACCCTCGTTTCAGGTAGTGAAGGTTTAAAGGTCAAACCTGTGAAAAAAGGAGAATAAAAAGTCCAAGAGAACCCGGCTAAAAGGAAAACCAAATGTAAGACATTAAATGGCTTTAAGGCACCGACTGCAGATCCTGCAGTTAGCTAGACTCGAAATGATTAGCACAGCAGTCGTGGACAGCTCTTTCGCCCTTCTCGGGTTAGCTGACGTAGATTGACCGGAGCATATATGGGAATGGCTTTGGTGTCACTGATACGCGGTGCTGACTAAATGTACTTTATAAACCATTTAGGCCTGTATGCAACTGTATGCAAAACTAACCTCTCAATGCATGTGTAAGCGCTGTGCTCTTTAGTTCTTGCAAGTCGGCTTATATTTCGTGACATGCAGGCTTAAAATTAACCTTGTCAGGCCTTGCACTTCATAATGGAAAAAGGAAATTAAAAATCTGGAAAATTTGCGCTAATGAAAACGATTGCTAACTAACATCCTTATTGGACTGAGTTTGAGAAGTCATGCCGTATTGACCAGATTATAAAAGAAAATGTTTTATGACATATAAATGTTTTGTATTCTGAAATAACAAACAACGAAAAATCTATATCCTGAACCCAGTAAGTAGAGCTAGTAACGTTATTCTTACGGCACTGTCCTGAAGATGATTTTTAAATCGTTATCTTAGAATTATCACTTATAAAATTTCTTTACATATAGCTAATAACAAGTGTAAACAAAGAATAGTAGACGTAATACAAGCTTTTCAGTCTGACAACAAATGTCCTCTATGCAAACAAACAAGTTAAACATCTAGTATGTTAATATCCGTTTCTGAAGTAACCGAGAACACCTGGCTTAATATGTAGTTGTTATACGAAATGTTGTTGCCCGGCTGGGTGATAATGTATAAGAAACACTATGTTAGCATTGGGTTCAGTAACACCGATACAATTCCTCTGTGGCTGACATCTAAAGCTAAAAGAAATCGACTTAATTTATCATAATGCCAGAAATTATTGCATGGTCAGTGAGGAGATAAGAAACGGTGTCTTCTCCCTGTTCGGATAACATCTGCAAGGTGGATATTGTCGCGCATATCATGGGATGAGTCTTACTGGCTTCGCTCATCATGTTTTCTGACATCAAAGTTGATTCAGAAAGGTGCACATTAACTTACATCGATGGAGGTCTTTTCATAACTGTAAACACTTTGATAAGCTTGATCGGAAGTTTTGGCAATATCTTTGTGTGCGTAACCATACTTCTCACACCAAGTTTAAGAGTCATATCTAACTTCTGTATCGTGAATTTAGCCCTTGCAGACCTAATGGTGACTATAGCAACTCAGCCATTGGCTATATCCATTTTTGTGGGTAAGCTTGGCGGCACATGTTACGTCAGAGCCGAACATGCTGCCCGGTTTATCGGAAACCTATCATGTGCGGTGTCCATTTTAACTTTAGCTACGATGAGTCTTGATCGATGCTGCGTCATCTTAAGACCCATGACACACAAAGCCATCGTCACTCCAACACGTCTGAAGTTTGTACTAATCTTTTATTGGTTTTTTGCCTTCATTGTGCCTGTGTTGGACGCATTTGTTGAGGACAAACTTGTGTACATATATTTTATCTTGAGCGGGATTGTTGTCTTATATACAGTTGTAATTATCTCCTATTCTGCAATATTCCTGACTGTTAAGAATCAGAACTTCCTCAGGCAAAGAGAGCTTCAACATCACCAAGTGGCTAATAGAGAAAAGGACAAACGACTGGCCAAAACAATTGCACTTGTCATAGGATTTTTTACGATATTTTGGGTACCTTTTGGTTGTCACATTGCTAAAAACCCGAACAAAAACTATGGTGTTGATTACATTGCTTGTGTTACTGCCAGTTTTGCAAATTCTGCCATTAATCCCATAATATACTTTTATCGGAACAAAGGATTTCGAGAGGCTCTGAAAAGGATTCTAAACATTCAGTGTTTAAATAGAAATAGAGTATTTCCTTTACGACGCGAGCGAAAAAAACTGTAAAAACGGCAAATAAATAGGATTCGCAGATCAGCGTCAGATACAAAGAAAGTCCCAAGAGAATCGTAGTAGAAGTTTACACAGAGGGCAAGATGTTTTAGTCACTTTTGAGGATTTTGACGTCCTTTCCCATTTACCGTATTTACTCGAATAAGCGCCGCGGCGATTATTAATTTTTTTGCGCTCAAATGAGGCGCTTATTCGAGGGCGGCGCTTATTCAAAAATTGACGCGAATAAGAAAAAAGAACACTGAAAACAGACTACTTGCACAAGTAACTGGAAAAAAGGAAAAGAGAAGTTGGGCTTGTTGTGCCGGCAAAGTTCACGACCTGCACAACGGAACTACGCATTGCAAGAATTCTGGATAGAGAACTTAATGGGTGAGCGGTGAAATATAATCACTTTGAACTTAAGAACATCGCTTTTGATGAAAAGAAATTTCCAATGCTGTTTTAGAGTTTCTTTGTAGTGGATTTTTAGTTATAAAGAATTCCTCGAATAAGCACCGCATCGGGACCGCGGCGATTATTCGGGGGTGGCGCAAATTAACTTTTCTGTCGCAAATGCGGCGCTTATTCTAGGGAGCCGCGTATTCGAGTAAATACGGTATATACAAATAGTTACAAATAAAGTAGTTTTCTTTTTTGAAAAAAAACGTAGTTCTTTCTATGTTTCTTCTCACTTGATGCAATCCATATCACACACACAAAAAAAAAAATTCTCCAGGGTACAATTTTGCCCCAGTTTAAACAATGTTCTAAAAAGGCGGAAACCTCGAGAAATCGATGTCGCCAACAGTTCCACCAATACAGTATACTCGTCAAAACTGACACACACTTCATCTCTGTTTAGCAAGGAAACCTGAACTTAATTCTTTCCACTGCGGTACGCGGTATTGTATGTCAGTCACCATTGACAATGGTTCTACTCAGGAAAGGTGAATATTTGCCTGTTCCTCAAGCTCCTATTATAATAATACATGTTCGTTCAGGAGGTCCTTTGTCTGCAGCAAGTTATTTTTACTAACCTTTATTCATGCTAGCTGTGGGTAACAATGAGAATCGTCTCTCACCAACTGGGTGAAAATTATACCAAGAACATAATTGGTCTCTTAGGCTAAAGTAGCCACCGGCACATGCTTATTTTGTGTACTTTCAGATGTTGCCCGAGGCTTTTCAGCTGTTTTCAATTATTGCAAACGATAGAGCGATGAATCATAGGCTATTATACCAATGTATATAAACGAAGAGATCGCCGTTGTGCTCAATTTACGCATTTCCTTCAAGTAAAACAAATGTTGAATAAAATAACCAATTAACGAAAGTAGGAAAACGCCAAAAAGAAAAAAAAAACAAGGATGGTTAAAATTCAACAAGATTGAGACGGATTACGAACGATTATTTTCAGTATGTTGTCAGCTTAAAAAGTAAATGAAAAGAAACCTTTCAACAGGGGGAAACTCCAAATTAAAGTCGTTACTAATGTTTGACGAAGCCAAAGACCTGTTCACAAACCAAAAAAGGAGCGAACAAAAGAGGAACTCGAAATTTAACGCCGGATATTTCGGGAAATTACACCCCGGAGATGGCTTCGTAGATCGTCATGCCTAAAAATGGGACATCAGCTCAGTCAGACATTGAAGGCTTGTAGCCATAGAAACATTCAACCGCAGCCCCTTTACCCCCGCCGAGGCTTTCTATTTCCTTCATCAAAACAAAAACCTTTCACACCAAAATAGCAGAAAAACATTCTTTACGTGCCTCATTATGTAAATCAGTTGCAAAATTATTGGTAGTAATATTCGTTAAGTCTGCCAAACAGTCGCAAACAAACAGTTCAAACAACAATATTACTTTCAAAATTTCGACGTCAGCCGGTTGAGAATTTAACAAAGAGCTACGAATGTTTTTCTATCGGGCCTTATTAAATTCTCTCTCGTGGATAACAAACAGTCGACCTATTCAGTCCAAAATGTACGGAAGAGCTGTTATTGATCGAAACTCAAAAAATCTACAAGTCAAAACGTGATGTCCGTTTTCAGTCAGGGCGGATATGACATTGTTGGTCACCTGCTCACCCACTTCTTTTGACGTCATTTCAATATTCTAGGAGACCACATGCAATGTCTTAGTGGTCATCTAAAAATGTAATAAAAGCGTAGGCAAGTACCACTCAGACGGTAGCTCTAGTTTGAGTTTAATTTCCTTTTGAATGACAAAGAGAAATGTTATAGAGACAACAGACTTTAAAGTACTAAAAGAACTTAAAGTCAACAGACTTCAAGGTCTTTAACCTTAAAGTCTGGACCTTTACCTTTGGAAGTTTAATAACCAATATCACAGGAAGTTTTCGCTAAGTAACCTTCATCTGAATGATCACTTCCTCTACATACCCAAACTTTAGAACTGCACTTAACAATTATTCACCGAAGTGGAGGTGAATAGATATATCTTATTAGATGTTCCGGTGCGAAGTATCGCCGTATATTTTTACGAGTTGTGCTGTATTTTGACGAGCCCACAGGGAGAGTCCAAATGCAAACAACGAGTAAAAATATACGGCGATACTTCACACCGTAACACCTTATAAGAGATTTATTATCCAACTTAACCTTTTTGAGTAACTTGAAAGAAATCTACAAGTGTAACAGGATCAGCGCGCGCACGGTACTGTACAATAACCAATTGTACAATATCTTGGGATATTTGTACTCGCTTTGCGCGCTTTCTGTACAATAACTAATACGGTTGGATAATAATGGTGGATATTTGCCGAGGTGAATAATTGTTTTATTATATACCAAGCCGGTGGATAGCCAGCAACGAATGGTTCCTTTTTCCTGAGAAATAAGGGAAAACTCGCTCGCGAAATCACGAAAAATGCCTAGAGGTGAATACCGGATGCTATCCCGAGTTCGAGTAGCCAATCAGAGCGTGTAAAAATCACTGTCCACTGGTTTGGTATATACTAATATACACTATACCTCGTACAGCACAATATATAGCTAATGGCTCCTTATGTACATGTAGACTACAATTAACATGCCAAGAAATTATGGGTCATACGCAAGTCAAATCACTCCAGCTCAAGTTTGCTTTCATTTTTTATTGTTTTCTCTCAGTCCTAGGTTTTTTTAAACAGGCAGCTGAGATCCTGCAAGTTTCAACCACGCAAAGCCATTTGTCCGTTAATTGTTCATGCCTTAGTGATAGATCCTATAAAAACAGATAAGACCAAGGCAATTGTTTTTGTCCTAGAAATATAACTGATCAGTAAAATTGTTCCTGTGGTGGTAAGGAATTCACCGATTAGTATACGTACATATTGTAGACCAGTATTCTTAAATACCTTTTATCCGGACCCCTCAAGGACGGTACCTTCTAATACAGAGATATCATGTTGCACAGGTGATGACTGATGTGGAAAAAAGTAGACCTTAGCAAGGGTTATTGGAATCCAGAAAGTAAAATGTGGGAAGTCACGCATGTTTGAGAGATAATTGAGCAACCATAATTCTAAAAAAGAGCTTTAAAATACAGAACAGCTTATGGCATTTTCTTTCCAAGTTTAAGCTCAATTATCTCTGAAAAATGCGTGGTTACCCCAAATTCTCTTTTTGGATCTTGCTAAGATCTGCTTTTCCCGCCGGCATAGTCATAAACCGCTCAAAAATATCTCTGTATTAGTAGGCACCGTCCTAATATAAGAAACCCGAGTTTCTCAGACAATCCCGAGGTGCAAAAAACGTGTACGCAGTAACAAAGCGAGGCACCGCTCTTAATCTGATCGAACACGGGCCGCGAAATTATGGGCGTATTAGCAAGGTAGCCTTATTCAGCGAGGTTGATCTAAGTTATCCATCGCAGAAGCAAAGTGCGAAAAAAGGCGCAAGCATGTTCCAAGAAAAATGCGACACAACAGGAGGATATACAAATCGGAAAACTGTCTTTAATTCTTACTTAAAGGTGCAAAACATGAAATACGGAACTGTGTTTTCGTTTAGATGTCTGCGTTCATATGAAGTGGCCGTATTCAGGGTTGAATTTAAAATATAAATGGTTATACTCGGACTTAAATTTTCTAGGCTGCTGGACAAACAATCAAAGTATTCGAATTGACCCTTTTACTCCCAGAGTCAATTATGGAAACTTCTAATCATGCTAATGTAGTTTTAACTTTTGAGTCTGTGAACGAAATCCTATGGTGTCACCATTCAAAGAAAAGTTCTTCAGCAGTACTTTCATTAGGTACTATTTGTTTTTCAGTATTTTGCAAACTGAAATTTGGGTTTTGGACATTCTTGAGAGTTAAAGGTTAAATAGAGGGGTTTTGATACAAGAAAACGACTGATCTTTTGGGCCAAGTGTGAATTGCTTAATGAAGTTGCCATATTAACGGGGTAGCCGTAACGCAAGGTTCCGATATACCCAAAATCTGTTAGACTAATTAACGCCTTACACCAATAATCTACTTTCTTCATGTCAGCAATTTCAAAATACGATATAGTTTCAAAGATTATTTCGTTTGGCCATGAATGCTACCCGTAGGCACTTAAACCACTACCAGACCAAATTTATTTCAGGTCCAAGTTGGTCCAGTTGCTAGGGGTGATTAACTCCAATCCGGGAGTGAACTGATGACCGTCGATTACAACCAAACTAAGAAAACCGTGAACGCTGAAAATATTTCTGGAATGTTCATTTTGTTTTCACCAATCACATGCCAGACCTTGTAACCGCAGAAAACGAATGGGTTTCTTAGTCACGGAATCGAGTTGGTTCTCCATTTGTTTCGAAAGACCTTCATCTTAACTTATAAGAATTTAAATTGTTATTAACCGGCCGTCGCTATGGCGACCGCCGGTTTATAAAATGGACACGGTTTTGTCGTGATAGTCAGTTGGCTTAACATATGAACAAAGTGCTGTAAAGCTTGTGGTACGGGTACTCAAGAGCGGTACTGTCTTATATAAGACGCATGCGCATATTAGTCTGCTGAATGTTACCTTCGTGTGTTCTTGTCTTTTAATTTACAGTATTTAAGATATCAACGACGAAGGGTTGTTAAGTTTGGGGTTTTTTGTATTTGTCTTGTATAACGCATGCGCAATTGAGTAAAGCAGCTAATAGGATGGAATGCGAAATTGGCTGTGTTGTCTGATCTAGTTAGTGGTTATGGTGAAAATTTTTTTAGCGCAGGAGTTTTTTTATTGGGATTGACATTTTGAGGGTGTAAAAATGTGGGAGTCAGAAGGATTGTGAATGTCAGGAGCATATCACGCTTCTGTGAATGTGATTTGCTTTGAAAGATGCGTTTTGTATAGGAGCGGTGTAATATTGTGCTGCGTGAGAGGGGGTTTCCCTTGCCGTTTTATGGGGGGGGGGTGGTTTGCGAAGTGGATTGTAAGGTTTCTGATTGGCTAACTTGTATTTCGCAGCGGACAAAAAGGACAGTTGCGTTTTGCCGGCGTGGGTTAGGAAGAGAAGGAATTGGTACTAGTATGATGATGCAATATTAGTGGATTGCACCATCAGTACATGATAGTTCTGACTTGTGAACGGAGAGATATCAGTGTTTATTTGAGGCGAGAAGGTGATACGAAGGAATCGTCAGATCAATTAATAGGGTAGGTGTTACGAGTCTTTTTGCATTGAAAGAACGAAAATATCTGAATATTATCGACGGATTTGTGTGGTTTGCGTGTGGTGTACGCTAAAGGCTACGAGCAGTCTCTCTTTCCGTTCAGAGATAGTGACGGAAAAGAAAAACAAGCGAGTGAGCGCGAAATCGATTGTGGCTCGACAGGCGCGTTAGCTTTCAAAGACGTGGGCGACTTTCGTCCCCGCTCGCTTGTTTACTTTTGCAAGGGGATTCCCGGATTAGCAAACCGGATTTAAACATCACGTCATGAGATATGCCTTGACGTGCCCCATACTCTGACGATCTGCTAGAGCTCGTGTTTATCAAGCGTTATATTTTGATTCTACTGCTATGTTCACTGTTTGTATTTAAGGTCTAGGCACAACAGACAACTTCGTCGTCCCTGTGTGAGCATTCTCAGTTGTGGACGAATTTATATCGACATTCAACGTTGGAGTGAATTTGAAGTTTTTTTCAGCACAAATAAAAGCGATAAAAAAGATAAGCTGAGTCATCAGAGTTTAAACATTACGTCATTCAGTAACGCAAAAGTAAAAACATTGTGTCACACAATCACACTTTTCGTCACGCTGGTTCGTATAAATAGAGGATTGCGTTAACATTTGTGAAACCTAGGGGTGGGGAGGGTCAGAATGGCCGGTTAAAATGCCAAATAGGCTTTCTTGTTTCTTTCTAAGTTGAGATGAGTTTACGAGGTGCATTTTTTGCTAATCATAATTTTGTTGTGTAAATGATCATTGAATTGATATGCATATATTCTTGTATCTAAGGATGTCACAAAGTCTCTCCATTGGTAGTTGTAATTAGTAAACATTATTAATGCTTTTCGTAGATTCACAACAGAGAGTGTTCTGTTGCACGTACATATAATCGACGTGTAATTTGACTTTTGAAGTTTGATCTGCAGTAAAGTTTAATTTTATGTAATTAACCCTTTCACTTTCCAAAGTGTTGACATTTAAGTGTGGAAAAAATCCAAAATTAATGTCACTTTGAGAAGCAACCAGCACTTATTTGAATGGCCACACCTTACGATTTCACTGACAGACTCAAATGAGGTTAGGCTGTGGCCAAACGGAGACGCAAGTCAACGCAGGTATGAAAATGCGACCTTGCGTAGACAGACTTGAGCATTGGGTGGACAAACGGACTTGCAAGTGGACGCAAAGCATCGCAAGCCATCCTAAGTCATAGCCCAACGGAGTCGCAAGTAGTCTACTACCTTGTACAACACATGGCAGCAATTCGTCCATGGACTTGAAAGCGGTTAGAATGGTCTTCTCAACGACATGTGTTGCTCTTATATAAATTGCCAAATAATAATTCGGTGATTCCATTATTTAATAAGATTGTAAGCATAATAATTTTGGACGTACATGAGAACGCATGTAACCAGCTGTTTATAATATCACTTGATTCGCCATTTTTTGCAATAATTGTTTGTTAATAAACAGAAGTTAAAAGCTGTAACATGTTTCCTCGTTACTAATGCTATTATGAGGTTAAAACTCATTCACGCCCAAAGTCAAACGCTAAGCAATTTTTCGGGTGATAACTTTCATCTGTTGATAAAATTCTGCGTTACCTTTTCCATTGTACTATGCACTTTGTGTTTGAACATATGGGAACAATTTTTTTTCCTGTTGAAGCTGGAAGACTTCTGGGTGTGAAATATTAAAATTCCAAAAATTAACAGGAATCAGTTATATATTTTTAAATTAGCCAATAGTGTCATGTAGTCAGAATCTACAAATAAAATTGACATCGCTTGTAACGTGGCCGTTTCGTTATCTGCGAAGTGATAATTGTTCTACGAAAACGTGTCTTGCATGAGCACACTGCAAACGTAGTATTCCGCACTGAGTTGACTTAAAAGGGACTCTCACATGGAGGTTTGCGTTTTTGAGTGAAAAAATGTGCTGAAACGTAAATTATGGACGTTCACGCCCAAATTTTCCCACGTTCAGATTTTTCCAAACTTTTGCTGTAGTTAGATAATAACGAACTCATGTCAGAAAAGCAAATGGGGGGTGGGGCGGGGGTTCACCGTGCTCGTTTCGGAGATAAAGCGTGCCGTATTTTCTCGATTAAACGCCGGACCCCTAATAAACGCTGGGTTCAAATAAACAACGGGTCTACAGGGCCGAGTTTAAAATAAACACCCTCGGCGTTTATTCGGGGTCCCGGCGTTTATTCGAGATGGGTATATTAGATCAGGATATGTGTCGTGACTGCATACTAGTTCTCTTTCTACTATTACCGCAGTTTCTCGATTAAACGCCGGACCACGAATAAACGCCAGGTTCAAATAAACGCCGGTTCTACTGGGCCGAGTTTAGATTAAACGCCCCCGGCGTTTATTCGAGGCCCCGGCGTTTATTTGAGGTTCCGGTGTTTATTCGAGATGGGTATATTAAATCAACATTATGCGTCGTAACTGCAAACTAGCTCTCTTTCTACTACCTTATTTGAATTTATCACCTTATTCTAAACTGCTTGCACAGTACGTTTGCTGTCGAGCAGTTGCCGATACACTTCCTCCGTGTTTCACCAACAAATGTAAAATTGAGAAGAGTTCAATAATTGTTCCTGTCAGTGATGTTTTTTTTACGAAATAACTTACCAGATTCACTGAGAAAAGACAAAGTTGGTGACATCGTTTCACATTTTTTTGACGTTTTTGTTGAAATTTGGTTCTTAATTCAATAAACCTCCAGTACTGATGATAAAAAAAAAAATGGACGGCTAAGAGATGCACTTAGTAAATAAACGCCGGATCTGTGAGGCCGAGTTTTAAATAAACGCCCCCGGCGTTTAATCGAGAAAATACGGTATATTTGAATTTATTATTCAACAAATTTTCACTATGCCCATAGATGGTAAGGAAGCCCTCAATATCTGTCATCCGTACATGACAGATATCCTGCGATATACGTAGATGACCATATTTGGAAGTGCACTGCAGATTTTCTTTCATTGCTTGTTTGGCGGCCATTTTGAAAAGCGGGGCAGTTTTAGCAGTGGACGGTGGTAAACTTCAATTTCTTGAGGTTCTGTTTTCATTTTTATTAAGCTTATGTGTTGCTTGCTTTTAGCGTTTCATCATAGAGCCGTAGTTTTTCTCGTTCTGAAAATGGTAGCCGATGGGAATTTGTTGAATAATAAAACAATTATCCTGCTCAATCTTGCGGAATATCCCCTGATTTAGCCAACTCGGCCTACGGCCTCGTCGGCTAAGTATCAGGTGATATTCCACGCGATTTCACAGGATAACTGTTAATTAACACTAATATTCAAACCTGCCCAAACTACCTTTTACAAAAGTACTTTTTACTAAAACAGATGAAACAAACGGCGCATCAGGTATCGTGTAAATATCTCTTAAATCAAGGTAACTTTTCTGTTTGCATCAAGCAAGGATCATCTCGAGGGTCTCTCCAGCGTTTCTCCAGCAGTTCCTTGCAACTGAATCGTTCCACAATTTTGTCTTTCTCAGAGCTGAGAAAGAACTGAGAACCTCGCCACCACCCTGTTCAAATTGCTTCCACAGTACGTTTGCTGTCGAGCAGTTACCGATACACTACCTCCGTGTTTCAAGCACGGAGAAACGTAACGTTGAGAAGAGTTCAATCAGTATTTCTGTCAGTTTTTTTTTTTTTGATAAATTACTTACCAGATTCACTAAAAAGTTTTAAATAAATGCCCCCGGCGTTTAATCGAGAAAATACGGTATTCGAAATGTGTTTTTAGAAGCTTTGGTTATGTAAGGCGAGATCGGCTTTCTTGCTACAAGGAATAAAATAAGTTACGTGGAGGACTCTGGATAATGCTGATTTAGTACATTTTTGCCGGTAATATCGTTTCTTCAGGTAAAATTAGCCTCGCAGAATGATAATTATTGTAAGTCATAAATAATGCATTCGTAGAAAAATTCGATCGCACGTACTTGAGTAGAAATAGCAATAAAATTAAAACTTCTCACGCTCAGAATTTTTTTGTTTCTAGACAAAATGGAGAGAACCAGCAAAGGAAGTGATTTATCGAAAAAACGAATGGGGTCACCGTGCATTTAAGGGAGTTTTAAGCTCCGTTTATAGATACAAAATACCCACCACCACTGTATTGGTCTATATTTCTTACTCAGCCTGTTGTTTTCAAGTTGCAATCCATTGCCACCCTAGCGCTCTGTAGCCAAACACAGTTATAGTCTCAGAGAACGGGTTAAGTAATAATATTTTAAACGAAACTGAACCAGTATCCTTGGGTTTCCTCTGATTAGAATGTCTAAGCTTTTCAAAGTTATCCTAAACATTGATGAAAGTGTCCCTTTAAATTTACGAGGAGATGAGTAGAATAATATAATTGTTTTATTGTTTCTAAAGATACCCTGGATCACGAGAAATGTTTACGACGCTGAAGATGCGATTTCATGGGAGTTTTTTAGCTTTTGGTCCAAGAAGTGCTAATTTCATATGGAAGTAGCTAAATAGTAGCCTATATACTATTTTTACAAAGTGTTTTCGAGGGTTTCTAGAAACAACTGCAAGTGAACAATTTAATACTGAAAGTAAACTCCCCACAGTGTGCTAGCAGTTTAAAATGAAAAGGAGATCATTGCATGGCCAATTTTCTAGGCTCAATTTCTGCCAAATTCTTATGACCGATCTGTTTGATCAAGTAGTGACACGATACCGTGAGGAGAAATTAGATGCTTGTCACTACTGAGGCGTAAAGGGTTTGTTTCAGGTAGTGAAGGTTTATAGGTCAAACTTGTGAGAAAAGGAGAATAAAAAGTCCAGGCTTAAAGGAAAACCAAATGTAAGATATTAAATCGCTGTAAGGCACCGCAGATCCTGCAGTTAGATAGACTCGAAATGACTAGCCCTCAAGGTTGGAGAGCAGTCGTGGACAGCTCTAATTCGCCCTTCTGGGGTTAGCTGATGTAGATTGACTAGGAGCATATATGGGCATGGCTTTGGAGTCACTGATACGCGGTGCTGACTAAATGTACTTTATGAACCATTTAGGCCTGTACGCAACTGTATGCAAAACTAACCTCTCAATGTATGTGCAAGCGCTGTGCTCTTTAGTTCTTGCAAGTCGGTTTATATTTTGTGACATGCAGGCTTGAAATTAACCTTGTCAGGACGTGCATTTCATGATGGAAAAAGGAAATTAAAAATCTGGAAAACTCGCGCTAATGAAAACGATTGCTAACATGCCAACCTTATTGCAATGAGTTTGACACGTCATGCCGTATTGACAGGTTAATAAAAGAAAATGTCTTATGCCATGTAAATGTTTTATATTCAGAAATAAGAAACAAAAAACCTATATATCCCTATATTTTCCTTAAGCAACCCAGTAATTACAGCAAAAAACTTTATATTTACGACATTGCACTGGAGATCATTTTAAAATCGTTATCTTAGAATTGTCAGTTATAAAATTTCTTTACATATAGCTAATAACTAGTGTAAACAAAGAACAATAGACGTAATACAAGCTTTTCAGTCTGACAACAAATGTCCTCTGTGCAAACAAACAAGTTAAACATCTATATTTGCTAATTCTCTTTGTAGATATATATGGAAGTATGTTAATATCCGTTTTCTGAAGTAACCGAAAACACCTGACTTAATATATATGTAGTTGTTTTACGAAATATTGTTGCCCGGCTGGGTGATAATGTATAACGAACGCTGGGTTAGCGTTGGTTTCAGTAATTCCGATTCAATTCTTCTGTGGCTGACATCTATAGCTAAAAGAAATCGACTTAATTCATCATAATACCAGAAATTATTGCATGGTCAGTGAGGATATCAGAAACAGTGTCTTCTCCCTGTTCGGATAACATCTGCAAAGTGGATATTGTCGTGCATATCATGGGATGAGTCTTACTGGCTTCGCTCATCATGTTTTCTGACATCAAAGTGGATTCAGAACGGTGCACTTTATCTTGTCTCGATGGAGGTCTTTTTATAGCTGTAAACACTTTGATAAGCTTGATCGGAAGTTTTGGCAATATCTTTGTGTGCGTAACCATACTCCTCACACCAAGTTTAAGAGTCATATCTAACTTCTGTATCGTGAATTTAGCCCTTGCAGACCTTATGGTGACTATAGTAACTCAACCATTGGCTATATCCATTTTTGTGGGTAAGCTTGGCGGAACATGTTACGTCAGAGCGGAACATGCTGCCCGATTTATTGGAAACCTATCCTGTGCGATGTCCATTTTAACTTTAGCTACGATGAGTCTTGATCGATGCTGCGTCATCTTAAAACCCATGACACACAAAGCCATCGTCACTCCAACACGTCTGAAGTTTGTACTAATCTTTTATTGGTTTTCAGCCTTCATTGTACCTGTGTTGGACGCATTTACGGAGGACAAACTTGTGTACATATATTTTATCTTGAGTGGGATCGTTGTTTTATCTACAGTTGTAATTATATCCTATTCTGCAATATTCATGACTGTTAAGAATCAGAACTCCCTCAGGCAAAGAGAGCTTCAACATCATCAAGTGGCTAACAGAGAAAAGGACAAACGACTGGCTAAAACAGTTGCACTTGTCATAGGATTTTTTACGATATTTTGGGTACCTTTTGGTTGTCACATTGCTAAAAACCCGAACAAAAACTATGGTGTTGATTACATTGCTTGTGTTACTGCCAGTTTTGCAAATTCTGCCATTAATCCCATAATATACTTTTATCGGAACAAAGGATTTCGAGAGGCTCTGAAAAGGATTCTAAACATTCAGTGTTTAAACAGAAATAGAGTATTTCCTTTACGACGCGAGCGAAAAAAAACTGCAAAAACGGCAAATAAGTAGGATTCGCAGATCAGCGCCAGATATAAAGAAAGTCCCAAGAGAATCTTAGTAGAAGTTTATACGGAGGGCAAGATGTTTTAGTCACTTTTGAGGATTTTGACGTCCTTTCCATTTACCGTATTTACTCGAATAAGAGCCGCAGCGCTTATTAAATTTTTTTGCGCCTCAAATGCGGCGCTTATTCGAGATTCGAGGGCGCCGGTGCTTATTCAAAAATTGACACAACTAAGAAAAAAGAACGCTGAAAACAGACTACTTGCACCAATAACTGCAAAAAAGGAAGAGAGAAGTTGGGCTTGGTGTGCCGGCAAAGTTTACGGCCTTCACAACAGAACTGTGTCTTGCAAGAATTCTGGTATAATCACTTTGAACTGAAGAACATCGCTTTTGATGAAAAGAAATTTCCAATGCTGTTTTAGAGTTGATTTGTAGTGTTTTTGTTTTAGTTATAATGAATTCCTCGAATAAGCCCGCATCGGGACCGCGGCGCTTATTCGGGGGCGGCGCTAATTAATTTTACTGTACCTAATGTGGCGCTTATTCGAGGGCGGTGCTTATTCGAGTAAATACGGTATATGAAGACAAAATAATAAAATGGTAGGTTTTATTAAAATAAATTAGTTTTCTTTAAAAAAAAACCCTAGTTCTTTCTGTTTTTTCTCACTTGATGCAACCATATCACACACAAAAAAAGAAAATTCTCCAGGGTACAATTTTGCCCCAGTTTAAACAATGTTCTAAAACCCTTTTCCTTTTGTTCGCATTTTTATATTTAAAAAAAAAGGCGGAAACCTCGAAAAATCGATGTCGCCAACAGTTCCACCAATACAGTATACGCGTCAAAACTGAAACGCACTTCATCTCTGTTTAGCAAGGAAACCTGAACGGAATTTTTCCCAGTGCAGTATTGTATGTCAGTCACCACTGACAATGGTTCTACTGAGGAAAGGTGAATATTTACCTGGTCCTTGAGCTCCTATTATAATAATACATGTTCGTTCAGGAGGTCCTTTGTCTGCAACAAGTTTTTTTACTAAGCTTTATTCATGCTATACACAGCTGTGGGTAACAATGAGAATCGTCTCGCACCAACTGGGTGAAAATTATACCAAAAACATAATTGGTCTCTTTAAGGTTAAAGTAGCCAACGACACATGCTTATTCTGTGTACTTTGAAATATTGCCCGAGGCTTTCGGCTGTTTTCAATTATTGCAAACGATGGAGCGATGAAACATAGGCTATTATACCTGCAATGTATATAAACGAAGAGTTCGCTGTTGCGCTCAATTTACGTATTTCCTTCAAGTAAAACAAATGTTCAATAAAATAATCAATTAACGAAAGTGGGAAAACGCCAAAAAGAACAAAAACAAGGACCATAGTTGAAATTCAACAAGGTTGAGACGGATTACGAACGATATTTTTCAGTATGTTTTCAGTTTAAAAAGTAAATGAAAAGAAACCTTTCAACAGGGGGAAACTTCAAATTAAAGTCGTTTACTAATTTTTGAAGAAGCCAAAGACATGCATGTTCATAAACCATAGAAGCGAAGAAAAGAGGAACTCGAAAGTTAACGTCCGATATTTCAGGAAATTTAATACACCCCGGACGTGCTTCCTTACCTCGTCATACCTAAAAATGGGACATCAGCTTAGTCAGACATTGAAGGCATGTAGCCATAGAAACATTCAACGGCAGCCCCTTTACCCCCCCCCCCCCCCCCGAGGCTTTATATTTCCTGTCATCAAAACAAAAACCTAACACACAAAAATAACAGGAAAACATTCTTTATGTGCCTCATTATGTAAATCAGATGCAAAATTATTGGTGGTAATATTCGTTTCGTCTGATAAACAGTCGCAAACAAACCGTTCAAACAAAAATATTACTTTCAAAACATCGACGTCGACCTATTTCAAATGTGCGGAAAAACTGTTATTGATTCAAACTCAAAAAAATCTACAAGTCAAAACGTGATGTCCCTTTTCTCAGGGCGGATATGATATTGTTGATCACCTGCTCACCCATCTATTCTGACGTCATTTCAATATTCTAGGAGACCACATGCAATGTCTTTGTGGTCATCTAAAAAAAAGTAATAAAAGCGTAGGCAAGTATCACTCAGACGGTAGCTGTAACTTGAGTTTAATTTACATTTTGAATGACAAACAGTATGCTATAGAGACAACAGACTTTAAAGTATTAAAAGACGACTTTAAGGTCTCCAACCTTAAAGGCTGGACCTTTACCTTGGATGTTTAATAACCAATATCACGGGAGGTTTTGTTTAAATAACTTTCATCTGAATAATCATTTCCTCTACATACCCAAACTTTAGAACTGCACTTAATAATTATTCACCGCAGTGGAAGTGAATAGTGGTGGATATTTCCCGAGGTGAATAATTGTTTTATTATATACCAAACCGGTGGATAGCCAGCACCAAATGGTTCCTATTTTTCTGAGAAGTAAGGGAAAACTCGCTCGCGAAATATCGGAAAATGCCGGGAGGTAAATAGCCGATGCTATCCCGAGTTTGAGTAGCCAATCAGAGCGTGTAAAAATCACTATCCACTGGTTTGGTACATACTAATATACACTATACCTCGTACAGCACAATACATAGCTTGGCTCCTTATGTACATGTAGACTACAATTAAAAGGCCAAGAAATTATGGATTATACGCTAATAAAATCATTCCAGCTCAAGTTTGCTTTCATGTTTTATTGTTTTCTCTCAGTCCTAGGGTTTTTTTAAGCAGGCAGCTGAGATCCTGCAAGTTTCAATCACGCAAAGCCATTCAGTGTCCGTTGTTCATGCCTTGGTGATAGATCCTATAAAAATAGATAAGACCAAGGCAATTGTTATTGTCCTAGAAATATAATTGATCAGTAAAATTGTTCCTGTGGTGGTAAGGAATTCAATTAGTATACGTACATATTGTAGACCAGTATTCTTAAATACCCTTTATTCGGACCCCTCAAGGACGGTGCCTTCTAATACAAAGATATCATTTTGCACAGGTCATAACTGATGAGGAAAAAGCAGACCTTAACAAGGGTTATTGGAATCCAAAAAGAAAAATGTGGGTAGCCACGCATTTTACAGTGATAATTAAGCAACCATAAAATTAAAGCTTTGTAATACAAAACAGTTTGGGCATTTTCTTTCCAAATTTAACTTCATTCATATCTTAAAAAAAACTTGCGTAGTCACCCCAAATTTTCTTTTTGGATTCCAATAGCCATTGCTTAGAGCTGCTTTTCCCCTATAGTCAGAAATCGAGCAAAAACACCTTTGCCGCAAGCACCGTCCTTAAGGACCCCAAGTTTCTCATACCCCCCGAGATGCGCAGAAGGTGTGTGCAGCAACAAAAGGAGGCACGGTCCTTAATCTGATCCATGACAGGAGCGAAATTATGGTCGTATTAGCAAGGTAGCCGTATTCAGAGAGTTTTTTCTAGTTATCCATCGTAGAAGAAAAGAATGATGACACTACGAAAGAGGAAAGGCGCTAGCATGTTCCAAGAAAAATGTGACACAAAACGAGGATATAAAGAGAGGAAAACTGCCCTTAATTTCTACTTTTACGGTGCACAATATGAAATACGGGAACTGTGTTTTCGTTTAGATGTGTCCGTACATGTGAAGTGGCCATATCGAGGGTTGAATTTACAATTAAAACAGTTACTTGGACTTCAACTTCCTTGGCCACTGGCTGAATAATCGAGGTGGTCGGATTAACCCTTTCACGTGCTCCTGGAGTCAATTGGGGAAACTTCTAAAAGCAAACATTATGACCTGTGATCATGGTATTTATATCGAGGCATGATGATCACGTGATAATCCGTTGGGCTTGTCAGGTACAAAGGGCGGAGTTTGCTTTGGGTATAAATTGCACATGCCTTGGTATAAATGTAACTTTAACGTTTGAGTCTGTGAAAGAGATCCTATGGTCTCAACAATCAAATGAAACCTCTTCAGTAGTCCTTTCACTGTGTACTATTTGTTTTTCAGTATTTTGCAAACTGAAATTTGGTATTTTCTTGACTGTGGGTTTTGGACATTCTTGGGAGTTAAAGGTTAAATAGAGGGGGTTTGATGCAAGAAAATGACTGATCATTTGGGCCAATAGGGAAGTGGTTGATGTTAAAATGAGGCTACCATATTAACAGGGTGGCCGTAACGCACGATCCGCTATACCCGAAATCTGTTAGACTAATTTTTTGACGCCTTACACCTATAATCTATACTCTTTATGTCAGCAAGTCAGAATACGATATAGTTTCGAATACAGTGAAAGCTCTTGTAAGCAACCACCTCGGGACTAGTTCAGGAAAGTGGTCGCAACTAGAGTTGGTCGCTTGTAAGAATGGGCTCTCGTAAACGACCACGTAATGAAACAATAGAGAGTGGTCGCTTACAAGAGCTTTTAGCATAAAGCTTGGCAAATGCAGATGGTTACTAATAGTTTTGTAGTAATAATATTGATTAGTTTTTATTGCCTGTCACAGTAGAGGTTCAAGTATGTACAAGTCAAAGATCCATTAGCACTTGTGTTATGTAGATCAAGAACTGAGCGCTTTTATTAAAGTGTTGACCGAGTGGTCGCTTATGAGAACTTAAAAACAAAGGAAAAATCCCGTCGGTAATTCACAAATTGGTCGCAGTCGCTTACGGGCCCTGTCCCCTATGAGAGCTTTTCATTACAGAGTTTAAGTGACAATTCAAAAGGGGTTTCACAATGCTGGTTTCACTAGAGCATGAGCTATAGGAAACGTGGATTTTGAGTTCTCACCGAACGTTGTTTCAAGCAAACAGCGATGAAATGTGTCGACTATTCAAGAAAGCTATCACCTTACCGTCAGTTCTGCTGTCCGGTGTCTTTGATTTCTGCTTTATCTTCTGCAAATATCCCTGTTTCTCCTCGATTCTTCGGTGAGCTGGATATGCTTACTTTTACCGCCCGCCATTTTGAAAAACCACTCATTCCCAGTTATACGCAGCTAAAGCCGCTCTAAAGCCACTGGGTAGGCCATCGTTTCGAGGTTATGGTTACGAGCTCGTAAGAACATTGCATGACGGACTTCCATATATGGAAGGTCGTCGTGCAACGGATTAAAAGTTACAATTCAAATTAGGTTCTGTCGGGGGACTGGAAAGAGGTTTTTGCTCTTACCAGAATTTGAAAAACAATAGCGATTGTCTTTTCGGGTCTACGATTGGCCAAAGGCACAAATATCCTAGCAACACCCCAAGCGCTTCCTACCCAGACTTTAGGAGGTTTTCCAGTTGGCTGCGTAGAACTGGGAATGAGTGGTTTTTCAAAATGGCGGCGGGAAAAGTAAGCATATCGAATTCACCGAAGAATTGGGGAGAAACAGGGAAATTTGCAGAAGATGATGCAGATATCAAAGGCACGGGACAGCAAAACAGACGGTAAGATGATAGTTTTATTGAATCGTCCACATATTTCACCGCTGTTTGCTTGAAACAACGTTCGGTGAGAACTCAAAATCCATGTTTCCTATAGCTCATGACTAGAGCTGGTCGCTGACGAGAGTGGTCGCAATTAAGGAGAGCTTTGACTGTATTGTTTTGTTTGGCCTTGAGTGCTACATGGACACTTAAACCACTGTCAGCTATTCTAGACCAAAATGTACTTCAAGTTCAGTTTCTAGGAGAAGACTAACTCTAACCCAGGAGTAAAATTCCAAAGTCAATTAATTCTCTTGTTTAAAACCAGGCTCAGATCTACACCTCAAAATATAAATATTTCAAAACAACTATTCCGAAAGCTCGAGTTAGATATGATGTGATAATAACTGGTTATAATTAACTCAAATCCACAAGCGTGAGTGGTATAGTTGTTTTTATTAAATTATCAACTTCGGCAATCGTTGCTTTTTTTTTGCCACCATTATGGACAGAACCTTTGCTTCGCAGCAAAAACTTTTCAACGCCATGGCACTTGGCATGACATTCAATTTCCTTACAAGCAAAAAAAGTAGGTTTCTTCGTTGATAACCTGTGTACGGTGAACCAGTCAGAAAGGTAGAAATTAAATAACGAAAGATTAAGAATGTAATAAATTCAATTCGCTTTTCAGGTGAGTACTCACCCTTTCCAGTAGAACGACAACGTTTCACCAGTACAGCGGTAACAACTACAAGGAAAATAGCTCCTGCGACGCCTGCAAGCAAGCTGACCAGCATCACTGTAGAAATCCCTTTTTTCGCTCCTTTGTGATTCTCAGTTTTTCTGTTGTTTGAATAACCTTGAAATGACCAAAATATGATCACAAATGTAACCTGTGATAACAGACTATGTGCAACTAAAATAATCATCCCTCTCCTTCACGGCTTTTGCCACGTGTTGTGCATTTTGGATGACGTCACAGCCCCCCTCCAGCAGCACCACAACCCATAATATTGTTTTTACCTTGTAGGGCAGATCACAGGCTATCTACCAAGAGTATAATCTTTTTAAAAGACTGTAACACACCAAAACTCCCAGGATGATCCATCAACTCACCCCTCCCCCCCGCCCATCCACTCCTCCTTGTACCACCATGAGGGCTATGAGTTTGATTGCACGTCCGAAGGTTCATACTTACTTATATACTTAGGCCTCTTGACGCCATGTGGCGCATAAGACCCCTTTAAGGGGTTTCTGTAATCACTGAGTTTTGTACAGGGTGGGGTGATTAGCCCCACGCCTAACCTCCAGCCTGGGGGCCCAGGGGCTGTCCTCCCTCCCCTTTGACCAATCCGGCATGATTGATCCTACCAGGGCCTAGAGCCCCAGCCGGCATAGCTCTTGGGATCATTGAGACACGCAAGCTTACCCACCACGACAAGGTGACAAGCCCAGGGTGAAGCCGACGGTTCATAGAAGTAAATAACTTACCTTCGTATTTTGTTGTAAGCTTTTCTTGCGTCAAAAAACCGTATCCTGCACTACCTACGGCAAGCACGCGGACTGCATACGTCGTGTTGGGTTGTACTCCATATATGGTGCAACGAAATATACTAGTGATTATGTCGGAGCAGTTGAGCACATTGTTTGGGTTGTTCACGTCAATTACTTGAACAAAGTAGCCAGTCACAGGGATTCCACGGGGATTTGTAGGAGGTTTCCAAGTCACGTGGATGAACGAACCTCCGGATTCCAATTTTGTAATTATAGGGCGTTCGGGTTTTACTGTAACAAAAGAAAGAAAAAGGGAAGGAAAGAAAAACAAGACATTTTTGACGATGAAGACAAACGTACAGAGGGTCTGCATATTGGAAAAGAAAATAATTATTTTTTAATGAAGAAGCACTAATGGATCAACTCAGTGAAAGGGAAAATGAAAGATTGAAGACGTCCAACCCCGACTCCCAAAAGAATATGAATATGCCCTTTCTGTGTTTATATTGTCTTATAAAACATGTTTTATCCAATCAGAGCGCCTACCGCAACCTGGAATCGACATTATAATGCCGCATTAGCGTTCCAACTTACCTTCTATTGTGAGATTAAACACAGCACTCAGCCCTGTACCAGCAGCATTCTTTGGAACAGAGGTATAAGAGCCTTGGTCGCGATAGCTCTATTGTGGTATGTTAAAAGACCCTGACTCTCCCTTCTGGATCATGGCCCCATCTTTATAAAAAGTGTAAATGTGAGGAGGTGGGTTAGAGTCTGTTGGGCATGTTATTGCAACCGGAGAATCAATTTTCATTTTCTTGGATTTTTCAGGTGACAGCACTCGCGTATTCGATAGCTTATCTGAAAGATAAGATGTCGGATAGAATTGTTACTGAGTTGCATATTTTCATAAAATCAGTGTATCGAAATTCACTTTGGAATCCTAAGGAAAAAATTCTAGAAATCCTGTTTGTTTAATCTTTGGGAGCTTATAAGCATTGATAATTTCTTCTTTTTTAATTCAAAATGTTACTATGCCATGAGTATTTTTTTGGTAACTTTATTTTTGCAGTTATTGATTGAACGTTCAGCGGAAATCGCCTTAACACCGCATTGTCTCTCTTCATCACCCTATAAATGGGTACCGGTGACATACTGCTGGCGGTAACACTAGCGTCACTAGCATCCCATCCGAGGGGGGTATCTATACCCTCAGTTGCTTCATCCTTCAGTAACCAGGAAAAGCTCCAGCTGTATGGGCCTCGTTGGACCGTGTGCGAATTTACCTACCCTTAACTTAACTTGTTTCAGGGATATTAAGGAACGGTGAAATAAAACGCTTGGGAACTTGAGAGGACAAGCGCGTATGCATTCAGTTTTTATTTTTTCATTCCCATTTTCTAAGAGCTGCGATTAATAAAAAGTAAACGTAAACAAGAACTATGAACAGCAATCAGATTATAGGAGGAGCCCAATAGAAGAGATTCATCCATACATACACCTTATCCGGTGTTTTGATATTCGCCGATATTTTACGAGTTGTGTAGTATTTTCCAAGCCCCGCTGGGGGGGGGGGGAATGTGAGGAGTATGTAAAATGCCCGCGTGTATTATCGACCAAAAACACAGAATAAGAGGTTCATTATTCCACTACATTTTGTTTTGCTTCGTCTTCTCTCAGCAAAATTTTGCGCGTTCTCGTGCCTTGTACGGTAAAATGACACAACAGTGGAATAATAAATATACTTACACTAGACATCCACAGCTATTGTCTTGGGGTCATTCCCCAGAAAATTGCTCGCCGTGCACACATAAATCCCTGAATCAGATTTCTGTGCCCTTTGTAACGTAAGCCGCTCCTCTTCACCATCCATTGTTTGATTGTTGTCCAATAATGTCCAGGCAATGACTGGCTGTGGATTACCATCAGCATGGCAGTATAGTTTCAGCATATCATTTTCTTTGACTGTAATGTTTGGCCTGGCTGTGTTTGTTACTGTAGGTGAGTCTTGAATGAAAAAAAAAGGACACAAAAATATATGTTTGCACGTCAACTACAGCAGGTCGCAGTATTGTTATTCATTCGTTGATTCATTTATTCATTTATTCATCCATCCATTCATTCATTCATTCATTCATTCATTCATTCGCTCGTTCGTTCGTTCGTTCGTTCGTTCATTCATTCTTTCCACCCATCCTTCAGCCCACCTTCCTTTCTTCCTCCCTCCCCCCTCCCTCCCTTCCTCCCTTCCTCCCTTCCTCCCTTCCTCCCTCCCACTTTCCTCCCTTCCTCCCTTCCTCCCTTCCTCCCATCCTCCCTTCCTCCCTCCCTCCCTTCCTCCCTTCCTCCCTTCCTCCCTTCCTCCCTTCCTCCCTCCCACCTTCCTCCCTTCCTCCCTTCCTCCCTTCCTCCCTCCCACCTTCCTCCCTTCCTCCCTTCCTCCCTTCCTCCCTTCCTCCCTTCCTCCCTTCCTCCCTCCCTCCCTTCCTCCCTTCTCCCTTCCTCCCTTCCTCCCTTCCTCCCTTCCTCCCTTCCTCCCTTCCTTTATTGCCACTCTCTCTGAATGGGATGTAAGTCCATCACAGTTTTTATTCCAGCAATGTCCCTATTCATTCGCCGGTACTCACTTATTTCCTTCTCCCGGGGGTAAAAAAGGAGCCGGTGTGAAAAAAAAAACAGTTTTTCTTAGTCAGGCGTGCTCACCACGTATTTCCAAGTAACTGAGCAACTTCAAAACAAAGGTATTCTAGTATATATGCCCCTTGAGCACGTCAGTAACAAAATAGGACAGAACCCACTCTGAAAAAAAAACAACACTTGAGAGCATTTATTAACATCACTCACTCTTGACGATTACGTCTGCTGTTGAGCTGCTGGGAAAACCTATTCCATTTGAAGCTGTACAACGGTATCTCCCCTCATTCGCCTTGCCAGATATGTTAACTTTCAATTCCTTGTCTGCTGACAATATCACTGATATGTCACCGTCTTTTGTCCACGTGACATTAGGTGAGGGATTTCCTGACACAATGCATGTAACGGTTGCTACGTCACTTTGATTGATAATAAGAACTCCTGGGATGACTTGTACTGTTGACTGGTCTGTTTCAGATAGATAATAAATGAAAATGAAACAAATTAGACCAGTGGATATCGCTGTTTTTCGCGCGCTCTGATTTGCTACTCAAACTCGGCATAGTATAATGCTATTCACATTCCGGCATTTTTTTCTGGATTTCGCGTGCAAGTTTTCCCTCATTTCTCAGAAAAAAGGTACTATTTGGTGCTGGCTATCCACTGGTTTGGTATATACTCAAACAGTTATTCACCTCAGCTTTGGTGAAGAGTGGTAGATATTTCCCTCGCCGCTTCGCGGCTCGCAAGTATCCACTTCTATTCACCTCCTCTTTGGTAAATAATTGTTAATTATTCTGATTGGTCATTAAAGTCGTGTTTTTTAACTTGCTGTGAAGATTGATCAGAATTAATAATTGTTCCGTTTCGTTTTATTTCAGATTACATCCAAGGTAATCGGTTTCTTTATTCTACTGTTGGTTGGTTGCTCTCGTTAGTTGTGCTACGCTAGGACTATTTCTCGATTAGATTCCTGGCATGCAGAGAGCGGACGGCACAGAAAGGAACAGATGGGGTGAAGATGAGGGAAGACGAGGGGGATGGGGGGGGCCTTCAAAAACACCGAAATAGTCCCCATTCTAGAGAGAACCCCTACGCCTTGCTTGAGATGAAGGCTCTACTCGCTGAGCTGCAGGGTATGTGACAAATCTGGTATCGCTTTGCCGGAGGGACTCTTGTCAAATCAGGTCAATCACCAAAAAAAGTTGTCCAACATGTAAACATTTCTGTTTTTATGTATTGTTACGTTACGTTACGTTCTTTGTACTATGGTATGCCTCTTCTTGTCAAAGCGTTAGTCCATATAACATGCGTGAAAGAAACCAGAACTCTCTTAGCAACTCCTATACTTACAAAGCACGTCAATTCGGAATAATGCCGACACAGTCCCGAGCTTGTTCTGTGCAGTGCACTCGTACAGCCCTGTATCGTTCCTGGTCACATTAGGAATTCTCCCGGAGGGAACAGTATTTATCTATCTTTTCTTCTCTATGTGACCAGTGGGGGTGGCTGTCCAGAAGCGGTACAAATTGACAGCAGCTCATCAAATTCCAAAATTGACGTGTTTGTTGGTTGGATTACCAAAGAAGGAGGAGCTACAAAAACAGAAAATCAAAATCAAAAATCAAACATGGAGTTTTTCTCTTTAACATTTCTACGGGTCCAAAAAACAGCAGGAAGATAAAAGAAAAACAAAAGACTTTAAGTTAATAATTAATAGCGGGACTCTAAAAGAGTCTACTATTATGCTGAAGTTCTCTCGCATGGCGGAAGATTAACTGGTTGTGTGTAACTAATTTTTAACGCTTCTTGACTTACATTCTATGTTTACAAAATCTTCGCGAAACCCTACGCTTTTCACTGGTACATGGTTGTGTTGCTGTTTACCATCAGAATTTTCTTGAATTCTGTTAGGTAAACTACTGTTGATTAGAGTAGGGTTTAGGAGCTGTAAGTCAAGTCGTTTTCAATTGCGACAACCAACTGAAAAACCGACAAAAACCAGTGATTTGAAAAAATGCGTGGGCACTTTTACCCGTGCTTGGCGCCAGTGGGATGTCAGGATTAACTTCAAATTCTGATTGGCTCACTTTGATATTTACACATGTTATGATTGGCAGGATTGTGATCAATTCCTGTCACTGTCAAACTTTTACCTCCACAGTCAAGGCCTAAAGGAGAAGCTCACTCCAGAAACGGTGTATTTTTTGAAATCGCCAATAAAAAGATAACACTAAGTTGAGTTACTGACCGTGGTTTTAGCTTCTAAAGTGCATCTGATCCCACTGAAATTCCTCTCCAAAGAGGGCCAAAATTCAACACTGCGCGCCGCCATTTTGACTTTGTCCGTGACGTCAAATCGTATAACGAGACCAGTGGTCGGGTAACGTGGGCTTTGAAAACGAGCGATCTCAAAAAAATACACCGTTTCTGGGTGACCTTCTCCTTTAAATCACATGATGTATTTCTGTCTGATCGAGTTCTCATGAAATTTGCAATGTTCATTGGGCAGTCCTTACCTTTAGTGGTGTCACAGTAGAGGGTAAATTGGCCACCGTGAAGAGATTGAAAGTTGACGTTTCGAGCGTTAGGCCTTCATCAGCGCGAATCGCTCTGCCGCTCTGATGATTCGCTCTGACGAAGGGCTAACGCTCGAAACGTCAACTTCCAATCTTACGGTGGCTAATTTACCTTAGCACCTCAGTTGATAAATCCCCACCGACGCACGCAGCACCACAGTTTGTTTAAAAACTAGCTCCCACTTTCTCTTCATATCTGTTTGGGGAGGAGGGGAGGGGGGCAAAAACGGTGAGAAGGGGTGGGGAATAAGCCAGATGTGTTAAAATAAGAAATATTGCAGATAAATAAAGTCTTAAAATTGGAATTTGAAATTAATACTTGTAATACAAAATTGACACCATTTTTCCTCTATTCTTTTTTCATTCCTTTGTTAACTGGCCGGCCATTTCATAAAAACTCATCCAGAATGCTCTAATTATTTGTGAAAGCCATTAGGTAGTTTTCCTTTACGAAGCAGATTTAGAAATTAACGATGCGGCTCCTTTTATTTTCTGCACTATGCCATATAATTGCGACACTTTTCAAATGACTGACACTCGCAGGTCGTCAAGAGGGCAATGACAAATTGCCTTCTTGTTGACTGTTAATGGCAAATTCAATCGTTTTAAGGTCTAATTCACCGGTGTCTTTGAAGAAACCTCACCTGAGAAAAAACTTCAGTGTATGTCGATAGCTATGCTTTTTTCTTTCTGCAACGATGCCACATGCGAGGCTTTCCAGTTAAAAACTTGTTGCCTTCTTTAAGGCTCGATTAAAATTGAACTCATTTCTTGAATATCGGTGCCAAACTGATTTTAGGTTTCATTCGCATTTTCTGTGTGCCATTTGCACCTCAAAGGAAAATTATTCTCAGTGTTTATTGAAAGCTTTGGCCTGTTCGAATTTATTAATGGTACCGGCGCTTTTAATTAAAAGGATATAGCTTCAAGACAAAAGAGTCGTTTATAAACGTTACCGTTTTCAAAATTTCATTTTACATGTAAACATGGTAAACAAAATGCAAACATCACGCATCGAGAAAACGTTATATTTCCATACACGAACTACCACGCAAGGAGCAAACCAGACATTTTTTTGCAATTTCTGAAATCGTTGCATCATTTGATATGGAAGGCAGAATAATTTTTAATTTAACGCGCAGCAAGCCACTTTTCACGTTGCCCGCAGTACACGGTGCTTTGTTTTTAAAAATGTCTCGCTTTGATGTGCGACGAAACGTTTAAAGTGATTAATGCTCGCCAACAGGTGCTGAGTTATAGTGCGTCCCTTACAAATGCTAAGGGGGGGGGGAGGGAGTACGAAAACGTTTTGTGTAGGGAGTTTGAGCAAAGCTTGAATGAGTTGGTTAGGTTAGTGAGTTTAGCTCGGCCCATTTTATCCACATGGTAGCGAAACAACACTAAATGACAAGAGATCATAATAATACGGTCGTAAATAATGTTGTCCACTTATTGGAAGACCTGAGGCGAGAGCAAAATCCCACTTCGCCTGACACGCACACAGAAACATGCATCCGTATGCTCAAAATAAAAACTGAAAGAAATCCCCCCCCCCCCTTGCCCTGCCTCTCCATCATTTTGTTCTTGAGGGATTTTCCTGTACAACCCCTTCAAAGAAGCAACAAAGAAGCCACGATGGAAACGTAAATTCACGGGACAAGTAGCAGGGTTTATTTGAGTAGTCCGGCAATCCAACTACAAGTTAATATCAAGGCTTTGAATTATTATTTATCATACTTTCAAGAAGAGTGAATTTTAATATGACATTGTCTTTAACAATTTGCCCCCGGCTGAGGCAACTGAAAATAACCAGTTGTCGAAAAGCTCTACTTTCTCTAAAATATTGAAATCCGGCCAAATAAGAGTCTTATTTGTAAGCAGTGAGTAACTCACCATCTGCTGAATTTATAGCGGGTGCAGTCTAGAATCATAACCTACTATCTGCAGTCAAAAAAAGGTATTCGTTGAATGACAGCAGATTTTAGTCTTGTTGTTACTGCGTCGTATTTTAAAGATGCTTTGTGGAAGCTGTGAGTAATGGTTCGAATGGATTAACCGCCGAACAACGCAACTGCAACAACTGAATCTATACTTCTTTTCACCGAAGTTAAACAAGAAACACTGAACTAAAGAAGTCATGTTGATCCTTCTACATAACCTGGCATACCTAACAAGAAATAGTTTCAATCTCTACAGCTTTTCGGGGGTTGAAGCGGAATATTTTCACTTTAAATATTCATTATTCCCCGCCCATTTTTCACAAGTATTCATTATTCCTTGCCTATTTGAGATCAATATTCATTATTCCTTTAAATAGGTTGATGTTCCCAGGTATACAATTTTCCGACCCACAAAACGAGAGCGGTCAAATATTCTATTCCAATTCACAAGTTGTGCACAGGACACTGGACATTGTTCTGCTGCTATCCTTCTGGAAGGTGTTAGTTCATCACTTATTACATGCTTTTTTAATGGTGCCCTCTAGTTACACCTTCAATGGCCTTGATTAAAGTGTAAGACGCATGTGGCTTCTTTATTTGCTGACTAGCAAAATAGTACCCCCCAAAAAATAAGCCAAGCAACATGTTTCAGTGAAAAGCTTTATTAAACAAACAATGACGACAATGCGGTCCAACCAATGAGTCTATATAATCTGGAAAACAATGAAGTGTTGCACGATGTTTATAACAAGTTCTTTTGTAGGCCATTGTACAAACTTGTTCGAAAACGCGTTTATCTCCTTAACATCATCACTCGTGCAATCAAGTCGAAATTAGTGCACCTAACAGAAATACATAATATCACACCCGCTTTAAGCGAAACATAGTCTTTTGAAGCATGTACAAAGACAACAACTGTACGTAACCATAACGACTTGTCTATCAAGAGTTACTTCTAAACCAATAAGTGAACAACGGATAAAAGATAAATGTAGTGTTTGCCTTCAGGAATAACAGGAACGGTACAAGTGCCCACAAGTACGTCAACCGCTACATAATTTAAAAGTAGCATTCTGTTACCAATCTGAGTATCATTCCTATATCATGACACATTTTACATTGAGCACCGCTTTATGCGTTATCTATTTTCAGCTGTAGCTGTTAGATCAGCTTTGTGATTTTTCAAAAAAGTTCGACATCACCGTAATCTAATACGGGTTGCTGTTCTCCCTGTTCGTGTACGACAAGAAACCCTGGATGGTCCTCCCGGCTGTTCGTCGTCTGAGGCATCTGAAGCCTCATCCTCGGAGTCAATGTCACTGTCTACGCCTCCTTTGAGTATCCGCTCAATTCTTAAAACTTCTTGCTGCGAAATTGTGTACAGTTTTTCATTTGGCAGACCCTCATTGACTACAACTTCGACGCGGTCAATAACTGAATACGGCGAATTTCGACAATCTGAATATGACTCTTTAAAGGTGTATTTGTCTCCCGTTTCACAGTTGTCGAGCCATGTTATGCTCATACAGTCGTCAACGAAATCTATCCCGTCATTGCTCCCTTTCTTGATCAGCAAATCTTTCATAAGAACGGCAAGGAATAATCCCCATTCCTCTTTTTTTCTACCGTGTTTCACTGCAATGGTCTCATTTTGTTTGAACAAGATGTCGCACTAAATAACTCGATTATCCTGGGAATAGCTTGACGAATTAGCATGACCTGCGGCCAAGTCTTCTGTGAGCACATCACAACTCGAATCTTGGCGCTGCTGTAAAGAGAATGAAATAGGATAAGGTAGCTGGCCGGTTTCTTCTTTACTCTTGTCTCTTATGGTATGCTGGCGAACGCTTCGTCCAAATGAAATGGCAAATTCACGTAAAGTTTTCTTCTCTTCAAGAGATAAATTTTGCAGATCACTTTGTACTGCATCGACAATTGCCTGTGGAATGGGCGGAGGAGTGTTAAGCACTTTGTTAGGATAATAACTCTTGGGACCAGTGAAATATTGAAAATGACCACTGTGCATTCTCTTTTCCAGCTCTCTTATACAGGCGGCACGCCGGATTCCGTATTCGAGTTGCGTTGGCATCGAGTCCTGTTGCCGCATTAAGGAGAAAAAATTCTCAACGATTAAAGTGGTAAGTGCGGAAAACAGAATCTGGTTGACGAGGTCTTCTTCCCCTAATTCTGTAAGAAGATTTTTTAATTTCACAAGGCTGCTATGAATCAGTTGAAATGACCTTCTTGTACAGTGAGGTATTATTTGGTCGGGACCTTGAGTAGCTGTACGGCCCGTTCGCTCACGTGTTTCCTCTCCCCAGGTCAAAAGAAAAGCAACAACATTGTCAATGATCGATATTCCTTTTTTTTTTTTTTTTTTTTTTTTTTTTTAATAGTTTTTAATTACAACACGTACACTTTCACAAAAGAATTGCTTATAATACAAATTATTTGGCGTACTTACAATACAATTACACTCACAGTACTATTACTTACGCTATTTACAATGTAATTACATACACATATTAAGCAAAATTTAACGTATACATTTATGCACCTCTATATACAATCACAATCATCACTTATGCTAACAGAATTACAATAGCTGTAACATGTCGTCATTCCCTATTGTTCGAGTATTGTATTCCTACATTAGTTGAATCTTGAATTAATGTGTAAGGCAGAGGCGTCTTTTCTACTACTCATTAGTTTCGATCTTGTATTTTCTCGTCAACTTGTTTATAAAATCTGGGACGAGCAGGGCGTCTTCCTTCAATTTACATTTATAGATATAATTCCGTAGAAATAATAGAGTATAATTAAGCTTTTTAACCAGATCCTCTCTCGTATTACGTATTCCGAACAGAATTTCTTTCATTCCTAGATTAAAATTGCATTTGTTGACCTCATTAAACCATTGAACTATGTTTTTGATAAACTGTTGTGTAAACTGGCAATAAATATATGTGTGGTCTATAGAGTCTGGTTCGCCACAGTATAAGCACTCCTCGTCAGTCTTTATTCCATATCTACAAAGTTCTTTCCTAGTCACTATTATTCTATGCAAAAATTTGAAGTTAAATTCTCTTAGTTTCATCTCTTTAGAAATGCTCTTAACTGAGGTATAGACTGACTGCCAACTATCTTTATTCATAGGTATCTTCTCATTCCATCTTTTGGCACCAGTTTGTTCTTCTGTGTAAGACTTTTTGATAAAAAGCCAATAGAAATCTCTTGATTTCATTTTAGCCAAATTTAAAATTATTCCGGGTTCCAAGGCAAAAGAAGATGGGTCAAATTCAAACTCCCTTGGCTCTAAAGATAGTTTCATACTTAATGCTTTAGCGGCAAGATTCTTAGGGATGGCGTGAACGACTTGGTAAAACTGTAAAAAATTTGTCCTTGTTAAGCCAAATTTGTTTTGAAAGGTGTCAAAGGATATAAAACGGCCATCGCTATCCATAAGGTCACTGATGGTGCGAATACCTTTCGAGAACCATTCTTTGTTAAAGAATGGTTTCCCTCCAATCAAAATTTGCTTATTATTGAACAGAACTGTATCGCGCTTACTTGACGAGTCGCTGTTGTACAATGTTTTTAGGTCGCTAAAATACATGAGAATTTCTTTATAAAATTTTGGGAGGTTTTCGAAGTACTTTACATCATAGTTGCAATTAAGAATAAATTCTAGTCCTCCGTATTGCGCGAAGAAGTGAATAGGAACACTTTTCCAGTTTTGATGTCCAGTGCATAGGAGTCTTGAAATCCAAGCTAGCCTTAGTGCCTTAATCATAATTTCGAAATCCGTCATACGTAGTCCACCTGTTCCATAATCCTGATAAAGTCCTGTTCTCTTTATTTTATCTTTTTTCTTCTTCCAAAGAAAACTAAACAATTTTTGTTTGACGGTTGAAGAGACATAATCTGGGACCTCAACATTTGATATAGAATAGACGAGTTGTGATATCCCCAAAGATTTCAAGATCAATACCCTCCCAAACAAAGTTAAATCTCTCGCTCTCCAAGTATCCAGTTTTAAATGTAGCTTTTGAATTTTGCGGTCAAAATTATGAAAGTTGTTTCCTTTTTTATCGTACGACAGGTGTAGACCTAGAAATCGAGTAGGGCCCCTGGCAAGTTTTAAGCCCAGCGGTTTCTCTTTTCTGTCTGCCCAAGTACCGAGCCACATAGCTTGCGTTTTTTCTTTATTCAACCTAAGACCGGAGATGTTACCGAAATCATCTAGAATTTGTAACACATTATCGGCTGAAGCTAGATCAGAACATATGAGATTGGTGTCATCCGCGAACTGACTCAGCTTGAGTTCATTGCCAAAAAGGCAAATTCCTTTTACGTTAGTACTTTGGCGGATTTTGTTAGCCATAAGCTCAGCAGACAAAACAAACAGAAAAGGTGACAAAGGGCATCCTTGCCTAACTCCTCTAGAGGGCTTAATCCAGTTTGTGGCAAAACCATTGTTTAGGATTGTGCTTTCTATGTTATTGTAAAATATCTCAACCCATCTTCTTAAACTTTCTCCAAAATTGAACATTTGTAGCGTGTATTGTATAAGCGGCCATTCCAAGGTATCAAAGGCTTTGCGAAAGTCTAGTGCTAACAGTAAGCCTGAGCTTTTCTCGATTTTGGTTTGTTCCATTAAGTCATCGATTAGTCTAATGTTCTCTCCAATGTATCTTCCTTTGATGAAGCCCGTCTGGTCCGTATGGATTATTTGGGGAAGCATAGGTTCAATTCTTTTAGCTATGGCTTTAGACGCTATTTTATAGTCTACATTTAACAAGGTTATCGGGCGCCAGTTTTTCAAATATAACAAAGACGAGTCCTCTTTTGGCAATAGCGTTATTACACCTCTTCGCTGTGAGACTGACATTTGACCTTTTTCATAAGCAGAGTTCAAACTATCTACTAGGTCTGTACCCAAGATGTCAAAAAATTCATTGTAAAATTCGGCCGTAAATCCATCTTCTCCTGGCGATTTCCCGTTACTGAAAGATGACAATGCCTCTTTGCATTCTTCGAGTGTAAGAGGGCCTTCCAGCTGTGCACGGTCATCATCAGTAAGTCTTGGGATGTGGATGTTTTGGGTGAACTGACAGAATTCGTTTGACGTTGCAGATACTTCAGAAGAATACAGGTTTTGATAATATTGCCCAATCTCTGCCATAATTTGAGTTTTATCAATTATAAGGTTTCCATTCTCCGTTTCAAGTTCCGATATTACCTTTTTGTTATAGTTTCTTCTTTCTAAGTTGAAAAAGTACTTGGTAGGCCGCTCCCCCTGTTCTACCCATCGGCATTTTGATCGAAACATCGCTGCCCGCCCTCTATGATCGTAAATTTCCTCTAGTTCCTTTTTAAGACTGTCATAGTTTTTTAGTTCTTTTTCAATACCTTGCAGGTTGTTGCTATTGCAAATAACGGTGTCTAATTCCTCTAACAATCTTTTTATTTCCTTTTCTCGTGTGTTTGTAAGCTTAGATCTTTCTTTTGAAAAAGATATGGTGGCTGATCTAATTTCCATTTTCATTACCTCCCAGAAAAGTTGTTTATCTGAGATGTTATTGTGTTTTTCCCGGAGAAGTGGGTATCTTTCCCTAACCATTTCCTTATATTCAGTGTTCTGTAATAGGGCATTGTTGAATTTCCAAAAGCCCGGTCCGCGAGGTGTAGGTTCTGGACAGGACAAAACTAACAAGATTGTGTTGTGATCTGGGGCAATTGACGGCAAAATGTCCGATTTCTTGACGTGGGCCTTTAAGCCACTTGCTATGAGAAAGTAATCAATTCTGGATTTTACCCCCAAAGATTTTGAGCAATAAGAGAATTTTTTAAGGTTGGGATGTCGTTTTCTCTGTATATCTATAAGATCAAACATTTCCATCATAATCAAAAGCATATTTCGAGAATTGGTTGGTTTCCATTTCGCGCCACCACTTTTGTCTATTTTGGACAAAGTGCAATTCCAGTCACCTCCAAGAATTAGTGTGGTTAACTCAGATTTGTCCATTAGAAAGCAATTAAGGTCTTGGATGAATTGAACCTGCTCCGCCAAGTTGTTAGGGGCATATATGTTGCACAGAGAAAGTTTAGTATTGTTAAATTGTATTGTAATTAGCACTATTCTTCCACTATTATCTTTAAACGAATAGTCTACCTTAGTTTTCATCGAAGGATCTATTAAAACACAGACACCTCTGCTTCGATTACTCCCATGAGAGAATATGATCTCTCCTCCCCATTCATTTTTCCAAACATT